>JANRMT010062791.1:24365829-24379374 GCA_026402145.1 Polypterus bichir lapradei
AGATAGATAGATAGATAGATAGATAGATAGATAGATAGATAGATAGATAGATAGATAGATAGATAGAGTAAGGCACTATATGATAGATAGATGTGCTATTAATATTCTGAGCTAACAGCTTTATTTACTTGAAATGTGTTGTTTAATTTAGGTCATTGGTGATGGTGAGCCCAAGAAGACTTTCAATTTTGTTTTCCACATAATATGACAAAAAGAGATAGTATGTGAGAACTTAATTCATGTAGCACATTAGAGTGTTAAATGATTACAATACCGTTACGAAATAGTTGCAGAGAGGATGCTGTGTATACATGATAGAAAAGAAGTTCATCCATCTGCTTTCTTCACAAGTTTGAAAGGCGACAAACAGTATTCCAAAGACACTGGGTGCAAGGTAGGACTGTACATTGAATGGTATGCTGCCCACATAAGACGTGCGAGCCAGATATTAAATCCCAAGTGTCTGGTACTGTAACTTACTGTATTAGTATTAATTAGTGAGATGCATGGCAAATATCAAGTGTATGGGATGGTGTTGTTGCAATATTTAAAATAAGACTTTTTAGTTCTAATTAATTCCACCCATTAAAATCACACCAAAAACAGTTAATTTCAGTTTATTTATATTGTGTAAATCCATTTAGATTTGATAGAATGCTGCTTTACTTTTCTAGTATTTTAAATTAACTTGAAAACTGCACCACACTTTTTTTATCAGGTAGTGTTTCTGCCTCACATCACTTTCTCCCCAGTTCAGGGTGTTTTTGGCACGGACAAATATTTGTAAGAATTTTTTCTGAGGTGGTACATTCTAAGTTCAAAGACATGCTTGTTGTTTTGTGTGGCAACTATCAATTGTCCTGAAAAGTGATCTTGTTTAACTCATGTTGGCTACTTTGTTCTGGCTTCAGGTGACCATTAGCAAGAAAACTGGGTATATGAAATGGGGGTTGTAGTGTGTGAAGAAATTAAATGAAGCCAGCTATGGTTTTAATTAAAGCCCCAGTTGCATCATAATATAAAGAATAAGTTTCAGTTGTACTGTGTAAATGGAACTAAAAGAAAGTAAACAGGGTAATTGTTATAGTTTGTTCAGTAACTGTTTTGTTTTTGCATTTCTGTATGTCTAAATGAAATTTAGAATTTTTAGATTTTGATATTCTTTATTAATCCGCAAGGGGAAATTGACTTTTTGTATGACCTTTGGAGATCTTATTGCATTGCCCCTGCATTAAGGCACCTTACACTTGTTATATTTATACAATATCACATTTAACTCAATCTAGGTTTTAATACTTTTTTGTGCATGTACATTTTCCCTAATCACATTTTACCAGTGGATAGAATATAAAATAATTAACTAAAGTCAAAACATTGTGTTATCATCTTTTGTTATATGTATAATATGCTTTTTTCCACAGTAAATAGAATGGCCAATTACAAACTTACACAATTTAAACAGAAAATAAATTAATTGATTTCCTCATGATGATAGAAATGCTTATTGTCAATGTGTAATTTACAGTCATTGTCAGTACATCATTTTCGTTCTGCAGTAGCTAACTTCAGCTTTTCCTGAGGAATATCTGCCTGGTTCTGCCCCTCAATCTCCATGAAGTAGGCTGTGTCTCGTCTAACTACATGCCCACACGACCTTAGCTGATTCCTTGTGATCTGAATCTGCAGTTCTGCTGCCAGCTTATCTCACTGCAGGGACCGGCATACTGCAATTAAAATAATAACTAATATACAACTTTTATTCTGCTTACAGCAAAACTACTACTCATATAGCTCAAATAAATTTAAGTATATTTTAATTTCTGCTAGTGGCCCTTTCATTTTATTAAATGCAAGATTATATATTTTACTGTTCTCACATTTGACACCTTTTGCATCTTGATGCTTTAAGTCAAGAAACACTTTCCTTAAACAAACAAAAAGAATTCTGGATATAAAAGTGTAAAATAACATTTGTAGAACCTCTTAATCCAGTTCATATTTGCACAGTGCCAGAACTTACATGAGTCAATAATACACCAGAGCACATACTCACAAGGGTCAGTTTATAATTTCCAATTAACCCAACCTAGATGTCTCTGTGAATGCGAGGGGAGAATGGAGCGTCCAGAGGGACATCCACACAAACACAAGGAGAATATACACATTTCACACAGACATCAACCAAATACATTACTCAAACCCAGGATACAGGATCCATGAATCAGTAAGGTCTACCACTGCACTACCATGCTTTCCCCATGAAAATATAGAGGTGTGAAATTGAAATGAAGAGCATTATGCAAAAATAAATTATATTATGTAAGACTAACCTGCATAATTTATCAAAGACAATGAATCATATATTTTCTTTTGCCAAAAAACAACTTATTTGCTTTTCTCTTCATCATTTTTGATTGTAAGTTCTTATTAAAGGTGAAAAAGTATCTGACAGATAATAATAATAATACATTTTATTTATATAGCGCCTTTCCCATGCTCAAGGCACTTACAGAATATAAGAAAGAACGGCAGGGTATACAGTATATAGCATTGTACAAAACAAATAAATAAATAAAGAAGATTAAGACAGTAAATTCAGAGAAAAGCCTAACAGACAACATAATTGATGGTCTAGCACACACACATACAGGTTACATGAGCATCTTGACAGAGAAGTAAACTGAGAGAAGGGTAATAAAGTCAAGTAGAGCTAAAAGCCTTCCTGAACAGATGAGTTTTGAGTTGTTTTTTAAAAGAATTCATGGAGTCAGCTGATCTAATTAATTTCAGTAGGTCATTCCAGAGTCTGGGCGCTATACAGCTGAAGGCCCTGTCAACCATGGAGTGAAGATTAGTGTGGGGCACAACAAGATTGCCAGAATCAGAGGATCTTAGTGGGCGGGCAGGCACATAGTGATGGAGAAGGTCACTGATTTAGTTTGGCGCGAGGTTATTTAAAGCTTTGTAGGTTATTCGTAGGATTTTATATTCGATTCTGTAAGACAAAGGGAGCCAGTGAAGACGGAGCAGGATGGGTGTTATGTGCTCACTGCTGCTGGTTCGAGTAAGGACTCTTGCAGCCGAGTTTTGAATAAACTGGAGCTGTCATATAAAATTAGAAGGGGCACCTGCCAGCAGCAAGTTACAATAATCGACGTGGGATGTGATAAAAGCATGGACAAGTTTCTCAGCATTAGAAAAGGAGAGGAAAGAGCGAACACGGGATATGTTACGGAGGTGAAAGTAAGAAAGTTTCTTAATGCGATTTATGTGGGCGGAATACGAGAGGGAGGAATCAAAAATGACACCAAGATTCTTTGCAGTAGAGGCAGATCTGATGAGATCACCGCCAAGATGGACTGGGAAGGAGCTCATTTTATTAAGTTGCATTTTAGTCCCAATTTGCAGGAGTTCAGTTTTGTTGCAATTTAATTTTAAAGAGTTCTGCTCCATCCAGGTTTTAATTTCACTAAGGCAGGTTGTGAGCTGAGAAAGCTCTGATAAAGTTCCACTTTTAACTTTGAAATAGAGTTGAGTATCATCTGCATAAAGATGATAACCCAGTCCATAGCTTCTCCATTCTGGACAGTAAAATGTCATGTCTGACAGTGTCAAATGCTGCACTGAGGTCTAATAGAATTAATATGTTGGTTTGTCCAGAGTCTGCTGCCGTAAGCAAATCATTGGTTACCCATAGCAGAGCAGTTTCACAGCTGTGCCACGCCCTGAAACCAGAATGAAAGGGTTCCATCAAATTATTAGAGGTTAAATAATTGGTGAGCTGGGAGGCTACAACACACTCAAGAACTTTTGACAGGAAAGGTAAGTGGGAAATAGGCCGAAAGTTGTTAAGATTGTCAGCATCAAGACCAGACTTTTTTAACATTGGGTTTACAGAAGCGATTTTAAAAGTGAGCGGCACAGTGCCAGTGTCAAGGGATGAGTTTATTATTGTCGTAGCAGTCGGGATTATGGCATGAAGGCAGGATTTAAGTAGTGTGCTGGGGATGGGGTCCAGTACACAAGTAGTCGCCTCATCTTACAAAGCAGGTTATTAACAAACGCAGATGTGACTGGTGAGAACTTAGAGAAGGAGCTGGATGGAGTGGGAAAACAGGGAGAGATATAAACAGATGATGTATTTATGTTAGTGAATTATTTAGATCTTTAATTTTGTTACGGAAAAAGTGGAGGAAATCCTCACAGACTTCAGTAGAAGAGGTAGTTAGGCCAGATGTGGTTTGGAGTAGTTTATTAACTACAGAGAACAAAACCCTTCGGTTATCGTGGCCACTTTCTATTATTCTGCCATAGTGGGTGTTCTTAGCAGCAGTTAGTAAGCTCTTTGGAGGTCAGAGAAAGCCTGGATGTGCACGGTGAGGCCAGTCTTACGTAATATTCTCTCAAGGCGTCAGCCAGCTGCTTTCATAGATCGCAATTCTGAATTATACCAAGGAGCTGAACGTTTAAAGGAAACCTCCTTATGTTTTAAAGGAGCTGTTTTATCTAATGCTGAATGCAGGGCTGAGTTATAGTGGTCAACAAGACTATCTAGTGTTGATGGAATAGGTGCAGACAGTAAAAGATCAGAAATGGATCCAGAAAGGATAGAGGGGCAGATATTTTTAAGGTTTCTGTAAGAAATATGTCATTTACAGGTAAGAGGAGAGAAAGGCAGTGAGACAGTGAAAAATACTGCTTTTTGGTCAGAGAGTCCCAAATCAGATGTTGGCAACAGATAGTCCAGAAGTGCAGATTAGACCAGTATATGACCACCAGAGTGGGTGGGAAAATCAACATGTTGTGTCAAGTCAAAACAGTCAAGTAAGGATAGGAATTCATTTCTCAGTTTAGATGTAGTAGTGTCAATATGGATGTTGAAATCACCAAGAAGGATAATTCTCTGAGAATAAGAGCTTAGGTGGGTTAAGATAATAAATATATGATGCGATCAGATAAGAAGGATGCATTGTATTTTGGGGGACGATAAAGAACAATGAGTGAGACAGGACCTGATTTCGTTATTAGTTTAAGAGCCAGGCACTCAAAAGACAGTGGACAGTCAATTGGGATTCGTTTGATATTTAAGTCTGCTCTGATAATTACTGGTAGCCCACCTCCTTGTCTAGAGCTGCAAAGTTCTGTATGGAAAGTGAAACCAGGTGGAGTCGCCTCCGTGAAAGACATAAATTTGTTCGGTTTTTGCCAAGTCTCTGTTAGACACAGTATATGACGTTTGGTGTCAGTGATGAGTTCTGACAGCACCAATGCTTTGCCATTAAGAGATCTCGAGTTAAACAGTGCAATATTAGTTAATGAGGCTTCTTATTGCACAGAGTCATGATCAGGGTTTATTTCCACATAATGTAAATTTGGCACACTGACACTTCTATTTCCAGGGCCATGAGAAGGCGGCTTATTTCTGAGCAAATGGTTGTCTTTTCATTCGCAGCCCGGCGGTGGCGGCGACCTGACCTATGTACATATTTCGGGCGCTGCAAAATACCGGCGTCTTTTAGGATGTTCCAGTCAGACTATTTGCTCTGGATAAAGTGTTTAATAAGAAGGAGTTTTTCATGACAGTATTTTAGCATGATATTGAGCAATACTTAACTGAAAAGCAGTGGAGAAGCAGCACAGCACAGCTGAACCGGTAGGACAGGCGGGTGTGGTAGCGTAGATGAGATGAGCGGCGATAGCAAAGCAGCAGAAAGCATAGCAGGAGGAGGTAACAGGATTTGGAGGTTCCAAAACACAGCCACAAACAGTAACGCTTGGTAATTCCAGGCGTGATCGCCCCGGAGCCATAAGCCAGGTTAGTATGAACATCAGATCAGTTCCCAGTCGTAGAGTATTTTAAGATGAAATGGGAGCAGATCAGCATAGCGAATATAATCACGGAGACAGATCATCTCAAGGTCCTAGATCGCCAGGTACAAAGAAATGTTCGTAGGTCTCGTCCCGTGATCCACAGACTCAGTTGTTCCCAGTCAAAGTAGAGTCTATAAAATCTGTAAATATTAAGCCAAATCCATGCAATTCAAGTCGGCTGTATCCACGAACTATACATACAATAAAAGAAATAAAACAAACGTGAGAAAGTGTAGAATTAAGGTGAATTAAGTGTAGAATTATTTCAGACTTTAGTTAACAAAAGCTTCATTTCAGTCAGGAGACAGACTTTTCATATGTCATTTAGGTTTGTTGTAACTTTTTATTGGAAAGCTTTTAATTGGTATTGATTTTTACATAGTAAAACATGAATATATCCCTATACTGTATAAAGAAACATGGTGATTCCTTTCAAACAATGTTATACAACAAAACATGCATTCATAACCATACATTATAAAGAAAGAAGATAAAGGCTATTTCTTTCAAGCAATGTTTCACTCTGTAGCCTTCATTAAGGATAAGCATACAGCTAAAAGGCTGTGTCTTTAATCTTTTTCACACCAGAGATTCCCTCTGTTTTTTCTTTTTCATTTTTAAAGATGCTCATACAAGAGGTGGTGGTCGTCAGGAAGGGCAACCAGCCATAAAAACATCTGCTGCAAAACCCCCAAGATTTGAGAGGCAACTGGCCAACCATGGTGAACCAGCTTTTAAACCAGTGGAAAGAGAAGTGTGTGAGAGAGAGAAACTGACAGAGATACATATGCTGACACTATTACTAACTAGATACAGTAGATATTATCTATACAAAATCAACTGGCAGGACTACCCCTTCAGCACTAAATGGACTCATCCGTTCTCTTGAAAATGGAATGCATCCACACTGTGGAGTTCATTCTGTGCTTCCAGTCTGTGTATTGACTTTTATGGTGATACTACAAGGTGAGGCGGTCTCATCAGTACTTCCAATGCTTCAGCCGGGGAAACTTACAGAGCGTGAGAAGACGCAAGTTCTTAAAATATCCATCGCTTATTGATAAAAATAAGTTTTTCAAAGGACTGTATCTCATATTGATAAAAAATAAGTCTTTCAAAGAATTGTATCAACTGGATATTGCAATTAATCTTTTTACAATCAAAAGTAGTGAAAATTAGGCTTATGATCCCATATTTTTTAGTTTTGCCACAGATATTTTTAGTGTCTAATTACACAGATCTTCAATTTTCCATGCCTCATTTCAAGAAATGATAACACTAAGTTTCAAGTTATTGCTGTGCTTAAAATATAAAGCTGCAGCAAATGCAGACTATGTAGATACATTCCCCCCGTTGTACATCTGAGATAGTGATTATGAAGTACTGAATAAAACAAACTGTTACAGTAAGCCTAGATAGTTCTCACAAAATGATAAAAACAATCATTTCTTTATTAAATTAGCTAATTTACTAACTTGTTCACACATTTTAGGTCATTCATTCTTATTACGCCATTTGCTCACTAGGGTAAAGTGCCTTTCTTTATTACTGGCTACATTCAAACCACACTTTCTTAATTAGGGAGAATAAGTGGCTTTGGCAATGTTGCTGTATAATGAATTCTGGAGTTTATTTCTCATTTCAAATTCCTACTACTGAAATTGCAGTGATGCTAACACCTTTTAAAGTTAATCTGGAATGTCACCCACTGTTTATTAAATAGATTAATGCATTGACAAAAATTTCAAGATATAATGTAAATGAAAATAGTATATATCAACAAGACCAGGGAGCTGTGGTCCATTTAGAGCCTCAGTATACTTCCAGGGGAGCTGCTAAATGACTGAAAATACTTTTAAATACTCCCATTACTAAAAATCAAGCTACAGCTTTTCAAAATTGCCTTTTCAAAGTGGACCGCTTCCTCAATATCCAAAATATTTTACATACCGTGTGCAATGACTGTCAGTTTTCTCAAACACATCCTATAATTTTCATTTCATACATTGTATATAACTGTTTAGGCTGGCCATTAAAATGCATTTCCAGTATCTGCTAACGTTAATCTACATAACGCACTGCACCACAGTTGCTGTACTAGCCTGTAGTTAGAAATGAAATGGGCTGCTCACAATGATTCAACAAGAAAAAATGAAACAAATGTTGACATGCCATATTGTAATAAAAAACTTTATTGTTTTAACACAAATGAAATGGTAGGTCAACGTCATACATGCTGCTATAGGCACCGGTCCCCCCTTGACTAACCTGGCTGCAGACACTGACTCTCACAATGCTTCTGTGTTTTTCCGGTGACTTGATTGTTGCATTTGGATTGAAAACGCATTTGCTTTTGCACTTGCACTCCTTGGAAATGCAGCTATCGCAGACAGAAACATTTCAGTACTGAAGAGTTTAACAGAGTAGCTTCTGTAATTAAGTTATTGAAAACGTAGTCTTCAGGAATTAATTTGCATTTTAACAATTACTTTTTTTATTTTCAGAAATAATTAATTAGTTTCTGTATAATTTAAAAAGTACTATTTAAGCCAATTAGCAGATGCTGTTGTGAAAAATATCTGCAGTGACAAAATCTGTATTTGGGTAATTACTGGATATTATTTATTCCTAAAACATGCAGATTCATTTTTGGTTATAATTGAGAAATTCAGATTCTAGTAAAAATAACTTTCATTTAATAAAAATAATCCGGTTGTTTTAGAAATAGCATTATCAGCAAATATACATTTGGTAATAAATAAACACTTTGGTCAAGACTGCCAAATCAAATCAAAAGTACCAGAGGGGAAATATCATCATGGGGACTTACATATTCTCGTAGTTCACTGAGCGATCTTACGAGGAATAAAGGTTGACAACCACTGAACTTGTTATGTTTAATGCCCTTTAATGTTAGCACTCAGAAATTTTTTTTGGCTAAATTCTAATCAAGTGCCGATTCAGTAAAACACAAGGAGCATAAAGGTTGCCTCAAATCTTTCTTTGTCATTCGAAAGTATAGCAATGTGGTTCTAAATTGTCAAAGATCTTTAAAGGAAAAATATGATGCAGGTATATTCCTTATATTATAAAGATTTTTTTTTGTTTTGTTTACGGATTTAGCCTGATTGCTTTTAATTTCGCTTCCTTGTGTGAAGCTTGCACGTTTTTTTCCCCATGTCTGTTTGAAACTTTCTACTCGCGTTCATATTCGGTTTCCCTACACTTCCAACACCGCTTGTGTTCAAATAAATGCGAATCTATGTTTGCTCCGTGCGACAGAAACGCCGTTTGTTTAGTGGGTTCTGCCGTGGATTGGCGTCCCGTCCAGGGTTGGCTCCCGATAAGCGCCCGATACTGTCATGAAATGCAATTATAATGTGCGAGGCTGAGAACATTACCACTCTTCTCCCATTTCTTTTTTCACAACCGAAAGCAGGAAAGAGTGAGCATCTTTGCGATAAGGTGCATTGTGGGAAACAGAGTCACACCTTTCACATCTGTATGATCCAACTTCCGTTAAGTTTTAAGTTTTGTTTTTCTTCTGCTCATTTTCTTTCTCTTTCCTTTTTATGTTCCACTTGTGTTTGAGGATTGAGACGTTTCCATCTTAAAATTAAATAATGAGCGATGATAAACGCGATGGGTCAAAGCCGGAAGAACAGGACTGGGCTGCAGCTAAGGCTTTCTATGACAGCTTAGGAGCCACATCAAAGAAACCCAAACTAGTACGTATGTATATCAGGTTCACAAGTAATCAGAATGTTATCCGAACTAAAAGTTGTGTTTTTCACATGCGTATCGTTATACAGCCCAAACCCCAGACTGCTATAACTATTGCTGTGTCATCCCGGACACTCTTCGATATGAATAAAGAAAAAGACATCTATGAAAATGAGGGCGTCGAGCATTATGTGAAGTACCAAGAAGAGCACGAAAACACACCCCTGGCTCCCGGAGCGGCTTTTCCCTTTGTAAAGGTGAGTACAAAATCGAAAGTTGGAAATGGGAACCATGGACACAGAATTAGAAGGCACCGGTAATAAATATAATACATTTTATTGAACACGTTAAAGCAGTGTAAATGTTACAATTTCACAACAGCTGAATGTCATATTTACAGTTCAAAATGTAAATTCTTCCTGTTAATTGCATATTATCATAATAAAAATCAGGAATTTGATTGTGTTTTATTAATATATACTTAGGGATGAGTCTGAATTTTAGAAATCTCCCAAAGGCCTTATTAGTCTGATTCATTTGAAAAAATAATTTCTCTATAGAGTTTATGTCTATTAAATCAAAGCTGTATTTTTAAGTTTTTATTTGGTTATATGTTAAAAGTAGTGGTAAGCATTTAATTTAATATCAATTAAGTGTCAACTAGGAGTGTTTAATATTTATAATAAAAATATGTTTTACAGTGGGTAGAGATAGGGTGACACCTCCTGCAGGGCTACTTTCTACCATGCACCTGATGCAGCTAGAATAGGTTTAAGCCCCATGCAGAACTCTGTTTTGATTAAGTGGGTGTATATATACATAGAACAAAATTTGTCCCAAGGGGTAAAATTGGCATTTCGCAGAAACTTGATAAATAAATAAATCAAATTATTATATTATGAAAAGCAACAAACTACTCTGAAGAATGCACCAAAATGATTAAAAAGAATAAACTAAAAACAAAAAATCTTCTGACTTAGCAGTTTACTGTCACAGTAAGACATTATGCAGGTGTTTTGCTGTTTGTATAAAGGAGTCCTGTCTTGTCACACTTCTTAATAATTTTTTTGATTGAAACAATTCAGGGAGAGGATGTGCAGCATTGTTCATAATGGCACTCAGTCTTGTTTTAGTTCCCTCCTTTACTACTACCTCCAGAGGGCCATAGTGTATCCAATCGCTGAGACGGTCTTTATAATTAGCTTGTTCATTTGGTGGGCCTCATTTGAAGTAATGCTACTGACCCTGCACACCACAGCATAGAAAATCACCCAGGTCCTCACGGAGTTAAACAACATATGAAAGGATGTCACTACTTACTAGAAGAAACACAGTCTATTAAAAAAAGACTGCTCTGCCCATTCTCGTAACATTTCTGTGTGTTATGTGACCAGTCCAGCCTGTCAGTAATGTGGACCCCAAAGTACATATAGCCGTGCACTATCTGTACATCTGCTCCCTGAATAGTGACTGTTATAGAGGCTGTTTAGTGCATCCAAGTTAGTGACCATTTCTTTGGTTTTGCTGATGTTAAGTTGCAGTTAATTTTTTCTGCACCAAGAAACAAAGTCCTCTATCTTACTCCTGTACTCATGTTGCCTCACATCCCACATCTCCATAAGTGCGGAATCATCAGAAAATATCTGTAAATGACATGATCAAGTATTATATTTACAATCTGAGGTGTACAGAGTGTGGACTGTTCCCTGTGGTGCACTAGTGCTGCTCACATCCATATTGGAGACATAGCCTTGAGTTAAACAATCTGTGGTCTGCCCAACAGATACTATAGTCCATCATCCAGGACACCACAGGCTTATCCACTTCTTACCCCTTAACAGTCATGGCTGAATAGTATTGAAGACAGTGGAGAAATTAAAAACATAATCCCTCACAGTGCTGTCAGCTTTTTCCAGGTGACAGTAATTGCTACAGTGTTATATGGGTGTTACAATGGATAATTCACATCTGACAAAGGTAGAGAAACTTTCAGTATGTTTGTTGAAGGTGCAGCATGAGGGCACACCGGTTAACTCTGTTGCCTTACAGCTGCATGTATCTGGTGGTCATTTCTAATCACAGGCACTTTCTGTTTAGAGTTTATACATTGTCCCTGTTTACAGATATTCCAGCTCCTTTCCACATCTCACATTCTAAGAACTTTCATTACCTCCATAATAGGTTTTCAGGGCCAATGTCCTATTACAATGAGTTCAGAAAGTTGTCTGGATATATATGTTTAAAGGAGAATTAGTATTCTTAGTTTCTGACACATTCAAAAAGGTTTTTAGTCACTACATTTATTCACCATTACTGTAATCAGACTACTGTCTTTGCATTTTTTTTCTACTTTTGCATTCATAAGAACTTTCTTTGGAGTATGGTACATGGTAATGCAGTGTTAAATATTTTATTTTTCTTTATATAATTGTTACACTTTGTGTTATTTTATATACTAAAAATAAAGAAAATAGGAAAATGAAAAGTGTAGTGACTTTCCTTAATGCAGGCACCATGTATGTTTTAAAGAAAAAAGGTTTAATGTGTCTATGGAGGTTAATTTGAGTTAGTTAATTTGAAAACAGTTTTATTAATTCTGATTTGTTTTAAGTATAATTTTACAGTTGCACTGATTTTAACATGTATTAAATTTCCATTCCTTTGTGTGTCTAACTATACAATGTTGTCCACTCAAACATTGTGTTTATTTGGCCTTTTTGTCCTGGACACTGTTATGGATCAGTTTCAGTTGTCATATCTGCAAAGCCAAAGAATTATTCAGCTGTCTTAATGTATTGTTGTTCAGTGCCAGTATTGCTAATTTAGCAATAATATTATAGCCAGGGTTCATTTTTTGACTTTTGCTAGTAAACAGAAGAATCATCCATTATCCAACTCGCTATATCCTAACTACAGGGTCACGGGGGTCTGCTGGAGCCAATTCCAGCCAACACAGGGTGCTAGGCAGGAAACAAACCCTGGGCAGGGTGCCAGCCCACCACAGGGCAATAGAAGAATAAGTGATGTGTTAAAAAATTTTACATGCAACTCATGCCTCAGGTGACAGATCTTTCATATTTCACAGACAATGAACTGAATACATTGTTATAATATATTGATGTACTATGTTTAATCACCTTTTGCACCAGTTCTGTATTCAGGTGCAAGATCGTACCAATAAGAGGTCCTGTGATTGTTAAGTTCATCAACTAGAAGCAGCAGAATTTATCATAGATGATACGATTCCTTTTTAGATGTATTTGTAGTTTTAATGTGAATAACTCATTAACAGTGAACTACAGCAGTAAGGTTGCCTTTATAATAAATAGCTTTATAGTAGAAATTGAATGATGCACACTCATATCACAATATGATTTGTATGATTGGTTTCACAATATGAGTTATTTTGGTGAGACTTGTATGATTGGTTTCACAATATGATTCATTTTGGTTATGTCTTTGTGTTTTATTGTTAATAAGGAAACTACAGTGTTCCTAAACAAGAGATGTATGTAATAAGCAATTTAGGTTTGACTAGATAGGAGGCATGATCTCTCCACTCATGGTTACTGATAGTCAATGCAGCCTGGACCTGGTTTATTAAAATATATATATATACAGTACAGGCCAAAAGTTTGGACACACCACCTCATTCAATGTGTTTTCTTTATTTTCATGACCATTTACAGCACTCCATCACTCTCCTTCTTGGTCAAATAGCCCTTACACAGCCTGGAGGTGTGTTTGGGGTCATTGTCCTGTTGAAAAATAAATGATCGTCCAACTAACCTGACTTCTGCACAACACAACTGCTGGTCCCAACCCCATTGATAAAGCAAGAAATTCCACTAAATAACCCTGATAAGGCACACCTGTGAAGTGAAAACCATTTCAGGTGACTACCTGTTGAAGCTCATCGAGAGAATGCCAAGAGTGTGCAAAGCAGTAATC
>JANRMT010062791.1:24379774-24410597 GCA_026402145.1 Polypterus bichir lapradei
ATTTTTAAAACATTATTGTTGAAATACACAGTCCTGAAAAAGGGGCGTTTCTTTTTTTGCTGAGTATATATATATGTGTGTGTCAGATGTATTATGGATGCTCTTAAGTACATGATATAGAAAATGAATTTGCAAAGTCTAAGAGAATAGCACAGAATGGCTGGGTATAGAACAGTTAGCTTCAGCTTCAAATGCAGAATAATGAAATGCTCATTGCTGAAATTGTCAGTCTTCACAGTTCATCTCTTGGAACTGGTGTTGCAGCACATCTGATGCTCTATGGTCTAAAAAACCCTTTTAAAGGCTAGGTATTATAAAACTAATCCAAGATAAATCAGAACTCTAAATAGCTAGTAAACAACCAGCTAAAGACCCAGTTTGTCAAGTTTAACTCTTAATTTTGTAGCAAGCTTCAAATTGCTGCCCAACAGCTTAACAGTCTAACCCTCAGTCATCCACAGCTGTACATTAGAACAAGGCAAGCTGACTGATGTGCTAACATTCCTTAAGTAAAACATGAATTCAAATGCTTCTAAAATCAAGAAACTCCATGAAAATTGTAAAGAAACTGTTTTGCATTTTATCTTTAAGTTCAAAAACATAAACCGTTACTATGCATCTGCATCAATAAATTGCATTTTTCTGTTTCTCAAAATGAATGTGATAAGTTACCTTGATAAGCAATAAGACCAACAGCTGAAAGCTCCCATCTATAGAGAAAGGCAAGGAAAATACAGTTGAAGGTTTACTGACTTATTTAGTTAATTACAGTATTTGATTGAATAATTAATTTATTAATAAAAACTGATTCATTCCCTTCCTCTTCCTCCTTCACCTTGTATTTTCACCTCTTTTTCTGTTAATATTGCCTTCCTCATGTTGTGTGCATGTCATCTCTGTCTATTGCTTACAATTTGGGATCACTGTAGTATATATATGCTTGGTTTCAGCAAAATTGTAAACAAAATGGAATTGCTTCATCACACACTAATGATAACTGATGATAACTGAAAGAACCCATATTTAGCAATACCCATATAATTATACTACTGTTAAGGGCACCCTAGATAGGGTTAGAAAACGTTATTTACAACAAGGATATTTGTTTGCAGCAGGAAAGTACAATAATTGTTCCACAGATACAAAAAGAAAAACAAGTGGACAAGATACAGTAACCATTGTTATAATCAAAACACACACCTAATATTCCAGCAAATAAATATATTGAACTGTTATAACAGCTTACATTTCATGAATGTCTCAAAATCCACTTGAATTCATATTACTTGCAAAATTAGGTTTGTTATGTATTCTTAAATAAAATTCTGTTGTTCCTTCAGAGTCTAAATCTGTAGCATGATGGCAACAGTTAGAATTTTAGAAATGTGGGGTACATACTGTCTTTCTCTCAGGCCTTCCTTCTAACTTGCTTCTCATACAGCTCGATTAAAGTACATTAAAGTGTTAAACTGGATATAAAATTTGGGCATGCACTGAAATACCAGGATTATTACAGAGCTAAAAATATGTGAAAAATGCATTTAACATATGAATCATTATAATCCACCTAACCAAGCACCACTCCTAACTTCTCTAATCCACTCAAAAAAGCACAATTTCATACACAACCATTACTGGTTTAGAGTGAATCCATTCACTATATTCTTAAATAAACTGTCACTGATAATTTGTCTTTAAATTGAAGTCCTTGTCACCAGTTAATACAGAATACCATAAAATACATAAATCATACCAAATATTTAATCAACTGTGTATAAAAATAAAATAACATAGCTAGGGTGATTTATTGTCTTCCTACATTGACATTACCAGTTATATTGTTGTGAACACTGTAAAATAAGAAATTGCCTATTTCCCCCCCCAAAAAAAACTATTTAAACTATGATGAGCTAAATATAAGATCTTGATTTAGACTTTATTTGAATATACTTGTTCTATTCTTTCTGAGCTTGAATAAAACAAACAAATGTAATGCAATATTTTAAATGAAAAGTTCTGGGGAGAAAACTGAAATATCCCACTTCAAGTAAATATTTCTATGGACTATTAAAGTAGACCTGTTGAATTATTTTTAGATTTGTAGGTGCTTAGGAATATCTAGGGGAAAGTTTTCTTTTAATTAACTTTAATGTCTAACAACGTTGGATTTCTTAGACACCTATCACCTCTCAGCAGGTGGCAACACTGGCCTGGAAATGCATATGAAAATTTAGCACACTCTAGTAGAAACATAAGAACATGTGGTTTTGTTTACCAAAGAGATTTACTTAAAAAGGGAAATGTAAAGTTGAACTAAGTTAATAAAAACAAATAGTCAAAACCACAACTGCATTTTATATTCTGCCACTGGCACTCTGTGTGGTCCTAAACTTGCCAACACCAATTTGCAGCAATTAGTAAACAAAAGTACTGTCATCTAGAGAATTTGGTTAAGTAGTATTCACCCAAATAAGCAAATGACACCACCTACATCTTTAACATGCACTCCAGATTTTTCATAATCATACTACCTCTTAAGTTATGGAAGCTACATTTTCTGCTCATGCAGTCTGGTTACAGAGGTTAAAGTCAGTTTATTAAAGTGAATGATTTTGAAAGACAGTGCCATAACATTTTACTTCACACATTACCAAATTAAATTAATTTAGATGGAGTTTTTTTGTCATTTCTAAAATCATTAAGAAATAAAATGTTTATTCAGATTAAACCATATTCATAGACCTCCAGTGTTTTCAAATATTATTGTGTATTAGTTAATTAAGTAGTAAAAGGTCAGATTAATTTATCCCACTCCTGTAGATCAGCCTATGTACATTTTTGTTAGTGCATGGTGCTCTTTATGCCAAAGTACCATGAGAGGCTGTAAAGACACTCTGATGAATGATACAGTGTCATGACCATTAATATTAATCTGAAAGACACAATGAATATATGATGCTAATTAATGGGTGCCAAAAGAAACCATGGCTAAACAATTGATGTTGACAATTGTAGAAAAGCTTGCCAGGTTTATGCCCTTAAGTGCCTTATAAATATGATTTTATGTTGTGAAATTTTATATTTAGTTTTAGTATTCATAATAATTAAAAAAAATAAATATCTTTTAGGCAGTCATGAATGTTAATGTTCGCTTGCGTGAGCTGTATCCAGAGAGTGAAGAGCTGTTTGATGTTGTTCTCATGACAAACAATCATGCCCAAGTTGGAGTGCGGCTCATTAACAGCATCAATCATTACGGTATGCTTTTATAAATGGATAATTACCTTATATTTATTATTCTTCATTTTATACTACATAGACTTAGTGTTTCTGAATGATTTGAGTATTTTAGTATGGAATTAATTTTGATAGTTCAGAATGTAAATAGAAGTGTTTAAATATTATTATACCATTATTGTAACCCACAATAATGTAGCAAATCAGATAACATGCAATGAAGTGATTTCATCATATTTTCTTTGGTTTGCCATTAAAGCATAAAGAATGTTTTCATAATATTTTACATGAAAATATTCTGGAGACATTGATCACCTTTAAATGAGTCAGAGCAGAGTATGATTTTAGTAAAATGGGAAATGTGAATAAAAGGCTGTTTGTCTTGTACTGGATTGCCCAGATTTGTCCTGTTACAATAAGAAACTGCCAGTTGTTTCTGCTTAACAATAAAGATACCAATTCGGTCTGATGTGGTAAGCAGCATTTAATAGTCACATTTAAGTCAGGACTGTGTTTATGAAAAAATCAAAAGGATATTTGACTCCAAACAAATAGATATTTTCTTTAGAGACAAATGTATCCTCAGAGATTTCCTCAGGAACACTCTTGGAAATGATAAAGGCAGTTTTAACAGGTCAAATTATTTAATCTCTCTCATATAAAAATCAACAAGACTAAGAAGGCATCTGAACTGATTAAAGAGATTCCCAGAATAGATCATGAATATGCCAGAGGCTCTGCACAGGAAAAGATTGGTGCTACAAACAGAATTTGATCTCTTGACACCTAGAGAAACCAAACAACTTATTTTTAAATCATTATTAAAGACCAAACCAGACATATAAAAGGCAGACACTCCTAATTAATGAAACTTCTTTATACTAGTTCAGCAGCCTCAGTCCATATTATTAACACAAATTCAGATTACTTCAAATTAGAATGAGGTACTCAAAACGAGGCTTGCTATTACCAATGTTTTTTGTGAAGCCAATTTCAAAGATTGGCTGTTCATCTCTGGAAGAAACCACAGTTGAAAGGGATTATCAGAGAATGTGTTTGAAGAATTTCTCTAGATTCAAAATTAATTTGAATAAAAGTATACTCTTCCACATGTATTCCCTTGCCCATTACACCAGATTGGATAATTACTCGTTCATAATATCAAAACAGTTTAAATATCTGGAAATAACCATCACAAGTAAATGTAAAGCTCTTTTTGAATACAATTTTGGAAATACTATTGAGAAAAATCAAGCAAGATGTTTAGCTAATGATCAACTCTCCCTGTCACAATAGCAGGGAGAATAAATATTATCAACATGATTATCCTCCTTAAGCTACTATGTCTATTTCAGATTATCTCTATGTACATCAACAAATCATTCATAAAGTAATTACATTCAATGAAAACCTCACTCGTCTGGAATTAAAAATGGTCACACATCCAAAAGACAACTCCACAAATATTGAAAGTAGAAGGTGGCATGGCACTACCTAACTTTTACTTTTACTACTGGGTAGCAAATATACACATAATTAAATCTTGGAATTTCACAGAAATTCATGAATTTAGACCAGCCTGGCTAGCAATGAAAAATCAATCTTGTTCAAAGTCTTAGTATATCTTGTGCTCCAATCAATGCCATTGTCAATTTACCAGCAATTCAGTCGTCCACCAGCTACTTAAATCTGTGGAGGGCAGAGAAGCTAGAGAAGCTCTTATGTGTTGCTACTATAGATGATAATCACCTTTTTCAACCTTCTCAGACCTACTCAGTATTGAAACTAGGGAAAACACTATGAATTAAAACACTTTAGAGTTCTTTATGTAGACAGCGTAACTGCATCTTATGAAGAAATATTTCTAACTTTAACTTTCCAGGTACACACTTTTTCTTATATACAAATCTCTCTATTATGCAGTCGTACCTCGCTAAGTCGACCTTCCCTAAGTCAAAAACCTCCCTATTTCGAATTGCTCGTTAGTCCCTGGCCGAATTCCCATAAGACCAATGTATTTAGATCTCCTCAACTCGAAAACTTTTCGGCCCCCAACCTCCATTAGTCGAATTTTCTATGGCCTTTGGGTTATTATTCTGAGGCTACATTTCAGAACACGTGGTCCAGAAAACCAAGAAAAGGGACGCAAAGTCTTATCTTAATGCATTCCACAAGTGATTAAGCGACCCTCTGAGGGTAGGAAGTCTATTTTGACACCAAAAATGTCTGAAAACTAAAGGGAGTAGCGGGAATAATCTGCGTCCCTTTGGTGCTCCATGAGTCATAACCAACCGGGTGGCATCTGGGATTTCCAAATTGTCTCAAGAAAGACGTTTTTAACCCATTTTCCCTTCACCTTTGTCAGTCTCTTGTCGGGAGGAGCCTTGAATAGTGATCGTGTCTGTGTGCTTCTCCATAGTCTCCTGTACGGTACGTGCCCCGAAAATGGCAACTGGTAAGCGTAAGCTTAAAACGTTGTCAATCGCGGAAAAAGTTACCGTCATCAGAGCCATCGAAAAGGGCGACAAGAGGAAAGTGGAAATTGCAGAGCAATTTGGCATTTCCACAAGTATGCTCTCCACTTTTCTGAAAGAAAAAGAAAAGATTTTGAAACTGTACAGTGAGAAGTCATGTGGCCATCAGAAGAGGATGAGGGAATGTGAGTATCCCGTCATTGAACAATGCATTTTAAAGTGGTTTGTGCAAGCGAGGGATAGGAACGTTACTATTGACGGGAAGCTTTTGCAAGCAAAAGCAGAAGAATTTGAAAAAGAGTTGGGCCATTCAGAATTTAAAGCCAGCAATGGTTGGCTGGACAAATTCAAGAAAAGACACGGAAATGTGTTTTATTAGGCTATGTGGCGAAAGTGCGCAAGTGCCAGAAGAAGATTGCAGTCATTGGATACAGAAACTGCCAGACATTGTTCAAGATTACAGCCCTGATGACATCTTCAATGCACCGAATCTTGAGGAAAATGTGTTTCGGTCCATTAACGAGATTGAGGAGATTGTTGAGCGAGATGCATCGGCACAAGTTAACAGACTTTTTTCTCTAAAGGTAACCTGTTTCATTGCACTGTTCGATAGTACATACTGTAGATGCATGTACTGCAGCGCTTCCCGATTCATTTTACCTTCGCACCCCCTGTGACGGACGAGGCCAATTTCGCACCCCCTTGGTTTGAGAAGAAGTATGAAAGAATATGAGTTCATATGATAGTTCATAATACCCACGCAGCACTAAGTGCGCGTAAGAGTGGAAGTCATCTGTTTTAACAAGCAGTGTATTGCACTGATACGAAATAGCCTGCCCATTTAATTATTTAGGAATGGATAGATAAATTAAGATTTTGTACAAATAATGTTTTTCATTTTTCTTCCTCGATGGATTCTGCGAGCACCCCCAATCGGGAAGCGCTGATGTACCGGTATGTAGCCTACATGAATACGTATAAAACGACAGTATAATAAATGGATATACTGTATAATAATTAAGCCGGAAAAATAATGTCCTTGATTAACCCGCACCTATTACGCCGTTTTCCCTTACTCGTAAACTCCGTAAGTCAAATTTTTTTTCAAGTCCCTTTGAGTTCGATTTAGCGAGGTCCGACTGTATAAACAAAATCCTGGGACAAGATGAGACTTTTTAGCTTGGGACGAGACGTGACTTTTTCAGAGGAATAATTCCAAATCTTGCGATACGAGACTTTGTGCCAAGAGATTTAACCACGCCTGGGGCTAGAAATAAAAGACAAAGAGTAGATGACAAAGTAGAACATCTTAAAGAGGAATACACATGTAGAGCAGGTTAGAGATAATGAAAGTACTAAAATTGGAAAGTCTCAAAAAAATGATAGTAAAGATCACATTAGCACAAACAAATGGAAGTTATTATTCGGTGAAATAACGGAACAGCGAAAAGAGACTAATATATTGTTCAGATTTAAACTTTAAGTCGGAGACTTGTAGATCATCTAATTCATATTGCCATCAGGGAAAAGTAGTGTTTCTTCCCAATGAAGAGGTGTGTATCCACAAGAATGAAAACATTTGTTGTTTGGTGAAAGTGAAATCCACATATGCTAGTGGCAGAGACGCAAAGTAGCTGGTGCGTAGCGCAGGCCAGGTGATTGGTGAGCGAAGCCCCCTTGTTAGAAATATTGTTAAAAGAAATGTTTCCATATATTATACCCATATCTATCCCAGAGGCTATACTAGTTATTCTTGATGAAGATTCAGACAGAATTTCAAGAATATAAAAATACTTCAAAGAATCTACCCTTTATAATCCTGGGGAACAGTGAGAAAGGGATATTAGAGTTAGCATCTCAGAAAAGTGATGGAAATCAGTATGTGCCAAGCATTCCATAATTCAAAAAAAAATTTTCATTGATCACATTCAAAAAAAAATTTTTAATTGATCATATTTATCTGTTTCAATATTATCTAAAATATAGTCATGGCAAGATCCAATCTGTAAGCATTCCCATCTAGCCCTAGCATCACTAGGCCATGTGTTTTGGGAATACACTAATTAAAACATTATTTTGGACAAAAATCTTTACATACTTTCAGATAGCCTTGGTGTCACACTCAGTCCTAATCCATTAACAGCAATGTTTGGTGTACTCCTGGATGGAGTTAAAGTACATAGGGATGCATTACAAAACTACCTTGCAGACTTGCCTTGCTTAACTGGAACGAATCCCAACCCATTTTCTATAACTCAGAAGGTAGAAGGCATTCTGTTTTATCTCAAAAATGTATCTGTCTTCTTTTTTTGCTTTCTCTTGGGTTGGGGTTGAATTGTGTTTAGCTTTTTTACTTCAATGTAAATGGAAGTTTGATGATGGGGTCAACAATTTCTTTCTAGTTAGGTTCAGAATCTCATTCTGCAATGCTAAATATTTCGAAAAATGTTGATTTTAGTATGGTTTCTGAATGTGCATGTGTCTCTGGAAAATATAAATAGATTTTCATGTTTTAGACTTAGAGTTTCTGTCAGAAGATTATCCTTTTTTATGTTGCGTAGACCTCCTGGATGACTTCAACCTTGCAGAGATGGAATATTTTAGAGTGAGTGGTTACTGAGATATCTGCCTCAAATGCCGAGACCTATGTACAGTGATAACTTCCGAAAAAAATATACCCATCTCTCTTTAAATAAGTTGCATTGTGGTTGCCTTGGTACTAGACCATCTTTATATCTATATCCTTCAAAAACAGTATGACCTACAGCCAGCGATAACTGCACTAGAAAATGTTTAAATTAATCCTGAGTTTTGCTGTCTGCTACATTTATTCACTGTCCTCTGCAGTGTTAAGAGAGAAAGGCTTTGGTTTGGGATAAAAGGAAAAAAGGTGTAAAGAAAGGAAAGTTGCCTTTTTCTTTTATATAGTATAGAGAGATGTGTTCGCTGACGATATGAGTGCCTTTTGGGGACAGTCGCGGTGGGTCTTGTGCAGACTGGTGAGACGTCTCTGCCATTAATCGGCTGTGATGGCACTGTCAGTCCTTCACTCCTGTGCGTGTCTTCATAATCCGAGCTGACGACCTCATAATCGTATACGTGCAAAATAAAGTGCGAAGCGCCTTAATATTATTTTGCCGCGGTGTAGAAAAGGGGTCCCGTGTTTGCACTTGTCTGGGCTATAGCTCAGGGGGAGGATGAAAAAAATTAGAAGAGCTCACTTTTAAGGCAGAAGCGCAGTCAGCGTCTCAAAGGCCAGCACAGCTATGCGCGCGCGCTGGCTGCTCGACTTTTGCTGGGCAGGAGACGCCAGTTTTTGCAGACACGTTCACGATATCTAAAGTCTCAGCGCTCTTTGGAGGTCATTCATATACAAAATACCCGCGCCTCGCAGCGGAGAAGTAGTGGGTTAAAGAAGTAATGAAAAAGAAAAGGAAACATTTTAATAATAACGTAACATGATTGTCATGAGTGTTGCTGTCATATATATGCCTGCCTAAATAAGTCACCCTCGCTTCGCTCTTACTTTTTTACCGTTCATTTAATCATGGCTAGTGGCGGAAAAATTATAAAATGGAAGGAGGATTACACTGAGTATGGCTTTACCAAAACAATTATTGATGGCGAATCGATTATTCATAAAGCTTGAATTGGTGATCTATTTTTGTGTGTTAACCTCATATTTTTTCATACTTCTTCTCAAACCAAGGTGGTGCGAGGCTAAAATGAATTGGGATGCGCTGATCAATGTAATCGGTGTACCAGGAAATCATGCATTGACAAAACTTCCCCTTTGATTGTAATGCAAAGTGTGATTAAATGCATTATTTTTTAACGCGTTATGGAGCACATGCATCGAAGCTTCTCAGCTGTGCTTGTGCTAAGAAAATTAAACATTTTAAAAATAACGTAACACGATTGTCAATGTAACCTTTTGTAAGTAGTGCCTGGAGGATTCAGTGTGGAGAAAGTCTAGAGACAGCGTGTGTATTAACTTGTGGATTTCTCTGTATTTGGTGGCAGTGTGACGAAGTTGCTTCGGAAGACGGCGTTAGCCGCGGAGCTCAGCTCAGTGCGAAATGAGGTAAATGGGAGGGGAGATGATGACGTGACTCCCCCACCCGCCTTAACTGTCAATCCCCCACAAACACAGTCTCTCGGAATTTGCATAAGCACACCCCTTCACCTGCAATTTTAACTTAGTTACAAAGTGATCAAAACTCTCGTTTATATCCTGCGTTCTCTCATTAAACTTGTATCCCGCATTACCCGTGGGCATGCAAAACGCCAGCGGCAGCCTGTCTATTAACTTAATTTAAAGTTTAGGTTTATACCATGCTTTGTTTCCGAAGTAGCTGTACTGATGAATATGGTAGTATGTCACTCGCTCGCTTCTTATTGTTTCGCTGCCCCGCTAACTTAAAAGCCTTGTGCAGCGCCTGTCAGTTGAAAATTGATTGTTTGCTTGCTTTTATCGCTCTCTCTCACTGCTCCTAGCGGAACTGTCATCTCTGACTTGTCATGGAGCACGTTTAAGCTCATATGTTTGCAGTGTTTGAATAAAAATCCTTCTTGTTTCTACGACCTCCTGTGTCTCTGTGCAAATCTGTGACCCAAGCGTGACAATATATTCCGACGCTGACTTTATATATTCTAGCGTTGAGTTTATATATTCCGACGCTGACTTTATATATTTAAGTTTTGACTTTAGGTGGCAGTGTGACGAAGTTGCTTCGGAAGACGGCGTTAGCCGCGGAGCTCAGCTCAGAGCGAAATGAGGTAAATGGGAGGGGATATGATGACGTGACTCCTCCGCCCGCCTTAACTGTCAATCCCCCACAAACACAGTCTCTCGGAATTTGCATAAGCACACCCCTTCACCTGCAATTTTAACTTAGTTACAAAGTGATCAAAACTCTCGTTTATATCCTGCGTTCTCTCATTAAACTTGCATCCCACATTACCCGTGGGCATTAAAAACGCCAGCGGCAGCCTGTCTATTAACTTAATTTAAAGTTTAGGTTTATACCTTGCTTTGTTTCCGAAGTAGCTGCAATGATGAATATGGTAGTATATGTCACTCGCTCGCTTCTTATTGTTTCGCTGCCTTCTCAATTATATAATGCATGTTTTGTTCAGCGTATTTTGGAGCTCTTCCTGGTTTTCTACATAGTGCGTTGACAGTCAGTTCACGTGATTACGTGGGCGGCGTGATGATGTCACACGAAACTCCGCCCCCACGGCGGTCAAGCTCAACTCCATTACAGTAAATGGAGAAAAATACCTTCCAGTTATGACCATTACGCGTAGAATTTCGAAATGAAACCTGCCCAACTTTTGTAAGGAAGCTGTAAGGAATGAGCCTGCCAAATTTCAGCCTTCTACCTACACGGGAAGTTGGAGAATTAGTGATGAGTCAGTCAGTCAGTCAGTCAGTCAGTGAGTGAGTGAGTGAGTGAGTGAGTGAGTGAGTGAGGGCTTTGACTTTTATTAGTATAGATTAACAGATAAAGGAGTTCAGTGTGGTTTCATTACCCCATTCATGGCGGTTCACACAAAGCGGCACATCAACACATAAGCTTCTGAAGTTAACCGAATTCAAAGCCAGAGCACAGCAGTACAGTGCCTGCAGTAAACACTGGTTATAATGGGATAATCTAAAGTTGCATGTGATTACCTTTGCTTTCTTTTCTACCTCATTTTGCTTGATCAGCTTTAGTTTTTTTCCTTTATTTGTAAGACTAGGGGGCTCGGCCACCCCTCTGCCTATGCTATGCACCAACCACTTTGAGTCTCTGCCGCTCGGGTTGTGAAGAGGGGGGCTGTACACACCCCAAGGAGATGCAATCGCTCCTCTGACACCCCCTCTTAAATGGTGATACAATGGGAAACACATGCAGTTTATTTTTTACCTCCTCTTTGCTCGATCAGCTGCTGGATTGCTGCCGCTGCTGTGCCGCATGATCTGCATTTCACGCGGCGCACTTCAATCAGATCACCTATGTCCAAATATTCAATCTCTTTTCGCTTTTACCTTTTCATCAATATCACATTGAAGTTTGATTCCGTGTTTGGAATTACATCTTCACAACGCAACGTATAACTGCCCGTGACTGAATATCATTTCTTTCTCTCAACAAGAAATGTGTCTGACATAACCACACAGGACTTTTCCAAATCTCTTTGCATAAGCTCTTGACTTGCAGGGCTTCTGGCCCAGGGTGTGGTTACATCGCTTGGCACAAAGACTCTTCTCGCACGATGTGAAAGTGTCTCTGAGGCAATCACATCTTGTCTCCTTCCAAGATTTTTTTTTATAATAGAGAGACAAATATAACTGAACATAGACTAAACCGCTGCAGGTAATAAACTGAGATCGAGATGAATGAGTCATGGCAAACAGAGCTGGTGTGGTGAAAACTGCCATTTATCTGTGAGACACAGCAGCGGTTGTAAATTGAATGGTCGTAAGATGCATAGGTCGTAAGTCAACGACTATCTGTATTGAGGCATGAATTTCTAATAGAGAAGCCACAGAAAGTTTTTGCAACAAATTAAGCTACTGCTCTTCACTCTTCACGTTTATATATCTTTGTAACAAATAGGATACCAGCACTTATGTATATCAACTTCAAGCACAGCTTTGCATATACAGAGGCACCCTTATTAAAGGGCTAACTACTCCCTAAATGATAAATGCATTTTTAGGAGTCTGATCTCAGACAACATCTTTTGAAAAGTGTGAATGTATTTCTTTTCTGTTTGCAGCAGTTTTCAGAAAAATTGAAAAGTATAAGTAATGCTGAACCTAGATCATCTGACACTTTTTACGTTTAACCGCTTATATACCAGGTGTCCAGCAACCATATTTCAAAGTTGGTTGTGTACTTTGCAATAAATCCATAAGTCAATCAAGAGCATTTGAGGTACTTTTACATACCCAAATGCATCTTCTTTCAAATAAATCATAAGTTTCAATGTTATCTGCTCTCTTTTATTATTAAAATATGGGATTTGCACACATATACCCCAAGGCGAACAGCACATCACAGCTGACTTAGTCTGCCTTTATCAAATATCCCTCCTACATTGAGTCACATTTAGTGAAATGCTCATTATCAGTGTATAGCTGAGGTTCATGGCATTCTAATGATGTATAGTTATCTGTGTTTTGTCATTTGTACTACATGTCACAGTTGTATGTGAATGACAACAAATATTGTATAACTAGCAAAATATTCGCGTTTCGCAGCGGCGAAGTACGGCCTTAAAATTTTTATTAAGAAGAAAAGTAAAAGTTTTTAAACTGGGTTTAACATGGCGGACGTTGTCGACCGTTATGACCGTTACGCGTAGAATTTCGAAATGAAACCTGCTTAACTTTTGTAAGTAACCAGTAAGGAATGAGCCTGCCAAATTTCAGCCTTCTACTTACACAGGAAGTTGGAGAATTAGTGATCAGTGAGTCAGTGAGTCAGTGAGGGCAACAAAGACTGTTGGAAGGTTCAATATGGCGGCCGACAGTGGCGTCATACCACCAAAATAAGTATGTACATCGGTTTCGGTTAGCGCAGGTAAGCCACCTACCAATTTTCGTGAAGATAGGGCCATAAATAAGAAAGTTTAACATGAAGGACGATGTTGCTGGCGGACGTTGTCAACCGTTCTGACCGTTACGCGTATAATTTCGAAATGAAACCTGCTTAACTTTTGTAAGTAGCCTGTAAGGAATGAGTCTGCCAAATTTCAGCCTTCTACCTACACGGGAAGTTGGAGAATTAGTGATGAGTGAGTGAGTGAGTGAGTGAGTCAGTCAGTCAGTCAGTCAGTGAGGGCTTTGCCTTTTATTAGTATAGATGCCTATGTAACAGCTCATCTTTACAAACTGTTAAACCCAAAGCTTGAGTCAGCTTCTGAGTTAGGTTTTGACTTTATTGAGAACAATGAAGTACTGCTTACAAATATGACATTGAACTTCGCTGCATTTAGTTTTACAGTACCATTCGTTCAGTTACCATTCCTGAAAGCTATCTGCTGCATGTTCTCCCTATGTTAGTTTTCTGAGCAGTGCTCTTTCAATTTCAAGTTAGAGTACAGTAATCCCTCCTCGATCACGGGGGTTGCGTTCCAGACCCAAGCGATAGGTGAAAATCCGCGAAGTAGAAACTATATATGTTTGTATGGTTATTTTTATATATTTTAAGCCCTTATAAACTCTCCCACACTGTTTATAAATATTCCCCGCACAGTTATATAGCATAAATCCTTTTTATTCTCTTAGATATTAATTAAGATTCATTGAAATTATGTATGTAAACACACTGTTTATATACAGTAAAACCTAAATATTATTTTAAAGATATCGAGTGTCTCCGATATCACATATGTTACAGCCATTACAATAGACAGGCCACCAGCAATAAATACGTACAATGCAGGAAAATTGTATACAGTAAATGTGTGTACAGTGACACTAAACGTACATACATGTACTAAGTACTGTAAGTAGAAAATTAATTATGGTTAATCACCAACAATGACACGACAACTTGTCCGATAACAATGAGTTTAGTTTTACTGCACAACAAAGGAGAGCGTTACAGCTCTTCTAAAGGAGCCTCTTCAGGCAACTGTATAGCACTGCCGTTGTTCTTCTTCCGGCAGACTTCAATCCAAATCCCTAAAGCAGATTCCATCTGGACTACTGCCTTATTACATCCACTTACAACTCATTTTGCACCCTGTTTAAAAGGACAGTGCGGCCATAGATCTTATATTCCTTTCCTACTTTTTAAATAAGAAGAATCGTAGCCTCATTGATGCCGTAATGGCGTCCTACAGCAGTGTAGCTTTTCCCTTCCTTCATTACATCCAAAACGTTTACCTTTTCAGCAATCATTTACATCTTCCATTGGTGCTTGGGCACAGCCTCTGAAGCAGTAGCAGGAGCAGATCATTTTGGAGCCATAATGAAGGGCTTGACTATGCACAAAGATAAACACAAAAGAGGCAAGAGCACAAAAGTTAACTCTTTACACAGCGAAACACATTGATGCTGAATGAGCGAGACGGGACTTCCTGGTTAACGCAGCAGAATCGAATTCAGCGCCCCATCGCTGAGCCAATCAGCACACAGGAACTTAACTGCGTGCTCTGATTGGTTAGCTTCTCAGCCATCCGCCAATAGCGTCCCTTGTATGAAATTAGCTGGGCAAACCAACTGAGGAAGCATGTACCCGAAGTAAAAAGACCCATTGTCCGCAGAACCCGCGAAGCAGCGAAAAATCTGCGTTATATATTTAGATATGCTTACATAAAAAATCTGCAATAGAGTGAAGCCGCAAAAGTCGAATCGTGATATAGCGAGGGATTACTGTACACCAGCAATGCTATTGTACCGATGGGTTATTGTTATACTGTACTTGTGTTTCTTGAACTTTCACACGAGGACACCAAACATGATTGAACATCATATCACATCACTCGCACCGAGAAAAAAAAAAGACAAACATTTTCAGCTCTGTGTAGTTCCCTCACACTAACTCCACTGAAAGGATAGAGAGTGCCGTGAAGTATTTTTATCCCATTTCTAATCATACTCGCATCATCCCCCGGCTCCCTGGTAGGGAGAAATGAGTGCAATTACGGAAGGGAAATCAAACAGTGGCTCAAACAATGACATTTCTGTGAAAATGTTAATGTACAATTACTATTCATTTGATGAACTGAAAAAATGTAAAAAAAATAAAGAGTCAACATGGCATTTAAAAACGTTTGGGCAACCTGCTAAATCACTACTTAATAACACCTCCTTAATCACAACTGACAAACTTTTTTGTAACTAGTTATCAGTCTTTGAGCTCTTATTCTGGGATTTTTTTCCTCATTCTTCCTTGTAGATTTCTTCCAGCTGTGAGATTTCCTGGTCAGTCTTGCATGCACAGCACATTTTAAGGTCAACCCACAAATTGTCAATGAAGTTCAACCTTAGGGACTGTGAATGCCATTCTAAAACCTTCACCTTGTGTTTATTGAGGTACTTCATAGTAAATTCTGAAATGAGTTTTGGATCATTATCTTGTTTTAGAAGCCATCAATTTTTCAGTTTCAGTTTCCTGACATAAGATTTCGGGTAGGGTTTCCTTCTGTTAACTCTTTCATTAAGGCCATGTCCATATAAGTAATTCTGCACAATTTAGAGTGGGGCTTCACCCCTCTTTTCTCAGTTAAACCTGTCTCTAGCTCCCTTGCAGTCGTAATGGGTTTTTGCTTTGCCTTTTTTATAGCATACTAGAGAGCTTTGCCCCCTGCTCGCTTCGCTCGCCAACCCCCGTGTTTGGTTTTCCAGATACACACTTTTAAGATTTTTTTTTCTTTGAATTGTTGCTATTTCATTAGTTTCACTTTTATTTCAGAACTTCTGTAAAAACAATATTTGGAATCTTTCGTTTCCCAATATGCTGAATCTTTTAAATGAGGACAGTGAGACATGTGTTTAATGACTTTGTACCATAATTCAGGATAGGTTTCTCTGTTTGGAATTTCAGCACAGACAAAGCGATCTACATCATCAGCAGTTAATAATTTTTTTTTGCAAAATCCATAATAATAAAAGGCAAAGCCCTCACTCACTGACTGACTGACTGACTGACTGACTGACTGACTGACTCATCACTAATTGTCCAACTTCCCATGTAGGTAGAAAGCTGAAATTTGGCAGGCTCATTCCTTACAGCTTACTTACAAAAGTTAAGCAGGTTTCATTTCGAAATTCTACACGTAACGGTCATAACGGTCGATAACGGTCGACAACGTCCGCCATGTTGAACTTTCTCATTTATGGCCCCATCTTCACGAAATTTGGTAGGCGGCTTCCCTGCACTAACCGAAACCGATGTATGTACTTATTTCGATGGTATGACGCCACTTTCGGCCGCCATATTGAACTTTCCAACGTCACTAATTTTCAAACTTCCCGTGTAGGTAGAAGGCTGACCCCATCTTCACGAAATTTGGTAGGTGACTTCCCTGCGCTAACCGAAACCGATGTACGTACTTATTTCGATGGTATGACGCCACTGTTGGCCGCCATATTGAATTTTCCAAACGTCACTAATTCTCCAACTTCCCGTGTAGGTAGAAGGCTGAAATTTGGTAGGCCCATTCCTTACAGCTTACTTACAAAAGTTAAGCAGGTTTCATTTCGAAATTCTACGCGTAACGGTCATAACGGTCAACAACGTCCGCCATGTTGAACTTTCTTATTTACGGCCCCATCTTCACGAAATTTGGTAGGTGGCTTCCCTGAGCTAACCAAAACCAATGTACGTACTTATTTCGGTGGTATGACGCCACTGTCAGCCACCATATTGAATTTTCCAACATCACTAATTCTCCAACTTCCCGTATAGGTAGAAGGATGAAATTTGGCAGGCTCATTCCTTACAGCTTACTTACAAAAGTTAAGCAGGTTTCATTTCGAAATTCTACGCGTAACGGTCATAACGTTCAACAACGTCCGCCATGTTGAACTTTCTTATTTATGGCCCCATCTTCTCGAAATTTGGTAGGCGGCTTCCCTGCACTAACCGAAACCAATGTACGTACTTATTTCAGTGGTATGATGCCACTGTCGGCCGCCATATTGAACTTTTCAACAGTCTTTGTTACTTATGGGCCCATCTTCAAGAAATTTGGTACACGGGTTCCCAACGCTAACTGAATCCTACTTACGTACATATATACGTCCATAGCCTGCAGCTTGGTCACCATGTGAGGCGGCGTTGGGTCCCCCATCCCAACGCCTCCCACGTTGTTGGCTGCCTGCCTATATAAGGCCGTCCATTGCTCCAGTCTCTACATTCCCTTCCTTGCTTCGCCACGGGATTCACATCTCCCTGCTGATAACTACAGCCTTTTTGTTTAATCCACGGCTTCTCCGCTGTTTTATTGTTTGTTTATTACAATTATAGTTATTGTATAGGTATTTTACACTTACTTTACGTTACTCAGGTACCCATTTCCTTCATCATTCCAACCCCCATTACCATGTCTATCGAGGTAATCACCATCGATCAAAGAACTGTCACTTACCGAGTGGTTTCCTTGCCCGGAGATGGCACCTACCTTTTCCATTCTCTGTGTTACATATTGCACGGCCATATCAGGCTCACTCTTGATATCCGGAAGAACATTGTGTCTTATGTATTGAATGACTGGGACAGGTTCAAGGTGTGGACTGATGACGGTACAGGAGATAATTATACTACACAGGAGCACTAGAAGAGTGAAATGCTTAAGCCCTTCACCTATGGTTCTGCATGTGAGTTGATGGCTGCCGCTGAATTGTTCGGTTGGTGCTTTCAAGTGTACCGAAATGGTCAAATATTTTACACCTTTCGACAACCGCCAATGCCTCTTAAACATCTTACATTCACAGGTGATGATTTCAGTAGTGGACACTTTGATGTTTATGAATGTTTAAACTCTCAAAAGCTGGATGTGAAGTTATCAATGAAACCGGTTGTAAGCTTACAACGCTTGACAGATGCCGAATGTCACTTCAACACAAGTCCTGCAAATACTGTCGTAATTGAAACAAACCATGAACCTCAAACTGATTATGACAGCAGCAATCCAAGCTGTGAGATTTGAGACAAGATTACTGTTCACATGGCCAACTGTAAGTTGCATGCTCAAGAGTAAGCTCAGCGCACAGCTTGGTCATGTTACAACCGGATGGCCGAACTCACAATGTGGTATACAAAGAGATCCTTAACAAATAATTATTGGCATATTTTCCCTCAGTTTAAAAAGGTTAAATTTTCTTCTTAATAAAAATTTTAATGCAGTACTTCGCCGCTGCGAAGCGCGGGTATTTTGCTAGTAACCAATAAATGCATGTTTTTGAAATTCTCTCACTTAAACTACAGAGCCTTACAATATTTACATACTTCTGACATATCACCTGTGTCCATATATTTGATCTCTATTCGCCTTTTCGTTATTTCTCCGAGTAATAATTCCTCTTTGTTTCTGATAATGCGATGTTTACTTTCTTTTTTTGACACTGCCATTTTTTTCTGCTTTCATATTCTGTATCTTGCTCTGCATGTGTTTCGCGCCTACTTTTTTTTTGAGTCTTTTGAATTCCAGTTTTCATTACCTCTAATCTGTTCTGCATATGTTTGGCCCCCTTATTTTTTAACCTCTTTATGATGTTTTACTTTTTTTTCTACTCTGTCTTTTATTTCTGACCTCGCATTGTCCTGCTTTTTTTTTCAGTGACACGTGGTCCGTGGTGATTATTTTCCCTTTCTCGAGTAATAATTTCTATTTGTTTGCACTACTGCGATCTTTACTTTCTTTTTTTTTTATACTTTCTAATTTTCCTACTTTCATATTCTTTAACTTTCTCCATGTGTATTGCGCCGTTTTGTTTTTTTTTGGGCCTTTCGAATTCCACTGCTTTCAAAATCTCTAACCTGCTCTGCATGTGTAGAGCGCCAACGTTTGTGAACGTCTTTATGAAGTTCTACTTTGTATTTTACTCTGTCTTTTAATTCAGAGCCCAATTGGACATGCTTTGTTTCAGTTCCACTTGTTACGGGTTGATAATTACTTTCCTTATTTTTGAATTTACACCTAGATCTTATTTTTTCTTTTTTGCTCTTTTTTCTCTCCAATGCTTTTGAGTCTCTTTTCTCCGTGCTGCTTTCTTCTTCTCTTAGTCGTCGACGTTTCATTTATAACGTATTGTTCTTATATGCTTTATATGCACTGAGACCCTGGATCCATGTGTGCTCAAATCCTTCACACGACTGAATGTTTTGCTCTCCGTTGTCTTATTTGATATTGATTGTAAGTAGGGCGTGTCTTGCAAGAATCTCATGTTCTACGTAATCGCGAGATGGTCCTGGGTCAATCTCTTGGCACAATGTCTCATGTTTAAGGTTCCGGCGAGACAGCCAATTTAAGGTTCCCGCGAGACACTCCATGGCCATTCTCTTTCTTCTTGCAGGTCTTTTAAGTGTCTTCCGTGATCTTAACGTGAATATCACATCTTGATGCCCTGGTGTTTCTCTCCAGGATTTTTTTTTATAATAGAGAGATGAGCCATTCTACCTGCCAATTTCTTGTTCTTCCAGACCTTCTTGACCTTCGCACTTGATTGCTATGTAGAAGTGATCTGATATCCTTGTATAGCCTCACCCTAATTTGGAGCCATCAAGTAGTTTAATTTTCAGTCAGTTATTTAGAAGAGCCCATGGTTGTTGAGCGTTTTCACAAAGGTTGAAGAGTCAACAGCTTTATTAGGCTCTGGAATTGTCCTAATGACAATTCTAGACCAGACCACTACCTAACAACTTCTGAGACCTTCCAGCTGAAATGGTCTGTAAACTTTTGCAAATCTTTATATATAATACTCTACCATGGCTGTTCATTTGTCTGTCCAGGATTTTAAATCACCTGTAGCTCGCAAACCATTTGACCTATTGAGCTGAAATTTGGTACACATATACTACGTGATGTCAATTATCCGCTTTTGAGGTGATGATTGACCTCCAAGGTTATTCACCTTTTTATATTTATTTTATTTTATTGTAGAATCAACTCTCGGCAGTGGCCAGCAGGGCCATCCCTACCACCTTCCTCTACCTCTTCATATCTTAAATCATTCTTGTGGCAGATTGAAGATGTAACTGCCAGTTTAAGGGAAAAATTGAAGAAGACATACTAAGTAATTGCAATACAAACACTGACTTAATCAGTTTTAACATGAAAAGATGCTGACAAAAGAAGAGAAGAAGCGGGCCGCTAGGGTGGAGAAAAGAAGAGCTGCTCAGGAAGCAGCAAGCGCATCCACCTCTGAGCAAACGAATGCTAAATGTACAGAGAAAGAGTATGAAAACAATGAATGATAGTCAAGTGTATTCACTGCACATTATCGTACAGTGCACTGTTACAGGTTATTTGTATATTTTTCCACATTTGCTATTTACATTTATATATTTATTTACAATTTTCAGTCCATCACATCATAGCTGCACATTAATATTTTAATAAAAGTGACACTGTTTTAGTTTGGCATCCAGAAAGACATGTTTGCACTAGATTTCTGACTAATAAAAACAGATTGCTTGTTTACAGTTGCTTATGGAAGATACTAGTGTATACAAGGAGGTTTTTGGTTTTATATGTTACCAGATGTACAGTGTTAAGTAGATTATCAGGAATTTGTCAAGTACACTATAAAAAGTTGTTACATCCTTGTTACTGAACATTTAAACAGCAAAATTGATTATGTTGGTGTGTCAGAGAAATGTTTCTGACTAACATCTGTTTCCCTTAATAATAAGATGGAGATCTTATAAAAAGCCAGGGGCAGAGGATCATATCAAAGCTTAAAGTACCTTTTCCCATCTTGTTCTACTTCCCTTGCTCCCCTTTGAGACATTATTAAGTACAGTTGTGATCTTTTAGCTTTACAGTAAACAAAAGTTTGAAAATCATACAGATTTTCATACAGATTAAACATTACTTACAACTTACTTAGCTATGACTTAACATGCATTATAACTTAACCCTACCAGAAAAAGAGTAATGATAGTGCAGTTAGTTATTCCTTAAGTATAACTTTAGTTTTTAATGTTTTAAATTGTAAACTTTCTTTCTGTTGTAGCACATGACCAATGAAGGAGCACTTCATCTGTTAAAGTAACTTCTGTTCATAATATCCCCATTTAAGATGTCCTATGCAGTACACTAAGTGGAGGGAAATGCAATACTCTATATTCAACCTTTTGACCCGAATAGCAGGAAGATCACTGATGTGCATGTTGTTTAGGATTATTTAAAGAAGGGACTCCGTGGTAGACCTCTTTGTTTAGACCATACAGTGCCTATAAAGAGTATTTCACCCCCTTGGAAGTTTTCACATTTTATTGTTGTTACAACATTGAATCACAGTGCAGTTAAGTTGGCTTTTTTCACACTGATCAAAAGAAAAACACTCTTTAATGTCAAAATTAAAACATATCTCTGAGCAGTGGTCTAAATTAATTACTGTACAAATATAAAACACAAAACAACTGATTGCATAGGTATTCACCCTTGTCAAGTCAGTGTTTAGTAGATACATCTTTGGCAGCAAGTTCAGCTTTTAGTCTGTGTTGACAAGTCTCTATCAGCTTTGCACATCTGAACATCTAATTTTTTACCCATTCTTCTTTGCAAAACTGCTGAAGTTTTGTCATGTTGCATGGAAATCATGAGTAAACATCCTTTTTCAAATCCAAACACACATTTTCACTTGGATTGAGGTCAAGTCTTTGTCCACTCCAGGACATGTTTTAAGCCTATTCTTGTATAGCTTTGAGTTTCTGCTTGGAGTGTTTGTCTTGCTAGAAAATAATCTCGCCCCAGGTTTCTTACATATCAGGCTTTCCTCCAGTATTCCCCTGTATCTTGCTGCATTTTACCCTGTTAAACCAAATGGCTACATCAGTGATTATTTAGGTGGGTCATAACAAAGAGGGTGAATACTTATACCAAAAATTTATTTTGTGTTTTATATTTAGAATGAATTTGGAGCACTTTGCAAAGATCTGTTTTCAATTTAGCATTAAAGAGTTGTCTTCTGTTGATTAATGTCAAAGAAGCCAAATTAAATCCACTGTGATTTAGTGTTATATAATAACAAAATATGAAAAACTTCAACGGAAAAAATACTTCTTATAAGCACTGTATAAAGGAATTCCATGATGCATCTTATAATATTATAATAAATACAACCTAAATGTATAACAAATCTGAATCAGTTTCCAAATATTACAATAATAATTTATCAGCATAAAGTAAGACTAGAATGAACAGAAGTTGTATCCTAGCAAAGACTTTTAGAAAAAGGCATGACGCTGGGGATGTTTGATTTGCTTTGATGCCCATGTACAAAAATAAGCAACTGATCAAATCCTCAGTTAAAAGACAGAGGTAAAGAACAGAGAAAATGAATATGCATCTGTAAAGTTGAGAGCAAAACTAAAATGACTCTACATTAATGGTAAGTGAACAGTTATGTGTAAGGACAATGAAAGGGAGTGTCAAATATTCCAATATGTAATATTCAGATCATAAGTAAGACTTATATCCCCCACTTGAAATGCAGACTAGTCAACAAATACATAAAGGTGCGGTGCTTTACATTATCCCAATGTCAGTATTTTTTATATCTTCTTTTTTTTTTTTTTGGTTGTGATGAGATATATCCAGTATATGTTACATGTTACTCTGTTTAATTTTAAATCTGTATAATTTTAAATAGCACAGGAGTTAGTGTTATTGCTGCTTCATTTTCAGAGACGCAGAATTCATTCATGTAGTATCTGGTGAATAGTGTACCTCTGCACTAAGAGAGATTAAAATTCCTAAATTGTGGTCCTTTTTTAAAGGGGGTTTAAGGGCTAGGTAGGTTCATTTGAATATTAATACAAATTTTTCTCATTATTAAAGGAAAGAAATTTAAAGCATGTGTTCACACATTACCACACTTTTTGTTTTGATTTACAATTAGAGGCATTTGCTCATTTTTTAGCATAGCTGTGCAGATCTATAACTTTTTGGTCTGCATTTTCAAATTGTTGGCTTAATACTGGTAAAAGCTACACTAAAGACTTACATTATTTTTCTCCAAAAAACAGTTGGCATTTTGTATCATGTAATTGTAAGACTTTTTTCTAGGTGTATTATGAAGTGATTAGAATAATCTGTTTTGAATTTATGTTGCTTTTGCAGGACTAAGGCAGGATATTTATGTTTTAAATTTATACTGGGGCATTTAATGTTAATTTGTAATTCTTATTTGTTTCAATGGTTATGGTCTATCTTCATTCAAATCTCAGAATTACTCTTTTTCTTACCTTCAAAGCAGATCATGGGTAAGCACCCCCCATAGTTATCAGCCAAGTTAAGCCAAGTCATTCAGTAACATAAACCCATATGAGTTTGCATCAATTAATTAAACAGAATTACATTATATAAGTAGAACCAGTATTATCGTAAACAGTAGAACTGTATTTTTTATTTTTTGATATCATTGTTTATTTTTTATTATTGATTTTATTGAAATCACACAACATTCTATACAAATAAATCAATTTTTTTAAAAATAAGATTGAAAACAAAGCAACCCCCACCATTGAGAAAGAGAGCTAAGCCAGCAGAGTAAAACTTAAAGCTAGTAAAAATAAGTAAATAGATGAATTAATAAGTGAATAAAGATAAATGGAGAAGACAAAAAGGGGAGAGAATCTGCTTCCTCAGTGCTTTAAAAGCTTATTCTACGATGTTATTGATTAGATCAGTGGTTCCCAAACTCGGTCCTGGGGACCCACTGTCATTGCAGGTTTTTGTTCCAACCAACTTCAGTTTTTCATTGGACTCAGCCTAATTAAGTGAGTCCTTGGAGTCAATGTAGAATTTACAAAAATAAGTTTGGTAGATTTTTATTGAAATGTAATATTCCCATATAGGGGAATAGGTAGGTTTTTTAAAGTCATTAACTGTATTTTCAACCTAATTTTCATTCTGCTTTTCCAAGTGTTCTGGTTATTTAATTGATTATTTACTAATTAGTGGGCCTGACTCTGAAGTCATTGCAGCTTTCATTATTCTGGGTGTCTGCTCTGGTCGTTGTTAATTGTCACTATAGGGTTAAATGAAGGGAGTAAACTACACAGGAAAAGGGGAAAATAATAGGAAAACAACAAAAGACTTAAGCATTTATAGCTTTTGAAAAAACAAAAATATTCCTAAATGTCTTCTAAATGTAAAAACCATACTGTTGTGTTTTTCTGAATGAAGAATAAGAGAAGAGTAAAAAAGACCAGCTAATTAAATGAGATCAGTTGTTATCGATTATTATCACCAATCGTGCATCTGGTTGGAACAAAAACCTGCAGCCACAGTGGGTCCCCAGGACCGAGTTTGGGAACCACTGGATTAGATCCTGTCAGGTTTTGAAAAAGTTTTGCACAGATACAAATTTGATTTTTTCCAGTTTCAAATAGTGTATAACATCTGTTACCTACTGACTTAGAATAGGAGAGTTAGGATTCTTCCAGTTGATAAGTCTACGTGCCAATAGTGTAATAAAGGTAATTACAGTTTGTTTGTCCTTCTCCACTTAAAGCCCATCTGGGAGTACACCAAACACAGCTGTTTTTGGGTTAGTAGGGATTGTGACACCAAGGCTGTCTGATAGGCATTTAAAGATTTTGGTCCAGAATGATGTTAATTTGGTGCAGGTCCAGAACATGTAGCCTAGTGAGGTTGGATCTTGCCCTGGAAACATTTTGGACAATTTTAAGTGAGACAGATGTGCTCGAAATATAATTTTAAGTTGAATAATTGTATACTTTGCACATATGGAGCTTGAGTGAATTCCCTGCATTGTTACCTTCCACTCCTTTTCTGAGATGTTGAATGAGAGATCCTTTTCCCAAGGTCCTCTTGGATCTTTGAAAGGGGGGACTCTAGAATGGTTTTATATATTGCAGAAATGCTGTCTGAGTCCTCAAGACTGATCAATATTTTTTTCTGGCATTGGGTAGGTTCTGTTTAACAAAGTTTCTGACTTGAAGTTAGTGAAAGAAATGTGCTACTGGAAAGTTAAATTTGGAATATAATCGTTTGTAGGATGCAAAGACGTTGTCTATGTACAGATCTCTAAGTTATTTAATCCCAAATGTTTTCCAGACATTAAAAACTGCATATGTTTGAGAGGTTTAATTGAAATTTTTTTTGCATAGTTCTCCGCCAAAGCTTTAATTGAGTGATTAGGTTTATTGTGGTCATGAGTTTTGAATAATGACTCCAAAACTAATGTCATTATACAGATGTTCTATTTGTAATTATTTTAGAATGAAAATAGCTTCAGAATGGTGCAAGATATTAATGTTATTGCAAATTTATAAAGTTAAAGTTAAATCAACAGAAAATGCTACCTATATTGTTAGTAATGTACAACTTTGCAGAGTGGTGACTTGGGCATTCATTTTACAGCAGTATGACTGTTGCCTCCTAATATTATCAGATTAGTTGACATTGCATTGCACTAAACAATTTAGCCTCTTCTCAATAGTCGTTTTTCAAGAGAATAAAATATAAATTATTAAAAATATACTTGACTCTTTTAATTTGAGTAAAACTCAAGGTCTCTTGCTTTTCATTTGTAAATGTAAAATATGTATGTTCAGTTTATTTTTGTTTTGATATAAAAGTGGGCTAAATACGTATTGTAACTGCACATAAAAAGATAGGAATAAACAAAACAAAATAAACAAAAATACACTGACCTCCAAAGTATGCAGTCTGGCATATCTTTATTGGAATGTAACTACACTGGGTATAGAAAAGAATCACCCCCTTCGAAATATTCCCATTTTTTTGCTTTATAGCCTTAAATGAAAACACACAAACCAATATTTTTTCCAGCTTTACTTACTCAATGGAATCTATATCCAAGTGAAAGATATCACAGCTAGAGTTCAGAAGAATTTTAAAAAATAAAAAACAAATACTGAGATTAATAAAGGATCACCGGCCTCCTAAACTCAATCAGGTGTAAGTAATCACCAATTCCATTGCAGACCATAGTTACTGGCTTCCACCTGTGATCAATTGTAATCAGTGTGATTAGTGAAGCATAAAACAGCTGTTCCTGGAGCATTCCCTTGCTTGGTAGTGCAACTGACAGCAAACAACTGACTATGGGTGGCAAGCCACTTTCAAAAGAGGGGCAGAGTTATGGACAGACACAAGGCAGGAGATGGATACAAAAATCTCAAAGGCTTTATCAATCCCAAGGAGCACAGTAAAGTCCATAATAAAGAAATGGAAAGTGTTTGGTAATACTAGGACCCTCCCTGGATCTGCCAGTCCATCCAAACTGGGAGGGAACGGTAAGAGAGGCTACCAAGAGGCCAATGGCCACTTTGAAGGATTTATAGGATTTCATGGCAAAGAGTGGTCATTGTGTGCATGTGACAACAATTTCACAAGCACTCCACAATTGTGGCTTGTTCGGGAGGGTCGCAAGGAAAAAGCCACTTCTCAAGAAAGGTCACATTAAGGCTTGTTTGATCTTTGCCAGAATGCACCTTGAAGATTCTGATGCCAAGTGGAAAAAGGTCTTATGGTCAGATGAGACCAAAATCAAACTATTTGGCCTCAATACCAAACGGTACATCCGGCGGAAATCCAATGCAGCTCACCATCCACAACACATCATACCTACAGTAAAGCATTGAGGTTGCAGCATCCTGTTGTGGGGGTGTTTCTCTGCTGCAGAGCCTGGGGCTCTTGTTAGGGCAGAAGGAAAAATGGATGGGGCAAAATACCATCAAATTCTTGAGGAAAATCTCCTACCCTCTGCCAGAAAGTTGAAGATGGGCAGAATGTTCACCTTTCAACACGACAACGACCCAAAGCACGCAGCAAAATTGACCACACAGTGGCTAAAGGAGAAAAAAGGAAATGTTCTTGTGTGGCCCAATCAGAGCCCAGACCTAAATCCCATTGAAAATCTGTGGAAAGATTTGAAGATAGCAGATTACCAACACTCACCATCCAATCTGACCCAACTTGAACAGTTCTGTAAAGAAGAGTGGGAAAATATTGCTCAATCTAGATGTGCAAAGCTGATAGAGAAGTATCCCAAAAGACTCAAGGCTGTCATTAAAGCAAAAGGTATTTCAACAAAATATTGACATTGGGGGAGTAATCCTTTATTAATCTCTGTCTTGTTTTTGATTTTTTAAAATTTTTCTGAACTGTAGCTGTGATATCTTTCACTTGGATGTTATAGGTTTCATTGAGTAAGTAAAGCTGGGAAGAAATATTTTTTGTGTGTGTGTTTCATTTAAGGCTGTAAAGCAAAGAAAATAGGAATAATTTAAAGGGGGTGATTCTTTTCTATACCCACTGTATGTGCAGTGGCCAGTTATTAGTTTTGGCTGTTGAGCATGCTTTAAAATACAAATAAATACATGTAAAAATATAAATAAATACAAATTGTCTGATTATTTTTATAATAAATAAAATAATAGTAAAAGCTGATCATTAAATTGTATTTGCTGTTTTCTATTAGATTTAGGAATAGAGAGATTTTGTATGACTGGTGGAAAAAGCCCTATTGGATACCTCAAGGCCTATCTTACCAATCTCTATCTTTCTCAGGATTCAGTTAAAGTTCGGGAAGCAATAGAAGAAGGTATTCTTTTATAAGTTGCTGGGGTTATTCTTGGGGTGAATTTGCTTTTCTACCTATATAAAAATAAGTGTGTTTTACATTAATTGTTAATTAAGATCTGACTCTGTATGAACAAATATCCCCTTGCAATAGACTTGCGTACTGTCTACACTAGGTTACTATCTTGTTAAATGTCTGAGTAAGCCCCAGCTTCCAGTAACACTGTACTGATTGAAGTAAGTTTAGAAAACTAATAAATGCAATTCTGATGTTGTAAATGGATCTTTTTGTCCTGCTATGACCTCCTCCTTTTTAATGTTTTGGCAATTTGCTATGGAGCTTTTTGACTTGAAAGTTCATTCCTGTGTTCCCATTCCTTGAAAGACAAAATTAATTCCAGGTATACTTTTTTAATTCATTCACATTTTAGGTAGTGCTCAATGAGATGGTGATTTAATATTTTCTTTTCAAATCTAGGTAACTTACTGTGACGTTTTTGAAAACACAAAATATCAAACTGTCAGAAAGTTTAGAGTAGACACATAATATAATATATATATTGTAAGCAGCCTGTGGTTTCACTGGAATATGTTTTTTAATTATCTTTCATTATTTATGGTTTTAATGTAGAATTTTCCCCATTTTCTGACTTTGACCTTTGATGCCTATCTTATTTAGTACATTCTTGAACAGAATAAACTAAAATATAAACATTAATTTTGAAAATTTGTGGATACATTTTCTTTAAAAAAACTGTAACCTGTCTATATTGATAAACAGGCTAATGGTACTGTATATGTATATTTTGCAATTGGATCAAACCTTAATAGAGCAAATTCCTTTATTTTTAAAACTAAGGAAAAGTATTTTAGCAATTTTTGCTGCTTCCTTACTGCTCATGAGATCTGAATTCAAATCAAAGTTTTAATGATAGCATGGTTTTCATGTACACCCCTTGTATGTGCCAAGTTTCTCAAAGTGTTCCAGTTTCTCCCTGCATCCCAAAATGTGCACTAATAATCTATACTAATAAAAGGCAAAGCCCTCACTCACTCACTCACTCACTCACTCACTCATCACTAATTCTCCAACTTCCCGTGTAGGTAGAAGGCTGAAATTTGGCAGGCTCATTCCTTACAGCTTACTTACAAAAGTTGGGCAGGTTTCATTTCGAACTTCTACGCGTAATGGTCATAACTGGAACCTATTTTTTCGTCCATAGACTATAATAGGCTTCTGCTCGATGCCGGTAATTTAGTGCCTGCCCATATAAGGCTGTCCGTCAGCGGCAATCCAATAGAAACACTGCCGCTAAATATTCACGGGTGAAGGACTGTGCTTATGCAGAGGAAGATGAGATGGTCAGGGTGGTGTTTGGCACAAACTCGGCGAAACTGCGAGAGAAACTTTTAAGTGCCGGGTCTTAGCTAACATTAAATACAGCCGTGGACATCGCACGAGATGGCACCAGCACAGCTGAGAAGCCTCGATGCATGTACACCGAGCGGCTCACGTGAAATGACGCAGTGAACAGACAAAAAGCAACAGTTCCAAAGAGTGCTGAACAAAAACCGAATTACACAATTGAGAAGGCAGCAAAAAAATATGAAGCATGTGATACATACAAGCATATTCATAAGTGCAGCTACTGCGGAAACAAAGCACACGGTGGAAGAAGTCAATGTCCCGCTAAAGGAAGACAGTATAAAAAAAAACCCGTGCATGCAGTGTGTCACGTCTCAGATAAAGAGGAAGACGAGCTGTTTATTGATGCAGTAAGAAACGAATCGATGAATGAAACCTGTTATCTTTATAACGATTGACAAACATGGAATGTAACTTGAACACAACACATCCTACAAATACGAACCTGATTGAAAGAAATAATGATAATCAAATCCTTGATGACAGCAACACTCATAACACTCACAAAACAATTACTGTATATTGACAATCATGTTATGTTATTTTTAAAATGTTCCCTTTTCTTTTTCAGAACTTCTTTAACACACTACTTCTCCGCTACGAAGCGCGGGTATATATATATGTATATATATACCCCGATCTACATACTCTTAAATAGACAAACCACACGCCGTGGCGCAATGGTAGAGGCTTCGCCTCTAGCGCCAACGTCCGAGGTTCGATTCCCGAGAGGGGGTGCACTGAATATGTACGCGCGCTTCCCGATTCATTTTACCCTCGCATCCCCTTGGTTTGAGACGTATAAATAAATATGCGGTTAACGCAGAAAGACAGATCACCAATTGAAGCTTTATGAATAATGGATACTTTATTCGCCATCAATGATTGTTTTGGTAAAGCCATACTCAGTGTATTCATTAGATGAACGGTTAAAAAGTAAGAGTGAGGGGAGGGTGACTTATTGAGGCACGCAGGCGAAACCACAATAGCATGCGGGCTCGATGCGTCGGTGCGCGTCAACTCGATCTGAATTGTGCGATCACATTCGAAAAAATATATCTTTTCAAGTTCTATTTAGTTGACACAAATATCTTTGGTTGGAATGTAAGGCGAATTTACTCTTTACATTTGTATGGTGAAGAAAAATGTATGCAATGATGACTAAATTTAACTATATAAAGTCAAAACTTGTATATATAAAGTCATTCCCGAATATATAAAGTCAAAACTTGATTATATAAAGTCACTGTCGGAATAAATAATGTCAAAACTTGAATATATAAAGTCAGCGTCGGTATATATAAAGTCAAAACTTTATATATTCAAGTTTTGACTTTATATATTCTGACTCTGACTTTATATATTCAGAAAATCAATGTATTTGCCTGTTTGGCACCCCATAGTGTATGTGTGTGTGTATATATGTACACATGTATGT
>JANRMT010062791.1:24410997-24486396 GCA_026402145.1 Polypterus bichir lapradei
ATGTTACGTTATTATTAAAATGTTTCCTTTTCTTTTTACTTCTCCGCCGCGAAGCGCAGAGATTTTGATATAGATATATATATATAGATAGATAGATAGATAGATAGATAGATAGATAGATAGATATATATATATATATATATATATATAGATAGATAGATAGATAGATAGATAGATAGATATAGAGAGATATATATATATATATATATATATGACAACAACACTCATATCAATGACAAAACAATTACATTAACAATCATGTTACGTTATTTTTAAAATTTTTCCTTTTCTTTTTCATAACTTCTTTAACACACTACTTCTCCGCTGCGAAGCGCGGGTATTCTGCTAGTATTACAATAATGGTAACCATGCAGTTAGGGATTTGTCCTAATTTTATAACTCAGAAGCACAGAATTAATATAAAATATTGTTTATTACTACAAAAATATATATATTTTTTAAATTTCCCCATTTCACAATTGTGGTAGGTTTAGTGACAAAGGTCATTGACTAGAATAAACTGTATCTTACCTGTAGCTAACACTGCTTATGCATGGCCTCATAATTTATAACTAGAGGGATAAAATGTTAGTCTTACCCAGCCAAACATTTCATTTTGTGCTTATCCCTGGTTAAGATTATGTTTGAGTGAGCTAGGACACTGAGATTACCAAATGTAACATTTTGCTGTAATGCAAAAATCACAGTGTCTTTACTTCTTCAAAATATTTACAGGTAACAATCTTTGAAGGCAATACTCCCAAATATGTGTTGGGTGAAGTTATTGTGACACTTCTTAACTGAAATTGTTTAAGTTCATATATTTGTAACCAGACTGTCCAGTACAAGACTGAATTATCCAAATCATTTTTCTTTCCAATGTTTGTTTATTTAATAAGATAAAAAGTATTTACATAGGTATAGTTTATTTTAGAAATGTGTCCCCATTACAGTTTAAGAGGCCAGTTTTGAATACAAAAGCATATATATGATTTATAATAACCTAAATGGTTGACACATAAAACAGAATGTGATCTGATGTAAGCATGCAATAGGGACTTAAATAACACTGAAAAAATTCTGTGGAATATTTTTGTCTTATTTTATGAATGGCTTTTCATTTCTTGTTATGAAGTTTTGACGCTGTTTAATGTGTCTGCTTTGCAGATAGTCTTTAAAGTTTCTAATAACAGGGAAAATTAATATGTTGTCTTTATTTTTACTAAGCCAAAATTATTAGTAATTAAATTTGTAATTACAGGTATTGCAGCTGCCACAATGTTTACTCCAAAGAAAGAAGTTGTGCTGCCTGATACACAGCTGAGGGTTGCATTTGATGGGGATGCAGTTCTTTTCTCAGATGAGTCAGAAATTATTGTAAAGGAGAGGGGATTAGACTCATTTTTTGAGCATGAGAAGGAATTTGAAAATAAACCTTTAGCACAGGTAATTTTATTTATTTTTACATGGTACAGCAGCTAACATTTTGTATACTTTGTGCTACAAAATGTGGTACCCTTTAACTGTGTGTATGGTACAAAAGATAATTTATTTTTGATTATTGGTAAAGTTTTTAAATATTTTGAAAATCACTTGATTGTGTGTATTTGTTATACAAGGTTTCTATTATAAGAAATTCTTATTCAGATTAATCTAATTTGAAAGACTAGGTTTCTTACTTGTAATCAGGTTTCTTCAAGCCTAGCTTAACTTCAGATCACATTTCCTGCCTCTCACTTCTAAACATAATGACAAGGGAGTAAATGATTCATACAAAATATTGGGCTAAAACATAAAATGAAATATTTACATACATGTGCTTATATCCTAAATGTCCTATCAGCTATTTGAGAATCAGGAGGTGTACACTGACATAGAAACTGATACAAGGTTTAGCCAAGCTAAAAGAAACTTACTAGATGAGCAAAACTGTCTTTCAAATGAATTCTCAGAAATTGGTCTTACTTATTTGACTGTTGTCTAAATAAGAGCATTTCATCAGAATGATAGATGTCTATTTGAGTTTTCATTAAATTGTTTTGCTTTGCTTTTTATTCTTAGGGACCTTTAAAATGTTTCTTGGAGGCACTGGGGAAAATACAGCGAAAGTTTTATGAAAAAAATGAGCGACTTGACTGCCCAGTAAGAACCTATCTGGTGACAGCCAGAAGTGCTGCAAGTTCTGGAGCCAGAGCTTTAAAAACACTGAGGAGCTGGGGACTGGAAATTGATGAGGCTCTCTTCCTGGCTGGAGCCCCTAAAGGTCCTTTACTTGAAAAAATACGTCCTCACATCTTCTTTGATGATCAGATGTTTCATATTGAAGGTGCCCAACAGCTGGGCACCATTGCTGCTCATGTTCCCTATGGAGTTGGACAAAGACATCATGTTAAAAAAGATGCCAAATGATAATGTATCTGCAGCTTATTTGTTCTAAAAGCAGAGTCACTAATTGTTTGGATATTACAGCTTTTCGGTCAATACTCTTAAAAAAGAAAAAGAAAAAAAAAAAAGTCCAACATATTGTGGAGCATGGCATAAAAAACCTCAGGGTATGTTTTAGTTTTGTTATAAATTTGTCAGAATGACAACTATATTGGTATGTAATGATAATCGCAACCACTGATTACTATGAATGATTCAGGTGTAAAGCACATCTTAAAAGTAACATCTTTAGTTTTATACTCTCCAAAACTAAACTTGTGTTTAAAAAATTACAAATTTGTATAGTATGTATTCAAAAACTAATTAATGTCCACATTGCCAGTTTATAAATTCGATTGATCCAGTTCAGAGAAATAGATTAATTAGTATGATATCTGAGAGATTTAAAATATTTGTTTCTATTTTAATTCCCTTTATTAGTTTAATATGAATTCTTTACAATAAGTGTGGTACAGAATAAATGAATATACGATAGGAAATGCAATATTTCACATTTAATTCAAATTACACATTATCCTCAATCCACTGATGATGCATATTTTTTGTAGATTTTTACTGGTAAAATACAATAACTCACAAAATACAGTTTAGTACCTGGAAAAACATTTGCTTTTATACATCTATCCTTTTCATATCTTAATGAATTTTTTCTGAATCATAGATATTTTTGATAGTGTGACATCTAGTCAATTGGAGAACAAGTAACATGAATAATGTAGCATTCTTAAACACACTTAATCCAATTCAGGGCTAGAGTTCAGAGCTTTTCCTAGAAACAGCCCTGGACAAGGTACAATTCCATCACTTACTCACTCTCTGTCATACATTCCAAATTGACTCTAGCTACCATGTCTTTGGGGATGTGCAAAGAAAACACTGGATTACCTGGAGGAATATGCATATTGCACACAACAGCAACCAGGTGCAATATATGAATGCGGCACAGTGGCAAAGTTTCTATATTTCAGCACTACCCACTGTGCCACCATTTTTCTTATTTATTTAGTTTTATAAATAAATTAATCCAAAGTCCAGTTTGTCAATGTTAAAAAGTGACCATCTTTAGCTTTATTAACTAACTGAATATTTTCTGCCATTATCCATTGTTGTCTTGCAGTGCTGCTGGAGAATTTTGATTAATTTCTTAACTAGAAACTGTTTCTACCTAGTTGTATTTAAATGTTTTTGGCAATAAATTCTGCCAAAACTGATTTGTCCATTTCAAAAGATATGCCTTTATTGTTTTAGTCATTCTGGGTTTTATATGTTGTCTTTCTGCACGACTCCTTCGTGGTTCAGAATGATGGCCTGAGAGTCTCATCCACAGTACTCAGACGCAAAGGATAATTTGTAGCTCTTTCAATGAAAGATAGTAAGGAGGCCCCAGATTCCGCCACCGCAATAGGTATGTAGTGACCCACAGAATTGTTTTTAATCATTCCCAGACTGATAGATTTAATTTATTTTGTGGTCTTTCAATATATCTTTTATATTAAGCCTGTGTTTCTCAGGAATACATGTAGTGTGAACGTCAATTAGATGAACTTCATTAAGATTTCTATAATATTGTTGGGGAGTATAGTAGCATTTGTACAAAAATAACCATTCAAATAGATTAATTTTCACAGATGCATAATGTTCTGTTTATCATCTCCATCTGTGACTGATACCTTTAACTAGCCAAAACGATCATGCATTATTGTTGTCATTATCACAAAAGGTGAGGATGTAATTCAAGTACGGAGTGAATGTTTTTGCATGTTGTAGACTTGCACTGTTTATTCTTACTCAGCGGGGAATGGTTTATTTGTTTTTTTTAGTGTCCCTTTCATACTAATGCAAGGTTTAAAAAAAATCCTAAAATGTTTGATTTAGAGGTATGTAAGAGAACAGATTTTTACTATAATGCTTGTCCTGTATAATGAGAGTGACATGCCTAAACTTTCAGTATACTGTAGTAGTTAATTGAGTTTATATAGTGTGTTTTAAATTTGTGATTTTTTAATTTGTTATACCAATCTTTCATTAGAGTAAAAAATAAGAAAAGCTTGTGACCTAAGCCATGTGAATAGTGACAGTTTGAATAGTATTTGTACCACACCATTTTCTGTAGTGCTTTCTGTCATCAGTTCTCTATTTGTACTTGCAACAGTACTGGACATATTTGTTCACAGAGCATTGTAAAGAATAGCATGTTCATCCAAGCATTACCTAATCTGCAAAGCCAAAAAAACTTTTATGGGGTGTGGCCACTTATTCTAGTAGTATGGCTGAACGATGTCAGGGCACCCTCACACAAAACTAGTTTAAGGTCATCAGTTATCTTAATTCACATCAATTTGGGAGAGGAGAGAAAACCAGTATATCTCAAGAAACACCACAGAGAAACTGGAAGAACAAGCAAACGTCATACAGAGAAAATCGAGTTTCAACATTAAATGTAGATCTCTGGTGCCATGAGGAAGCATTTGGTAAACACATCACTGCTGTGTCATTCAAAATGACATTAATCTTTATATATTTATAAATTATGGACAAATGGAAAAAGCTCATTAAGTATCTGCCTGTATGTCATAGGATAAAATATATGTAGGCCAGGACAAAGTTTCATTGTCTAAAAGCTACTTTTGAAATTTACACATAATAATAAAAAAGAATAATAATTTTAAAATTAAATTTAATTGCATTTTAAATTTAAATTTAATCACATTTTCTGTACATTTAAAATAAATTTTTTATACTTTGTTGTACAATTAATTATAGGTATGGAGTTAAAAACCAACCAATAATTTTATGTTAACAGATATATACCAGTAGTTTTTATGGTATGTTTTTCAGAAGTGATATACTGTGTGATAAACTGTGCACTTTTGTCTATTATATTTTAGATTTTACAGTTACTATTTAATTATATCTTTTGTATGCATCGTCTGATTTTAAGATCTTTCTGTGTTCTTTGTAAAAGAGATGGGAAACATAAAAAATTACTTGTATTTGGTGGGGAGCACCATTTTTACTTTCAAGAACTAATTTGGTCTAAAGTTTACAAAAATATGCTTTAAAATATTTTCTGGTTTCACATCCTGCTAATTCCAATAATCAGAAAAAAGTAGGTGGCAGACTACATATCCCAAGGATTAATACACATCTCATTTATATGAGATTCTACAGTATAAGGTTTATTTTTCTCATAAATGGTCTTAACTTTCTTTGTTGAACTTGTCAGAGGCCAACCCTTGTTACCAACATTTGTGTTAAACTCTGGGCTGGTGACTTATTCTAAAATGTCACTCACTATCCACTGAAGGTACCATTTACAATATACTGTAACTCAGTCCTCAAACCTCATTGTTGTGGAGTTGCTGCAATTTCCTTTTTTACATAATCATACAAAATGCTGATAATGAAATCCATTGAATTATATGGTTTGCTCCTGTTCTCATTCTCCTTTGTCTGTAGTTTTTACAATTTAAGTATTTACAGCTTTTTAAATGGTTTGTCATTATCTATTTTAGAAGAATATGCATAAATTGAATAGTACCAGACCCTTTTGGTAGTCACTGCCTTTTTAAGACATAATTCACCATTTATTGTAGATTGTAAACCAGTGTGGAACGAGCCCCAGACACAGACAGACGGACAACGTTTTGTCACCCAACACACACATTTTTATTTACAATAATATTTACAAGTCCGTGCACAACCCAGTGTCTCCACATCAATCCCCCCAAAGTCCAGGCCTCTCTCTCCAGTGCCTGCCTTCTTCAGGCCACCTCCACTCCTCTCCAGTAAGACTTCGTCCACTCCTCGCCCGACTCCAGTCATCGTACGGAGGGAGGCGGCCCCTTTTATGCAAGCCTGGATGGGTTCCAGGTGCTTCCCGACACTCCTCCGCGGACACTCCCCTGTGTGGCGGAAGTGCCGGCTATACACCTGGAAGCACTCTGGGTGTCCCCAGTCTTCTTCCCCCCAGCACTTCCGGGTATGGCGGAAGTGCTGAGGTCCAGGGCTCTCCAGGCACCGGGGTGCCCCCTGATGGTGACCATGGGACCCTACAGGGTTGAGCTTCCAAGCTCTGCACCTGTGGTCCCCAGCGCAACCAGGGCGGTCGCCCCCTCGTGGTCTGGAGGAGCAGCCCTCCTCCGTTCCTCTTAGGCGTCCCGGCTGAGTAGCACCCCAGCCGCATGGCACACCAGTAAATACTTATTTACTTTATTTAAAATGTACTTATTGTACAATATTTAAACAAGGAATCAAAATGTTAATTTAGCCTGTGTATATGTGTATGCAGTGTGTTTATATACAGTATAATATATACATTTTTTTGATCTTCAGTTAAATGCTATGAATTTTAGACACAACAACATGAAAACAGAAGTAGTCCATTAAACTATATGACATCTTCCACTAACAGCAAGGATCTGCTTCTAAATACAGGTGTACATCTGTTAGGCATTACAACCTTTTAAGGGCTAAATTCATAATATTTATGAGATCGTTGGTAAATCACTGTGTTCTGTGATAAATTTTAGTTGACATTTTTAAAGAAACAAAATGAGATCATTGTACTGTATTTTTGGTGATCTATGTTTTAATTGAAATAATTGCTGGAGATGAAAAGGAACCAGAATAACTATTTTGACAGAAAAATAAAATTAGTAAATGGGTCACAGAACACCCTAACTTGTGATTTTCAATCCCTAAGCCCAAGCCATATTCCTTTATTGAGGGAGATTTTTAGATGAGAGCAAAGGGATGGTTGAGCCAGAATGAAACAGGAGGCATAAGCACACATGTTAGGCCCTGCAGGCAGAAGATTCTTAAAAGGTTAAGGAGTAGCATTACTGTATAGTCTTGTTTGTTGGCCACCAGGCCCTAAACTAAAAACACCATAACAATCCATTTTTAAGTGCTGAAGCCAGATGACCTGTTAATTGATGCCACAGAGAGCTGATATGAAGAAGGGATTTCCATAGATTGAAATGTGGGCATGTCAGAGATTTCCAACATAAGGCAATCAAAATTTTTATACTGTTAACAAAGGGTACAGTTTCCCCTGGAAGAATTTTAGCTAATATTTTCTTTATATAGACTATGATTTTAATTTAATATGTATTCTGCATCACTACACTGAATATATGCTACAGGTGTTTAACAGTCCAGTCTCAAAGGAATGTTAAGTTTACAAGCAGGATTGTCAAGTTTATTATAAGCATTTAACGAATGATAACAGGGTTTGAGTGCATAACAGGAAAATCTTTGATAAGTACCATGTGCCTGCTTACTTTTTAATGCTGAATTGTGGTGTGTATCGTGCACTTAGTTTGGACAATCAAAATAAATAATTTGCTCTCTATGCTTGCGTCAATGTTAAGTCTGGAGTATATGACTAATAGTCACTAATATATAGCAATTTGCTTTATTGCTGATAACAAGAAATAAAAACATACAGATACCTAATGACCCATTAGCAACACTCCTTCCTTTGATAAGAGCAAATAAATTAAGATAATTACAACAATTTTTTAAAAATTGAAACCTAAATATAAGCACTAGCAATAAAAGCTAAAATATTTGTACTTTTTAAATAGTTTTTTTAAGTTTTATATAATGGTAAAATTTTGAAAACTGGGTTTTTGTTTTTTCTACATTGTAATAGTTATTATTCCTGTGACAGGAATGTTTTGATTTTATCAGTGTGTTTCAAATTTATTGAAAGCTATAAATTCAGTTTGTGCTTTTAATAGAAAGAATACCTGTCATAGTCATAATTGTACAATATAATAAGCAGAGAAATTAATTTGGAAATGATTAAATTACTGCATTACTTAATGAGCTTTCTAGTTTAGCAAGTAAATGTTTTTATGTGTGTGATTTCTTTTTCTTATTAAATTATGAGCACCAAGGTATTCTTGGCATTGTTGCTTTGTCAGTGAGGCATCAATTTTTAGGTATAATTTGGTGGAAAATAGGTAATCCAAATTTTAAGTCTAAACCAACATGGGTCTCCTATTTTGATTTAGTATAGCACAGTGTAATAACATTCATAGTACACTGCACCAAACAAATGCAATAATGTTTAGAAAACTTAGCAAGCACTTACAAAAAATATAAAAATCAAAAACCGCTTCCAATACTGTTCTAATTCTACATTTTTAATTTAGTTGCACAATTTCAAAAACAAAACATTATGTTTGTAATTTCATTTCTTATTTGATATTTTTATACTAACTGCATCCTTTAAAATATTACAATATGTCTTCATCAATGTCACCATTATTTTATTCATTAAGCATTAAGTCTGAATAGTTATTAAAGTTAAATTAATTAATTTGAAGAAAAGGTAATTATAAAATTATTGTACTCTGCGATTTTGAAAACATGATTATCAGCTGCAATCTGCATCAAGTAAAAGCTATAGGTTTTTGCAACAAACCTTCAGTTAGTAATATTTAATAGCACTTTTCTCACTATCTTTTTTTAGTTCAAAGCGCTGTTTCCTATCAGTAGTTTGCTATAGTGTTATTGTTTGCTAATATTTAGTGTATGCTGTCATTGTTGTAAAAGTTATACAGTATGTCACTGTTTGTTGATAGTGCTCAAAGTTCTTCTCTCAGATGATGTTAGATGATCTTTTTGTTCATGTAAAAAAACTGCATTTTACTGTAGTACTTAATACTTACTTAATAAGATTTTTTAAACAATTGTTAAAGTCCTGTGACCATTTGTTGGAAAGGTGGGTTAGTTTTTGAAAAATATTCTTTCTTGTCAGCTATTGAACTTTGCATCAGTTGCTTTTCCGAACTTAATCTAGTTTTTTTTAGATGTGTTTTGTATGGTGTGCTCTCTTTCCCCGTACTGATAGTAAACAAGCTGTACAGAACTATGTGCAAAGTGCACTAAATATAATATGTGTTAACTAATAAGCTAACTAAGGAAAGTCTCCTATATGCCTGAACTAAAATGACTGTTGCTTAGGCAGCCTTGGCACAATTATTATTGAGTGTGTTTAGTAACCACTGTGTAGGCCTGAGACAGCTTGACCTGATAAGCATCAAGAAAGCTTCTAAACAGCTGACTCTTTGATGTGTTTGCAGGTGAACTAGAATAAGCTGTCGGGACAGAATCTGATGGATGTAATGTGAATGCACTGTTGTCAAAGACTGGATAATGACACGACACATGAGGCATCATTTTGATTACCTCATTCATCTTATTTGTGGACTATTTTCATATGTTTCTTTACAATACCCAATCTCTTTTGTACCCCCTGGTGGTCCACAGCACAAAATTAGCAATGATTTGTAGCAGACAAAGAGGAGTGAAAAGTACTAGTTAGAGGCTATGAGATTGCTTATATAGATACATAAGTAAACTGGGTAATTACAAACAAACTTTGAACTGAAAGAAAAAAAAATACATTGTTAAATTATAGCACTTGTTTAAAAACAAAGGCAGTAAAGTCAATATTTCACAGCCATATTTCACACAGAGTCATCTGCCATACTTTTCCTTTTCAGTGACAGTAAAGGTTCTGCACCCTTTACAGCCCGTGTTTTAAAATGGAGGGGGAGTTCAGACAATACACAGAATCATTTGAGCATGCTTTCATATAGTGTGGAATAGTGTGCCAATATTATTTCTTTAGGCAAGCCAGCTCCAAATGGTTTTACATTCCTTCATAAATCAAGAAATACTGTTTGAGGTGCAATTCTGTGTGATAAATTGCAATTCACTTCTAAAAATGTAGTTGAATTTATATCCTTTGAGGAACTCGTAATAGTTGTTTTAAAACAGATTCTAGCACAATTGCAGTACTACCATATAGATCACTAAGGTCATATTTATTCATGGCTGAATTTGGCAGCCACTTATCTGTTTTTAGCTATAAACTGTGATCATGTAATGTTGATAGGGGATTTTAATGAGTGCATAGTTGTGAAAACAGACGCTTTTAGCAAATGTTTCATTCATCTGTTAAACTCATTAGGATTTTTGTCAGGTTGTCAATGACCAGACTGCTTGTCATAATCACACTTAAGATCTGATTATTACAGATATGAGATTCAAAATTTAAATATTACTTTATTAAGTGATGTTATGTCTAATTACTTCTTGATTACATTTGATTTGTTTTTGCCCATACCAATATAATTGCAGATTAAGACAAGGATAGTGCAACATCTGGATTAAACCTCTACATCAAAATGTGTAGATATTCTGAGAAACTCAGTCATAAATGTGGAAAACAATTTAGATCAACATCAAAACTTTGGATATTCTATCTTTCCTTAAAACATAAGAACATAAGAAATTTGACAAATGAGAGGAGACTGTTCAGTCCTTCGGGCCCACATTTGTTTAGCTAATAACTATGCTGTCCCGAGATCTCAGCCAGATACTTCTTAAAGGTTCTGAAAGTTTCTGCTTCAACTACATGTCTTGGTAGTTTGTCCCGAATCCCACAACTCTTTGTGTAGAGAAGCGCTTCCTGGCTTCAGTTTTAAATGCACTTCCACTTAATTTCGACTGATGTCCTTGAATACATGATTCACCCATGAGCTGAAAGAATGTCGCTGGATCTACTTTATCAGTGCCTTTGAGGATTTTAAATTCCTGGATTTGATCCCCAAGCAGTCTCCAGTACTCGAGACTGAAGAGGTTTAATTCTCTGTCCGTCAGAGTAGGACATGTTCTTAAGTCCTGGGATTGACTTGGTTGCTCTCCTCAGCACAGCTTCAACTGCTTCAATGTACTGTGGTGACCAGAAATGTACACAATACTCCAGACGCAGTCTTACTTAGTGCATTATGTAATTTGAGCATAATGTCCTTTGACTTAACAAAAGTGATTAAATACATTAAAACTCACTCTGGTTTAATTACAAGTACAAGAACATAAGCAGAGTGCAACAAAGCAGCAGTTCTTCTGAAGTACATGGACAGAGTGTTAAGAAGTATAAAGAAAGCTTTCTGTATGGGCCTCACTGACTACTACTCTAGATTAAAAGATGACAGCAAACATAATCTTCATGCACTGTTTAGAACAGCTGCAAGTCTAACAAACAGTAACCCTGCACTGCAATACAAACACATTTTAACAGAAAAGGAATTCAAAACTTTAATTTCTACTACTTGCCCCTTTGACCCAATCTCAGCAAAACTGGTGAAAAGCTCAGTGGCTGTTCTGGCAGCACCCATTCTTAGCATTATCAATAGCTGCTGACACAGTTATTAATGCACTAAATTTGTTAGTTATACTGAAATAATCAGAGCTAGACTCACCCACTCTTAACAATTATAAACCTTTGGCAAATTTCTCCATTTAAAAACACTTGAAAAAATTGTCACTATGCAGCTTAATTTTTACACATTACAGTTAATTGGAGAAATTCCAATCTGGCTTCTGCACTGCTCACAGTAAAGAAACATCACACTCCCATGTTGGGAAAGATACCCTAATATCCTCTGATGAAGGCCATTAACAGTAATTATGTTGTTGGACTTAAGTGCATCCGGAAAGTATTCACAGCACATTACTTTTTCCACATTTTGTTATGTTACAGCCTTATTCCAAAATGGATTAAACAATTTTTTTTTCTCAGAATTCTACACACAACACCCCATAATGACAACGTGAAAAATGTTTACTTGAGGTTTTTGCAAATTTATTAAAAATAAAAAAACTGAGAAATCACATGTACATAAGTATTCACAGCCTTTGCTCAATACTTTGCCGATGCACCTTTGGCAGCAATTACAGCCTCAAATCTTTTAGAATAAGATGCCACAAGCTTGGCACACCTATCCTTGTTCAGTTTTGCCCATTCTTCTTTGCAGCACCTCTCAAGCTCCATCAGGTTGGATGTAAAGCGTCAGTGCACAGCCATGTTAAGATCTCTCCAGAGATGTTCAATCGGATTCAAGTCTGGGCTCTGGCTGGGCCACTCAAGGACATTCACAGAGTTGTCCTGAAGCCACTCCTTTGATATCTTGGCTGTGTGCTTAGGGTCATCCTGCTGAAAGATGAACCGTCGCCCCAGTCTGAGGTCAAGAGCGCTCTGGAGCAGGTTTTCATCCAGCATGTCTCTGTACATTGCTGCAGTCATCTTTACCTTTATCCTGACTAGTCTCCCAGTTCATGCCACTAAAAAACATCCCCACAGCATGATGCTGCCACCACCATGCTTCACTGTAGGGATGGTATTGGTCTGGTGATGAGCGGTGCCTGGTTTCCTCCAAATGTGACACCTGGCATTCACACCAAAGAGTTCAATTTTTGTCTCATCAGACCAGAGAATTTTGTTTCTCATGGTCTGAGAGTCCTTCAGGTGCCTTTTGGCAAACTCCAGGCAGGCTGCCATGTGCCTTTTACTAAGGAGTGGCTTCCATCTGGCCACTCTACCGTGCAGGCCTGATTGGTGGATTGCTGCAGAGATGGTTGTCCTTTTGGAAGATTCTCCTCTCTCCACAGAGGACCTTTGGAGTTCTAACAGAGTGACCATCGGGTTCTTGGTCACCTCCCTGACTAAGGCCCTTCTTCTCCCCCAATCGCTCAGTTTAGATGGCCGGCCAGCTCTAGGAAGATCTAGGTGGTTTCGAACTTCTTCCACTTACGGATGATGGAGGCCACTGTGCTCGCTGGGACCGTCAAAGCTGCAGAAATTTTTCTGTAACCTTTCCCAGATTTGTGCCTCGAGACAATCCTGTCTCGGAGGTCTACAGACAATTCCTTTGACTTCATGCTTGATTTGTGCTCTGACATGAACTGTCAACTGTGGGACCTTATATAGACAGGTGTGTGCCTTTCCAAATCATGTCCAATCAACTGAATTTACCACAGGTGGATGATCAGGGGAAACAGGATGCACCTGAGCTCAATTTTGAGCTTCATGGCAAAGGCTGTGAATACTTATGTACATGTGCTTTCTCAATTTTTTTTATTTTTAATAAATTAGCAAAAATCTCAAGTAAACTTTTTTCACATTGTCATTATGGGGTGTTGTGCGTAGAATTATGAGGAAAAACATGAATTTAATCCATTTTGGAATAAGGCTGTAACATAACAAAATGTGGAAAAAGTGATGCGCTGTGAATACTTTCCGGATGCACTGTATGTGCAGCCTTTGACACTATTGATCACTCTATTCTATTATGTAGGCTGGAAAATTACATTAGATCCTTGTATGGTTTAGTTCATATTTCATATAACAAATTGATTTCAGTATGTACAGAAATGGCTGACAGTACTCCATCATTATACTTACAAGTTAAATATGGTGTCCCACAGGGCTCAATACTTGAACCTTTTCTGTTTTCACTTTACCTGCTTTCATTGAGAACTAACATTAGAAAATATAACAGTCATTTTTACTTGTACGAATGTAATGCCCAGCTTCATCATTCTCTTCTTTTAGACTATGATATTTCTCTGATGGTGTCCTTAATTAATTGTGTCAGTGAATTGAAAGAATACACTTGTCTCTCAATACAAAAAAAATGTAATTTACTGAGGGCAATGTTATAGACCACAACAATATTCTGTCACTTTTTAACTTGGGAATATACATTACTTTTACTGAATCAGCATGAAGCTTAGACATCATCTTTGACGGCAGTATTTTTTTTTTAAATATACATTACAGAACTTTACAAAGTTCTTAAAATACTGGAAAATTAAGACAGTTTTAAAATATGGAGAAGACCAAGATTGATGTATGCATTTATTTCTAGTAGGACTGATTACTGCAGTGTGCTGTTCATTGCCTGTTGAAATGGTTCTTTCTGAGGTGTTCAGGTGATTCAAAATTCTGCTGAAAGAATCATTACAAGAACTAGAAAGTAGTAACACATAACTCCAGTTCTTAAGTTACATATAAAGCCTTAAATGACCATGCCCTGCTTAATTATCTGAACTTAATATTATTTACAAATCAGAGTGTACATTAAGATCTCTAGATGCCAGCCTACTAAAGATTCAAAAGATTATTAAAATAGCGATTGGAGGTCGTCCTTTTAGTTACAGGGCCCAAAAGTTGTGAGACAGTCTGTCTGCTTATATAAGAGATGCCCCTTCAATCTCATCTTTTAAATCCAGGCTGATAACTCATTACTTTAGTATAGCAGGCCCTGATTAAAGCTGCTGATTCTATCTGCATATTGCATCTTTGTTTGTTATAAGTATTGAAATAATTATGAACCATTAGTAATCTCCCTCTATTCTGTTTCTCTTCTTGGTATCCTGCTGTGGCACTTGGTGCCACTGCTGTACATGCAAGCTATTTTCCTGCCCATGGAAAAGACTTCTGAGGTATTAAGAGCAAGGGAAACATTGGATGTAAAGATTCTGTCATCATATTAAATAGTCCACCACAGACTTTAATGTAGAATGCCCATGAAGGGCAGGGTGGACTTTCACTGCGCCCAATTCTGTCTTTCACAGCTATAATTGAACACGGACCCTTGAGAGGCTTATTTTCTCCAGGTATGTTTTTGTTTTCTTCTGCCCAGTTGTCAACTGTTGAGAGATAAACAGTAATTCATGGAAAGATATTGTTAGGCTCAATTTATATTAATGAGTTTTGAACCACCTTTATGAGTACTCATTCTGTGATTAGTAATGTAAACTTGTCATATTGCTCATTGAAGAATGCTATTCAAAAATAAACTGAATTGAATACCAATTAATCAAAACTTAGTGCTATAAACAGAAATCGTGCTCTTAACTCATTATCCCACCTCTCCCCTCATTCATTGGTCAGGAGATCTGTGTTTAATTAAAAAACTTGCTCTCATTTGAAGGTGCTTCACTGTCTTGCACAAGGTGGTTTTCCAGAAATGGTTAATTTAGCAACATTTTACCAAAAAATAATATATTTGTTGTGTTGTGAGCATATAGCTTTATAATTAACATTTGGATTGTACAACATAAGTAATTTGAGATTTTCCTATAAATGTTTTAATATTGTGTGCCATTGTTAAAATTTGGTTGTTATTGAACACTGTATCGTAAATTTAATTTTCTCAGATACTCCATGAAAAAATGGTATTAAAAATTTTTGTCTGCAATTACCAGAAACAATGTGATGTGAGAAGCAGACACAAATCAGCAGTAAGTATCTTAAAATGTACTGCCAACTGTCTGCACCAAGTTCAGTGTCTCTGAAAAGGCTGAATACTCAGAACAGTCGAAATGTTCCTCTCTGAATCTCAAAATTCACATTGGGACTAAACTTTCATCCTCTGAAACAAACTCCAAGTGTATGGCAGCAGGCTGGAAATGTGTGAGTATTTCTACACTAGCACAGGTTTTCTCATGTGGGGAGAAACCATCAATAATTGAAAAGTTTGGTTGTAGATTCAGTGTTGTCCATACAGGTGAGTGTAATCATATTAAGCTGGTAGTTTCTTATGTAACTTTCTTCTTGAGATCTTCTAAAGCACTTTGACCTACATTCTTTGTATAAAAATATGTTATAGAAATAAATGTTGTTGTTTTTAACCTCCTGCACAAATCTTGGCTACTTCTCTAGCAGAGGAGTATCTTTCCACATCCCAAGAGTCAGTTTGTCTTGCCAAATGTGCGTCGTTCTTTTAATTTGGAGCTGCACCAGACCCTTGTCCTTTGCGTTGTAGGGTAGTAAACCAAAATGGTGGCAACACATAAGATTACAGAGCTAGGGTTTGTCATTAATATGGTTAATTTGGCACATGGAAAATTTATAGAATGACATAATAATGAAAAAGTAAATACAGTAAAAATACAAAAAAAATTTCCAGGCAGTAACTAAATTTTCCATGCAATGCTGATTTAAAGAGAAAATTGTGTTAAAGAAAACATCATGATTTTTATACTATATTAGTAGCAAATTTTTAAACTACTGTGGTTAACCTACCAAAAATGACTCAGATGGATCTTAGTTGAGTGGTGCTAACCATGTAACCACAAAATAAGCATCTGCTGAAAGCCCCTTATTCCCATACAGAATAACACACCATCTTTGAGTTAACAGAAAAGAGAGACAATAAATTACCACCAATTACCATCACATTTTTATTTTACACTCATTTATTCACTAGGTACCATTTGATACAACTCAAAGACAGCTGTTTTCAGCATGCATATGGGCGTTTTTAAAAAATAATATTAAGTAAGGCCATTGCAGATTTCTTTTTCAGTTGCGTTCCTTAGTCATCGCTGCCTCCAGCTCCTCATTCATTCCTGTTGTCATGGACTTTTGCAGATCACCTTACGGACTCTATTATTGTGTGTAATACCACCCTAAGACAAGAGGGGACACAGCCCTAACCAAGATATCTCTTTTTGTCTCTGCAGCATTGAGAAACCGACCCTTGAGAGCAACTAACTCCACCACCAGTGTCCCAGAGGCCCTTCCCACATGGACTGGGATGATATAATTCGAAGACATTCCCAAAGGAGGGCTACTCACTTCAGGGAGAAATTCCGTGTGATGAAACTCCTCACTACTTCTTCTTCTTCTTCTTTTTCTTCTTCTTTCGGCTGCTCCTGTTTAGGGGTTGCCACAGCGGATCATTATCTTCCATATCATCCTGTCTTCTGCATCTTGCTCTGTTACACCCACCACCTGTATGTCCTCCCTCACCACATCCATAAACCTTCTCTTAGTCCTTGCTCTCTTCCTCTTGCCTGGCAGCTCTATCCTTAACATCCTTTTCATAATATACCCAGCATCTCTCCTCTGCACATGTCCAAACCAGCTTAATCTCGCCTCTCTAACTTTGTCTCCCAATCATCCAACTTAAGATGACCCTCTAATGTACTCATTTCTAATCCCATCCATCCTCGTCACACCCAGTGCAAATCTTAACGTCTTTAACTCTGCCACCTTCAGCTCTCTCTACTGCTTTCTGGTCAGTGCCAACATCTCTAACTCATATAACATAGCTGGTCTTACTACTGTCCTGTAGACCTTCCCTTTCACTCTTGCTGATACCCGTCTGTCACAAATCACTCTTGACACTCTTCTCCGCCCATTCCACCCTGCCTGCACTCTCTTTTTCACCTCTCTTCCACAATCCCCGTTACTCTGAATTGTTGATCCCAAGTATTTAAACTCATCCACCTTCACCAACTCTACTCCCTGCATCCTCACCATTCCTCTGATCTCCATCTCATTCACACACGTATTCTGTCTTGTTCTTGCTGACCTTCATTCCTCTCCTCTCTAGAACAAACCTCCAACTGTCCAGGGTCTCTTCGACCTGCTCCCTACTCTCGCTACAGATCACAGTGTCATCAGCAAACATCATAGTCCACGGGGACTCCTGTCTAATCTCGTCTGTCAAACTGTCCATCACCACTGCAAATAAGAAAGGGCTCAGAGCCCATCCCTGATGTAATCCCACCTCTACATTAAATGCATCCATTACTCCTACTGCAGTTCTCACCACTGTCACACTTCCCTCATACATATCCTGTACAACTCTTACATACTTTCTGCCACTCCTGACTTCCTCATATAATACCACAACTCCTCTCAAAGCTTTCTGTCAAATGCTTTCTCCCGGTCCACAAAGACGTAATGCAGCTCCTTCTGGGCTTCTCGATACTTCTCCATCAACACCCTCAGAGCAAACATCTGTGGTGCTCCTTCCTGGCATGAAAACATACTGCAGCTCACTAATCATCACCTCCCTTCTTAACCTAGCTTCTACTACTCTTTCCCATAACTTCCTGCCGTGGCTCATCAATTTTATCCCCCTGTAGTTACTACAGCTCTACACATCCCCCTTATTCTTAAGAATCGGTACCAGTACACTACTTCTCCACTCCTCAGGCATCCTCTCACTTTCCAAGATTCCATTAAACAATATGGTTAAAAACTCCACTGCCATCTCTCCTAAACACCTTCATGCTTCCACAGGTATGTCATTTGGACCAATGGCTTTTCCATTCTTCATCCTTTTCATAGCTGTCCTTACTTCCTCCTTGCTAATCCGTTGCACATCCTGATTTACTATCTCCACATCATCCAACCTTCTCACTCTCTCATTCTCTTCATTCATCAGTCCTTCAAAGTACTCTTTCCATCTGCTCAACACACCCTTCTCACTTGTGAGTATGTTTCCATCTTTATCCTTTATCACCCTAACATGCTGCACATCTTTCCCTGCTCGGTCCCTCTGTCTAGCCAATTGGTACAAGCCCTTTTCTCCCTCCTTAGTGTCCAGCCTCTCATACAACTCATCATACGACTTTTCTTTAGCCTTCGCCACCTCTCTCTTCACCTTGTGCCTTATCTCGTTGTACTCTTGTCTACTTTCTGCATCTCTCTGACTCTCCCACTTCTTCTTCGCCATCCTCTTCCTCTGTATACTCTCCTGTATTTCCTTGTTCCATCACCAGGTTTCCTTTTAGACCTTCCTCTCTCCAGATGTTACACCAAGCACCTTTCTTGCTGTCACTCTTACTACTTCTGCTGCAGTTGACCAGCTGTCTGGCAGCTCTTCACTGCTACCCAGTACCTGCCTTACCTCCTACCTAAACTCAACCTTGCAGTCTTCCTTTTTCAACTTCCACCATTTGATCCTTTGCTCTGCCCTCCCTCTCCTCCTCTTCTTCTTAATCTCCAACGTCAACCTACAGACCACCATCCTATGCTGCCTAACTACACTTTCCATTGACACCACTTTGCAGTCTTTAATCTTCTTCAGATTGACTCTACTGCATAGGATATAATCTACATGTGTGCATCTTCCTCCACTCTTGTACATCACCCTATGTTCTTCCCTCTTCTTAAAATATGTATTCACCACAGCCATACCCATCCTTTTTGCATAAACCACTATCCTCCGACCTTCTTCATTCCTCTTCTTGACACCATACCTACCCATCACCTCCTCTTCTCCTCTTTTCCCTTCACCAACATGTCCATTGAAATCCGCTCCAATAAGCACTTTCTGTCCCTTGGGTACACTGTCCATCACCTCATCCAACTCACTCCAGAAATCTTCTTTCTCATCCGACGAGCACCCAACTTGCAGGACATATGCACTGACAACATTTATCATCACACCTTCAGTTTCCAGCTTCATAATCATTACTCTGTCTGACACTCTTTTCACCTCCAAAACACTGACATACTGCTAATTTAGAATAATCCCTACCCGATTTCTCCCCCCCCTCCACACCATGATGGAACAATATGAATCCACCTCCGATCCACCTGGCCTTACTTCTCATCCATTTAGTCTTTTGCACGCACAATATATCAGCATTCCTTCTCTCCATCATATTGGCTAACTCTTTCTTTACCTTCCTCCTCTCCTTCTGCTTCCAGGTCTTCTTCTCATTCTTCAGCTAACAGTAGCCCAATTTCCGCCAGTACCCTGTTGGCAGCCGTTGTTAACCCGGGCCTCAACCAATCCGCTATGGAAATTTGTATCGTTGTCCGCATATTGATCTGGCAAAATTTTACACCAGATCCACTTCCTGATGTAACCCTTCCCATTTTTCCAGGCTTGGAACTATCACGAAGAAACACACTGGTTTGTGCATCCCCTGTGGCTGGTTTGACGGAACTCCTCACTATAGAGCCTAATTGGCTAAGACAGAATTTTTGAAGCCTGATTTCTGTTGTGCCACTGAGCTCATTTTTTTTTGGACATTTGCTTTAAATGGGGTGGCCCATTTGGCACCCTAATTTTTCTTTGGCACTCTAGTCATCCTTCCATTTATGAACATTTTTTTTTCTCCTCAACACCATTAATACGCTCTTCTGTCTACTTAGTGCTTAAGACCTATTTAAGCCACAATTCAATGACTAGGTTTAAGTACAGAGGCGGATGAAAATAACTAGATGTTATCCTTGAAAAGGAAGCATAGTTGGTGGTATAAAGCATTCTGCGGTAGGGATGCAAAGGTGGATGAGTTACTGTAAGCACAGGATATTGTGAAACTTTCTTGATCTGCTTGCCTTGACAGGTAGACTGGAGTAGTGATCCACATTTTTACAGGAAGGTATCATCACGAAAAGTGCACAGAAATACATAATAGGCATAATAGCTAGAAGCACTCTGGCAGATTATGGTTGCCACTTCTTAGCAAGAGGGAACAGGTACCTTTCAAATCACCACCCAACCAAACACAATGAAAATGAAATCTGAAAAGGAAGTAATGGCAGTAGTGCTGTTTTATACTTGAATAGCTGCCTTATTGATTAAAGGTCTACTGAGTGCTGTGTTGTCTCTGCAGATCTGCAGTCTGGCCCAGGTCTGGGGGGCTGTTATGAAAATGACATCAAACTGAGCCTCACAAAGTGAACTCACGTTTGGTGTCATGGATTTTAGGCCCTTTTCTCTAGTTGTAGTATTTAGACCTGGAGACATGTGCTGGCCAACAGAGGTTGGGTGAGTTAGGATGTTAAACAGTGATAATGTTGATGGCCTTGTTATTATTAGTATGCCCACAGAGCTAGTCAGGTACCCCTCACTGCTGGTTGAGCACTGGATGTTTCAAGTGCAGCTTATGAGCATTGGCAACAGTACATTGAGCACACTGAACTTTAGCAAGAACAGTCTCAGTGCAGGTGGACTTCTGACTGGGATTTTCTATGATTGCTCGTGGGGCAGGGAGGCAGCCAAATGATGATCACATAATTTTCCTATTAATTTTATTTTGTATTTGTTTTTTATTATTCAATACAATGTGTGTATAGGCTATTTTTTTTCCATAATTGTCAGCTCATCATGTAAAGAATGCCAATACTATTATTACTGTATAGTGTGAATTGTGTGATACAGTATGTGCTATCTACTCAAACAGCATAATGAAGTGATTAGATTGTGTTTAATGTCCTATAATCAAAAGAAAACATCAGCGTTTGGTTGAATAACGCACTTTTATTTAGACATATTGGTGGGCATTATCTGTGTGGAAAGAAATTATCCACTGCAGCAACCCCTAATGGGAACAGCCAAAAGAAGAATCTCTTATTCCTAGTATTCAGATCCTTAATTCAATATTTTGTAGAAGCCCCTTTCGCTGCAAGTAGACCTTTGAGACTTCTTGGGTAAGTTTTTACAAGCTTTGCACATCTGGATTTGGGCAGTTTATCTTATTCTTCAAGGCAGATCCTCTCAAGCACCATTAGATTTGATGGGAAGTGTCTGTAAAGTGAAGACTTCAGGTCTCTCCACGGGTGTTCTACAGGATGTAAGTCTGAGCTTTGTCTGAGCCACTCAAAGACAGTCCAACATTGTCTTGGCTTGTCATGCTGAGAGGTAAACCATTGCCCCTATTTGGATATTGCATGTTCTTTGGAGCATGTTTTTTTCAAGGAGTCCTCTGTATTTGGCTTGGTTCCTCCTTCCCTCAATTCTGGCCAGTCTGCCTGGCCCTGCCTTTGAGAAGCACCCCAATAGTATGACGCTGCCAACACCATGCTTCACCAAAACGATTGTATTAGACAGGTGATAAGCAGTGTCTGGTTTTCTCCCAATATAGCATTGGGAGGTGTGCCCAAAGATTTCATTTTATGTCTGATCAGACCAGAGAATCTTTTTCCTCATGTTTTCAGAATCCTCTAAATGCTATTTGGCAAACTTCAAGCGGCAGTTGCACACACTACTATAAAAGCCTGAGTGCTCATGAGATGGTCTTCCTTCAGACAGGTTCTCTCCTTTCAACAGAGGACTTCCAAAGCTCTGTTGGGTGACCATTGGGTTCTTGGTTATCTCCCTGACCAAGACCCTTCTTGCCTGATGTCATATCTCAGCCAGTGTTCATCCCCGTCTTGTGTTCAAATTCATGTTTTTGTCCCTTTTGTCTTTAAATATTTTATTTTATGTTGATTATGTTTATCATTCTTTATTTTGGGTTTTGTCTATGTATTTAAGCTACCTTTGCTATGTTATATGTGTTTTATGGGTCATCACCTGTCGATCTCTGCAAGAAAATGCCCTCCACCCTTTAAATGTGGAAGTCATGTGAATGCAGATCAGAGTCGTGAGTTCTTGTGTTTTGCTGATAATTAATAATTTACTGGATGTTTTTGACCTATTGCTTTGTTTTTCATCTTTTCTTAGGATTTTGTATTGGGACTGTATTTGATTTTAGATTTGCCTTTAACAGGCCTTGAATGCCTTTTGTGCTCTTCAGAGCTTTTGTGTTACAGATCATTTCTCTTATGAAGAATAAATATTTTTATTTAAAAAGATTTTTGTTTGCCCTTGTTATTGGCCAGGTTTGACGTTTCCCCCTCTAGTAGGCATTTTCGGGACTATGTGCTTTGGAACTCTTTAGTGCTTGGGACTCCTAACACACAGTTACTCACTTTGGCCAGACAGCCAACTCTAGTAAGAGTCATGGTGGTTCCAGACTTCTTCCATTTCCAGTTATTGGAATTATTGAAGTCACTGTGCTCCTTGGAGCAATCAGAGCTTTAGAAATGGTTCTAATCTATGTTTCACCACAATTTTATCACAGAGGTCTAGAGGTAGTTCCTTGGAACATGGCTTTGTTTTGTTCTAACGTGCAGTGTGAATTGTTGGACCGTTATATACACAGGTGTGTGTTCTTCTAAATGATGGTGTAGGAGGAAAACGGGATGGACAAGCAAAAGGTCGGGAAGATCCCTTACCTGGATGGGAAGCCTCAAGAATACAGAAAAGCATCGCAGCCAAAAGAAAGGAAGGAGGTCGCATCCAGTCAAGGGTGCCCTAGGGGATGGATGGACGTCCCAGCCGGATGTGGTTCCAGTACCTTCCCTGGACAGGAGAAAAGGGAAGGACAGGGAAAGACTGTCGCAGAGGGATATCTAGTTCCCCCAGGTTCTAGATGGCAGCAGTTGTGCATGACGGCACCAATTAGGGAACCAACAAGGAATGCTGGGAGATGTAGTCCGGCAACACAGTCCTGCGGGGGACCATGGGTGCCACAAGGGGGTGCTGTAAAAAGATGTGCTCCCCAATTTATGGAACTTCTGTATGACCCAGAAGTACTTCTATCGAGCAGTGATCCTGACACCTGAAGTTCTCCCGGGTCCTCAATAAAAGAGAACGTACGCCCTTATCCAGATGAGTCGGAGCTGGGAGAACACGAAGGAATACTCGACTAGAGGAGGGTAGTGTGATGATGAGAGGAATTGTGGGGGGAGAGAGAAAGATTAATTGTAATTGTGCTTGTGTTACTTTTGAGGATTTGTGTGTAATAAAAAATGTCAAATGTGAAATGAAATTTACAACACAATACATTTGTGTAGAAAGTGAAGGGGTCTGAATTCTCTGTTTCTGTTGTGTTTATACTTCATTTCGGCTAGTGTGTGGACACTTTTTAGAGTGCTTCAGCAATTCTTTGCCTTGCACTCCCATTTTCCTGATTAAGAAGTTGTGGATCATGGAGAAAAACCAGTTAGTAAAACAAGTAATGGTGAGACTTTTATTCATTTTGTTTTTTTTTAATAAAGAACAGCTAAAATTTCCAAAGGTAATTTGTCATATAACATTAAAACTCCAAATGAACACATCCCATAAACAAGTTAATATGTACCATGATATTGAACTAACAATGGAGAGATTGAGTGCATGCTCTCTACGTACAGTACAGAGTAGCCCTAACATACTGAATATGCCACCCACCTCATAGGCCTTTCAGGAAATAGACAGGGGCAAAGCTATCCAAATAAAGCACAAACAAATCAACCTGAGGTTTAAGCAAGAAAAGGACAATTACATGCAACTGTATTGTCAGTGTTTGGAATGACATTGTTGTCTTTTCCAAGATAGTTTTGACTAAAACCTCATTATTCCAGATAAAGATTATAGAAAGATGTTATCCACTGATGAGATTTAACAAGCTCAGGATGTTTCCGTCTTAATATTATTAGATTAGATAATGAAAAATCATGCTGCAGAAACCTAAAAAACAAGGATACAGACTCATAGGACATATAATACAGCCAATCAATCAATAAATAAATGAACTTAACAAGTACATCAGGTGGAAGTACTTAATTGCCTGATAGCTGTGGACAGAAAAGATCCCCAGAGGCATTTCATAGCACATCGTGATGAGATGCGCCAGTGGCTAAAAGTCCTCTGAGATAGTGTCTCCTGGATGGGATGAACCCCCTGGTACTTGTAGCTCTGTACCACTTGGCTGCTATAATGTCCATTGCTAGAGGTTTCATTTGGAAGTGAGTAAGAGATAAATTGGATGTATCTAGAAAGATGAAAATAATTTTCATTTTCCTCTACATCCTATTAAGTACAGAAGGGAACAAATAGCTGACCACAAAGAAATGACAGGTGGAGACAATATACGTAAGAATGTTCCAAGCTAGTACACAGAGCAAGAATACTAAAATAGATAGGGCATTAGATTTAACAAGACTTTTTTTTTTTATATCTCCAAGAGCCAGCATTTATTAAACTTTTTACAGCTTACATCTTTACAAACAGCTAAGTGCCTTCCAAAGATCTCTCAAGTGGGTTTCGAAATACTTAGTGAACTTTGCACTCGCAAATATATTATTCACATTGAGGATCTGTTCACAGAATCTCCATGTACTGAATGTCAGTTTCAAGAAATCCTTGTATTTTCTCCCAGCACATGCAAATTGTTAAAACATGCCGACTAGATACCAGCAATCATTTTGAAAACAAATAAATACCCCTCCTCTTAACCATCAGAAGGCATAAAATGTGCCTAATTAAATTCATTTTGAAATAAATCATAACTTTAAATGACTTCTAATCTCTCTTCTGACTTCTGATGCATGTTTCAAACTCCTTAGCCTCCTACAGATGCTCTTTTATTTGAATGCATCGCTTTAAAGTGGATAATTTTTCAGCCACAAATTATTGTGCTTGTGTATCATTCACCTAAGGCTAATACTTCATGTTTAGCAGAATATTAAACTAAATTAGTAATATTTGTTCTGTGTTAACACACTTTGTAGACTTGGGTGATTTTAATGTTCTTATCAATGCTCCTAGATGCCCACTTGCCTTATAGATGGCAAAGCTCATAAAGTGTTTCGCTTCAATTCAACATAGACATGGTCCATACTTTGGATTTCACCATAACCAGAGGCAGCTTGGGGTCTCAGACCACAGTTTGATTTTGTCAGATGTCCTCATGTTTGTTTACCTGCAGATACCAGCCAATGTCCTATAACTGTTGGTAATGCGAAAGCTTCTGGTGCTCATTTTTTCTCATCTCAGTCTTAATCTGCTGCACTAGTAAAGGCAAGTCCAATTATTATTTGTAACAGTTTCCTTCATTATTTTTCAAACAAAGCTTTAAAACATCAGGGAGCAAATAAGGCCTTTTAGCCTGGCTTTGCTCCTACTCCATTCTTCACTGAACCTGACATTTTTAGGGCTGTTTTCTGAGTTGTTTTGCTGAAGTCACTGAGGCTGTGTATACTCACGCTGTTTCCCGAATGAACTCATCTTCTGCTTTTCCGGATCTGAATTTGTTCTCTCTGGTGAAAACTTGTTTTACAGCAGTTTGTCCAGCTGGTACCAATATTAATATGTCTTTATCTTCTGACAATGTACCCGATTCCATCAAATTTGCTTCTACAAAAACAATTCTGAAAAAGTCAAATATTGATCATACAGCTTTTTAATTTCTAAAGTATTTCTTCCTTTTTTTAACTAAAGCGTTTGAGAAGACTGTTAAGCTGTAGTTGCAATTACACTTAATCTATACTATCTTATATGAAGTCTTCCAGTCCACTTTCTGAGCAGTCCACAGTACCAGCTTTGCATTAGTTAGAATTGTCAATGATCTCCCTATGGCAGACGATTCATAGCCTTCAGGTCTTCTGATTTTATTAGATATGTTTGATCTTGGCATTTTAGCACCTACATCATGCAGATTGTGCAACTGCGGTAGGATTGACCTTTTTAGTGGGCTCCCTGAAAGCTGCTTGTTTGAACGATGGAATTCAGGTTCGTACTGCTGCTGACATCGTGATGATGACACCTTCAGGCTCGCCATCTTGCTTCCAACTCCATGCAACACCATACAGATTCTCTAAACATTCAGGGTGGTCTTTAATTGCTGATGTGCAGCTGGCATCCTGAGTGCTGTGTTACCAGGTGATGCAACAGGGAAATTGAGCCCCGTGCTGTCACATGGTGTAGTAGAGCTGCACTTCTGTGCACTATGTCCATTATATGTGAGCATGTGAATTGACATTGTGGAACTGCAGATGCAGTGGCCTCTTGGCTGTCTTTATTCCTGAAGTGATGCTGCAACTGATGTTTCAGGTAAAACATGTCAGCTTCAACAACAACATTTATTTATATAGCACATTTTCATACAAATTATGTAGCTCAAAGTGCTTTACAAGATGAAGAAAGAAAAAAAAGTTTAAAGTAAGATTAGGCAATACTAAGTAACAAAGAATAAAGTAAGGTCCGATGGCCAGGAAAACAGACTGCCCGTTCTCAGCTGCTTTGTAATGCCACTATGATTTGCTTCAATCTTTACTTGAGGAGCCTCACTGCCAGCTTTGCCTCACATCGCTTAACTGGGGAGAATGGGAACACAGTCTGATGTACTTTCCCCAGCTCCATGAGCCAATCAAGGCCAGAATTTTCTCAGAAGCTCCCCGGCAACTATGCGTTGAGGCCAATCAACCTTAGCAGATGGAAATCAGGAAAGTGCAACTTGTAAACTGTGATAAACATATGGACAAAGTGTTGCAACATTTATATGTTTACATATTTATCCTTAGCACTATTTAAACTAACATTTTTGTAAACAATAAACACACATACACACAGAGTATGTTCTGTAGAACCACATCCTCAAAACCACTTAATCCAATTAAGTGTTACCCAAGTTAGCCAGATCCCGAGGTTATGTTGACTCCCCACCTCATTCAATCAGAAAACATAAAAATACCAACCATGTCAGCTAGAAATTGCATTTTTGTGGTCCTTCTGCATTTGAAGATATATTATAGACAATGAGTTTAGTTTACTTTTTATTTTCACACACACACAATCAGTCCTTTAATGCGTTGCATTTTTTTTTTAAATCAAGATTGTCAACACATTGCACCCAAAACAGAGGGGGGCCGGGATTGGCTCAGACCTGGAAACCGCCCTCAGCATAGCTCCCTGGTTATAACAGCGCACTGTCAGATCATGCTTTACACAGAACACACACAATGCAGCGCTAGGGATCCTATTCAGAATTACAATAAAGCCCATCTATTTTTACTTTTTTAAACAATTAAACCTAATATGCTAATACCACCTAAATAAAACCATAAATTACATTATGACCAAACACATGGTCAAATATTATCAAATTGATTTACATTGCTGCATTGAATGGATTTGGCTACAACGTGTAAGGTCTCTGATGCTCTAACTACAGTATACTTGTTTTGACGACGGCTAATCTGAAGGCTGCAATTTTAAACGAAATAGGCTCATGAGATATCTCATAGCATTTATAAGCTCGCGAGATGTTTTTTTCGCAAAGGATTTTGGGAGCTGTAGTTATTTTGATACTTGTTTTCGTGTCAGGAATATTATAACTTCATGTCGGCCGCAGTGTTTTTTGCCGCGGTGTTAGGCGGTGGGTTTATAATAATTGCTCGCCGTTTTTTCAACAGGGCATCTAAATCCCAAATAATGTCTTTTTCCAAAGGCATAATGCGTGGAAAAACAGTTATTGTTACGGGGGCAAACAGTGGTATCGGCAAGGCCACTGCAGGCGAACTCTTGAAGCTCCACGCCAGGGTGATCATGGCATGCCGGGATAAGTCGAGAGCTGAACAGACTGCTACAGAGCTGCTTCAGGAGGTCGGTCCAGATAGAGGCGAAATAGTAATAAAACACCTGGATCTTGCATCGTTAAAGTCTGTCCATAACTTCTGTGAGGAGATCATCAAGGTACTCGATGCAGCTACACATTTAATTTATAGTACGCCGTGCAGATACTGCCCGTAACGTAACAGTGTTTCCGATGTGGATTGGTGGATATAATGTGCTTGTGTATATAATTAATCGCAGGAATCGGCGTTAGTGGCGATACATAGAGCAATTCAGGTGTCGGCAAAAAGGCCAGTCTGTTATTTTATATAGCACTTTGCAGAGGAAAAGAGTTGCAATATAGTATCAAACTGATATACTCCAAAGTGTACTAAAACATTAAAGAAGACGTTTAAAGAGATATTGCACCTAAAAATTATTTTTATATGCTATTCACTCCGTATGGTTTGCCAGAGAAAAAATTGACTCATGTTTTCATGAAATATGGAGATAAGGTTTCTGATAAAATGGGAACCCCAACACTGGACAACAGTAAACAATATCAAAAATGTCACGTTACTCGTGTCGAGTAATCCACTTGTCAAGCTGTCTAGACACATGCTTACAACAATGCATTTTTTGCTAAATTATTGCTAAACAAATACCTCGGGAAAATAAAAGTAATCTACAAATAGGTAGCCCGGGCACACGGACTTCTACCACAACCCCTCATTCACTGGTCAAGAGTCCCACTCTTCAATTCAAAATTGCAACCTAATGTAAACTTTACCTACTTTAAAATTATTCTGCACAAGTTTACATTCATTTGACACTGTAATTGTGTTTCTTATAAGTATGTATGCTACCGAATCTGTCAAAAAGTACCTTTATTTTATCCAGTACACTTTTGGTTTTTTTGGGAGCACCAACGCAAAGTGCTTCACAAGTACATGGCTAGACCACAATAAACTAAACACTATTATCCATACATATCGTGTTAGATTTGCTGTTTGATTTCAGATGAAAATGTAAAGATGGACCCAAGTACAGAATATCACTATTTCTGCTTGTAATGTTTTTACAGAGTATTGAGTGATTCTTGGTCAAAACATCACATCACATGTGCACATAATCTTTTGTATAATTGTCTGCTAGGTGTTTCTTGTTGTATTGTTAGCTTACACTGTAACATGTTCACAAGCCATTGGTGAGACTTTGCAGAATCCTGAGACATACAAAGAAGCCGACCATGGCAAGAATGTTATATATTATTGTCAGTGTTGAAGGATGGCCGTCGCCAGGGAGCAGTGTAGCAAATGTGGAAAAATGGATGCCCTGGATAAGTTACTCAAGCGTTTTAGTCAGTAAGGTGCTCAATTAAAATATATGTATATGGACCCCTGTCAAATATTATGGTGTGAGGCCAGCTCATCTGGGATATATTCACAGATCTTGGCGCTAGAGTGGTTTTTGGTGTGGGAGAGTACAAGAATCCTGATATTACCAAATGGAAATGTGGGGAGACAGGCAGCTGTAGACATTTCAAAGAACATTCCTTAAGTTGTCCTGTACAAAGCCCTGTATCTATATACGGGCAAAGGATTTCAAGCTGCCTCACCTTAAGAGGCTAGTTGAATGTTGGAGTCAGGAGGAGAGTTTGGATCAGATGTTGGCAATTGGGATTGACAGTGAGAGTGAGAGTGTTGATAATCAGGAGCACTTTACTTTACTGTGTAGCCCCAATAGCCACATAGTGGATTTCCTATTTTATAAGGACGAAAAGAGCCTGTTGATGCTTATTAATTTGCCTTTGTTTACTTAGTATTGTAATTATTGCCACTATTTTACTGTCCCTCTTCTTATTGGTCTAATAAACATTTTATTTTGATTGTCTTTCCTTCTTGGCATTTTTCTGCATTTAGGGACATTTGCATGAGTACTCCAGTTGTTTGCAACACTTTAAGAGTCAGTTGGCAGAACACAAATTCAGTTAGAATGAAAACCTGGGCATAGACAAATTTCGAATATCAACCTGTCAGCTGCAGATAATACTAGAAAATGTTTTTCTTTTTTTCTTGCACAATTATCTCTGAAGTCACACTGGAAAGATTCTTCAAAGTGCAGCCGTAAGGGCATCTCAGTCCTTTTACAGAAGACATTAGACACCTTATAAAACAAATAAGTTGAAAAAGACTTGGCAAAGCTTTTAAATAGAAGAAACCAAGAGTCTGGTAATGTTATTGGGGCATAAGCTCGATGTGCTTATGAACTGCCTGGCAGAGGATTTTATACTGCATTCATTTAGGTTACTATCCCAGTACGTGAGGGGTAAATCACAAAATGCTTTATTTGAATGTGTATACTGGTTTACATGAAAATAAACAATTGAAAATTCTGGCATTCTACATCATTTTGACTTTTTTATCTAATATATTAATTGCTTGTTTATAAACATTAATGTTGACTTAACTATCCAAATACTTATAGAGAACACAGTGTGTATATTTACTACTGTGCATATTACCATTCATGTATATGTTACAGGTAAAGTTTGAAAATTGGATGAACCTAACATAAATTTGCTTTATCAAAAGATTACCCGGTAAAGTTAGAAACTCATATTGTATTCCGGCTTTACCCAAGTCTGCTGGATAATGCAAGCTTTACCCGGGAAATGTTACGTTTATCCAATTTTCAGGCTTCACTTGTAACATATACAAAACTAGATAACTGATTTACCAATTTATTAGGCACACCTACCTAACATCTTGTCAGACTGGGATTTGTACTTGGGACAACCTGATTTGCAAAGCCATGAATTTAGCTTGGTAGCAAAAGTGGGGAATGACAAAGTAGCTGGTGGGGAATTTCAACTTTGAATATTTCATTTCTTCTCATTTTATTTTTCTTTGTTCATAAAAAATAGAGATCACATTTGTTTTATATATAATTATGATTTCTTTTTCCTTAAACTACATGCCCCCAAACGTCCTGTATACTTCTAGTTTTTAATTATAATTGACCTTATAATTGTTTAAAAAATCAGAATCAGATTAATTTAATTCAAAATTGGGTGGTCCTGAGACAGCATCACTAATTTTATAACAATAATAATACCGGTAAATGCTTTTATATCTATTTTCTAAATGTTAATTTTCAATACAATAGAATTGTGGCATTTGTCCAAAGCTTAACCAAAAAAAAAATCCCCAAACTGGGAGGAATTAAGCTTGATACTGTTTAAAGATAACATTTGTGACTGTGAAGGCATTATTGGGCACTTGGTAGTTCGCTGCAACCAAGAACAAATTATTCTTGCTGTGTTGTCCATGATTACACTTAGACCTGAATTGCATCTCTGTGTATGCATTAATTTAACTGAAGTTTTTGCTGACATTTTGCTGACTTGAATTTTTAATGCACATAGGTGTTCATGCATTCATTCCACATGTGTCTGCCTTTTATTTTTTTGTTTATGTAAAGTTCAATAGTGGAAACAAAAATAAAACAATGAATTATTTTCCTCTCACAGGCAGACATGTTAATGAGTCATGTTAAATATTGTGCAGTGTACTGATGGTATGATACCCACTTTGCCTATTTATTATGGCCATTTGCAGTCCTAAAGATGTGTCAAAAGACCATTTAGTGTACATCTCACCATGGTGCCTGGAGCAGCTATGTGAGCAGCCTCATCTGCAGAGAACAAGAAAGAGAGTGTATTAAGGAATGACAAGGGGGAGCTTTCAGTGTAGTGTATTTTCTTGTAGAGAAAGCATTAACGTGTCAGAGGATGTGTCTTATTACATCTGCATGCAGAAAATATGCAGTATGTCACATTTATAAAACATGCTGCACTATATGAACAGGAGCCATGCGACTGCAGAAATAACAGCGTGAAAAAGCGTGAACATACCCTGAGGACTGCAATCAATTTGAAAGGCAATTCAGTAATAGATGCTAGTGTTATTTGAAAAGTGTCATTTACAGTAGATGAATTGCATTTCTGAATGCAGTCTAACTTGGAGGGTAATTCTAACTAAACTTATTAACCTTTGATAGTCAATTATACCTGAACACAAATGTATTTAATGTGGTTAGTAATACCAAAAGTTCAATTAGACTATGCAATAATTAATTCTTTTTATTACAGGAAGAATCAAGACTGGATGTTTTAATCAACAATGCTGGAGTGTTCCAGTGCCCGTACGCTAAAACAGAAGATGGTTTTGAGATGCAATTTGGAGTCAACCATTTAGGTCATTTTCTTTTAACCAATCTTCTTTTGGACCTTCTGAAAGCATCTTCTCCCAGCAGGATTATAGTAGTGTCCTCAAAACTTTACAAATATGGGGAAATCAATTTTGATGACTTGAACAGTGAACAGAATTACAACAAAGGTTTTGCATATAGCAGGAGTAAGCTTGCCAATTTACTGTTCACACATGAGCTAGCAAAATGCTTAGAAGACACTGGAGTAACTGTAAACTCCCTGACTCCTGGAATAGTTAAAACAAATCTTGGTCGACATATAAATATTCCTTTCTTAGTAAAGCCATTCTTTAACTTAGCCACATGGGCCTTCTTTAAAACACCTTTAGAAGGAGCTCAGTGCTCTGTCTACTTGGCTTGCTCTTCAGATGTAGAAGGTGTTTCTGGGAAATGTTTTGCTAATTGTAAAGAAGAAGAATTACTGCTTAAAGCAACAGATGATGATGTAGCAAAGAAACTGTGGGATATTAGTGAAGTTATGGTTGGACTGACAAAATAAATGCACAGTTCTTTGCAGAGTCTGACAAGTTGAACCAAGTATGGTGTGCATTTTTTTGCACATTAGTTAACGCCATCTGCGACCATCCAAGGTTTAATTTCTGTGTGATGAACCATTTGAGCTGTTGATAGTGCTATTTTTTTAACTGGCATTTTATTTTTCAATGTAAGATAATTGTGTCCATTCTTCCAGAGAAGCTATAAATAATCTGGAGGTTGGTAGAAAACACCCTTTGTGATAAACAGGGGCAGGCCATTTTTAAGCTTAACTTATGAGAAAATTTTGGTTGTTTTGTTAGTAAATGGGTTAAACACAGCTGTTGTAACTTTTGCACATTGGTAATTATGCCTTCAAAAAGGCATCTATGATTCATTTTTGTCCTTGTTCCATACAAACAGGACATTTTAAGCACAGATTTAATCTGTTGGCCACACACCCTGCCAGCCATTTTCTCCAAATTGGAAATGTTTGGTTTGTGATTGTTTGGTACAGTGCTTCCTTTGGCATCAACACAGAAGATCCGAACTAAATGTTGTTTTTGTATTTAAATCCCCATGGCATTGAAACATTTTGATTCACTGATCAGAGCGTTGCCGAACACACTAGATTTACAATGATATATTATGGAGCAGTCTCTTTAAAAAGTACATTGATGACTAAATATGGGATTAAAGATTTAAGAATTATTTTCTTTTCCTCTGCTATTTTTTTTTCACCTGTCACTTTTGTTAGTTGCTTTTTTATAGTACATTTGAATAGTTAATTCCTAAATACTTAAATCATGTAGTTGTAGAGTCATTTTCTTCTGTTTGAAATTGATTTTGTATTTACTAAATTATTTTTATGATTATAATTTTTATAATCACCTTTGAAAGTGCTGTACAGACAATATCGGTGTGCATGTTGCTGTAATAAATGACAACATTCACCCATCCATTTTTAATCCAGTTGTCCAGTTTAGGGCCATAACGTGAACATGAGACCAGCTTAGACTTTGATGTACCTTTAGCTACCTTTTCCTTCTCTTTCTGACCTCTTGGTCTCCTGCTTATGCTTTTAATATACAGTCATGGCCAAAATTATCGGCACCCCTGGAATTTTCCCAGAAAATGCACCATTTCTCCCAGAAAATTGTTGCAATTACAAATGTTTTGGTATGCACATGTTTATTTCCTTTATGTGCATTGGAACAACACAAAAAAACAGAGGAAAAAAAGCCAAATCTGACATCATGTCACACAAAACTCAAAAATTGGGCTGGACAAAATTATTGGCACCCTCAACTTAATATTTGGTTGCACGACCTTTGGAAAAAATAACTGAAATCAAGCGCTTCCTATAACAATCAACAAGCTTGTTACACCTCTCAAATGGAATTTCCGACCACTCTTCTTTTGCAAACTGCTTAAGGTCTCTCAGATTTGAAGGACGCCTTCTCCCAACAGCAATTTTGAGGTCTCTCCATAAGTGTTCAATCGGATTTAGATCCGGACTCATTGCTGGCCACTTCAGAACTCTCCAGCGCTTTGTCTTCAACCATTTCTGGGTGCTTTTAGGGGTATGTTTGGGGTCATTGTCCTGCTGGAACACCCATGACCTTTGACACAGACCCAGCTTTCTGACACTGGGCCCTACATTGTGCTCCAATATCTTTTTCTAGTCTTCAGATTTCATGATACCTTGCACACAGTCAAGGCATCCAGTGCCAGAGGCAGCAAAACATCCCCAAAACATCTTAGAACCTCCACCATGTTTGACTGTTGGTACTGTGTTCTTTTCTTCATAGACCTCATTCTGTTTTCTCTAAACAATAGAATGATGAGCTTTACCAAAATGTTCTACCTTGGTCTCATCTGTCCACAAGACGTTCGCCCAGAAAGATTTTGGCTTCCTCAAGTACATTTTGGCAAACTCCAGTCTGGCTTTTTTATGTTTCTGTGTCAGCAGTGGGGTCCTCCTGGCTCTCCTGCCATAGCGTTTCATTTCGTTCAGATGTCGACGGATAGTTCGAGCTGACACTGTTGCACCCTGAGTCTGCAGAACAGCTTGGATATGTATTGAAGTTGATTGGGGCTGTTTATCCACCATTCGGACTATCCTTCGTTGCAGTCTTTTATCAATTTTTCTCTTCCGTCCACGTCCAGGGAGATTAGCTACAGCGCCATGTGTTGTGAACTTCTTGATTATGTTGCGCACAGTAGACAAAGGAACATGAAGATCTCTGGAGATGGACTTGTAGCCTTGAGATTGTTGATATTTTTCCACAATTTTTGTTCTCAAGTCCTCAGACAATTCTCTGCTGTTCTTTCTGTTCTCCATGCTTAGTGTGGCACACTCAGACACACAACAGAAAGGTTGAGTCAACTTTTGTCTATTTTAACTGGCTTCAGGTGTGATTGCTGTATTGCCAGCACCTGTTTCTTGCCACAGGTGAGTTCAAACGAGCATCATATGCTTGAAATAAAACAATTTACCCACAATTTTGAAAAGGTGCCAATAATTTTGTCCGGCCCAGTTTTGGAGTTCTGTGTGACATGATGACAGATTTGGCTTTTTTTCTCTGTTTTTTTGTGTTGTTCCAATGCACATAAAGGAAATAAACGTGTATACCAAAACATTTGTAATTGCAACAATTTTCTGGGAGAAATGGTGCATTTTCTGGGAAAATTCCAGGGGTTCAGATAATTTCGGCCATGACTGTACTTGTAATGAAATCCTCCCAGGTTGACTAAATACCGGATATCTTGGATAGAGAATAAAGAAGCTAAATAAGACCATTTTAAGCGGCGTACTGTCAAAGACATCCATCTTTTGCAACAGATAAGACCAAAATCACCATGTTTTTTTGAATCTGGTGTTGCAAGGAGATAGAACCTAAGCTAGCCAGCTCACTTCACCAAGTTAAAATAGGTGCTGTTTGGAATGCTGGCCAATCAAAGGGCAGTCTCACAAGCACACACACACACTTGTATATGGCTGTGTCAACAGTCAATCAAACAGCATGTACTTGAACAGTGAAAAGGAAACAGAGAAGCTCAAGTGAACATAAAGAGAATACAATACCACACTGAAGAAGACCTAGCAGTTTCCAAATACAGTAAGGCAGCAGGACCACCTACTATGCTAACATGTTCTTAGTGTCAAATATCACTCACTATAAAGGCTGGTTTGTAAGCATTGCCTGCTTCCACTTATACACTAGTGATTTTTATTTTAAAAAATCCTACTGTTTATAATATTTACAATATACAGTTTTGCTACATTAAGCATTGTATAGTTTCAGCATTTATTGCCTGTCATTCATGTCATATTCTTCAGGTTATCAGAAAAAATGTTTTAGCGCAGGCCTTTCCCAGGTAGTCCTTTCACAAGACTGGTACAATCAAATGATTTCCTCTTACCTAATAGTACTGTAGAAATCAACACTCTGCACAATGCATTGGAAAGGTAGGAATAAAAAGAAAAGTATTGAAAGTCCATGTTATGATCTACTATTGTAAGCTTGGCCCATCTTTCTTTCACATGACCTCCTGCCCTACATTATAACTTATGCATCATTTTTTTTCCCTTCTTTGGAAGCCAGGGACTACATTTTGGCAGTTAAGTTGGGAAAGAGGCTAAAGACTAAAATATTTGTGTTTATTGGTTTCTAAAAGAATTGGCATTTTAAAGCGTGTACTGTATATTTTTTTTTTTATTTTCACTTTGCTTGATGTGTGGCAATTAAAGTAATTTCTGGTTGTTATACTTTATTAAGTACAACAAAACATTTCCCCGTGTACATTTAATTTTGTTAAAGTAATTAGTAAAGGTATCCATCCATGTGTTACAAGAGCTGGAGTCCCATGAGGTTCAGTAGCAGTAAATACAATAATAACATTCAGACTGAAAGCTGCATATTATAAAAAAGACATGGTTTGAAAATACAAATTACATTAAACACAATATGTGGAAAAATAATTTATTAACTTAACATACAGTGCTGCTTGAATATGAATAAAGCCTGACAGTTAATCAGTGCCTCAGGTTCAGTCTGCAGAGCAGCAGTGACTGCAGGTTTTTGTTCCAGCCTAATTTCATAATTAGAAGACACATACTGTATTTCTTATGCAACATTTGTGATTAATTTGAATTAACTTGCTTGTTAAGATTCCTGACCCCAGTGTGATTCATTTAGTTTTAAACAACTGCATTTACTTTCTTTAAGTACTTATTTTCTTAACTAGCTGCCAATTGTCAATGAGATGTAAACTTCAATGGAGCTCACCATCTAACCTGGACCCATTAACACCTGTCTGTGCTCATTATAAAGTATCTGTTTTAATAAAATATTTGGAAAGAAATGGAAAAGAATGAGGATTACTAACCTGCTCTGGTCTGTAAATAATTTGAATGATATTCTCAGACAAGGAAAATCCACCTAAATAAAAGGGTAAATGTCTAATTGTCTGTCTGGGTGTCCATCCAGTTGTTATGTCTCTGACATTCCAACAGATGGTGCATTTGTGCTTTTACAAATCCCATACCAAATGGTTTATAACACAGACATATGCACTGCATCTTTTGCTCCAGCAGATGGCACATCACAAACATTTATAATAATGCATTTTATTACTGCAAATGTTTGTGATGTGTCATCTGGTGAAATATCTGGTGACAACTACAATGCATTTTATTACTACATGCATTGCAAAATACATTCCAGTAGATGGTGAAAATGCAAACGTTAATGCTCAGGTCTACAGTGATTACTTAGATTTCAAACCATCTTAAGGACAACTACTCTAAAATATAAGAATTACCTGACATAGTAGAAAGAATGTTATAAAATTAAATAAGTTATTAGCAAGGATTGGCTTCTAATTAAGAAAGAAAAACTGGAACAAAAACCTGCAGCCACTGAAGCAGTCAAGGACAGAACTTGAGAACCCCTGTTGTAGACCCTTGCCTGTTACCTTTTTACTATGAGTAAAAGAATGCAAGCCTAGATAATCTGAGATAGTGTTGAGAACTGGACCTTTCAATAAGAATTTTGTATAATGAGTGGAGGTCTGCTACTTATAAAATACATTTCTCATCAAATTTTGTGAAGCACAGTGTAATTCAACTACAAATTGTACAATAGACTTAATTCTCTCAACATACATTATCTAAAATGTGCCTAGGTCAAGACTGCCATGGTACTGTCAGAGATGTTAAATTAGCAGGCCACATAAGCAGGGAATAAGGGAGCAGGAGGTGGAAACATAAACAAAGAACATTTCAAACTCAAAACCAGATGATCAAATTGTCAGCAATAATCGTAATCAATAACTTCACAGCAAAGTTTTGAGAGCTAATCACTAATCACAAGAATGCATGTTCAAGTTTGTTTAAATAGTCACGCTCTTGGACATACTGTAGAGAAGCATTGGCCAACCACTTCTAAATCATTGCGTAAATGACATCAAGTGTTGTGACTTTTGGGACATGCTCCCTAGCAACTAGATGTTGTATCGCTGTAACAGGTGGTGTCCACAAAAAACAAAGTTGTGATGTGGAAAATTATAAAACCTGTAAGTATCTTCCATGAAATGTTTTTTTTTCTTTCTTAAATGTTTTGACACATCAAGATTTGATCTTCATTTGAACACTATCTTAAGAAAAAGGTGATGTAAGTGAAAAAATAACAATGAAAATTTAACTTTGTAATAATTTATTCAGTGAAAAATTAACAGATATACCATTTCTATGTGGGAAAATGCAAGTCCATCCTTCTTTCTAATAGTGGGTATTATCCCCTCAAGTAGACATTTTTTATATTTGTGTACCAGTCACTGACATCAAATTCAAGAAAGTTCTCCCCCCTGTTCCATTCAGAATTCTTTCAGTAGTGTGATGTTTTAGGGTGTCTTGTGTGGATAACCTGTTTAAAATCCCCCCACATCATCTCGATGGGATTCAGATGCAGGCCTTGACATGGCCATTCCAGAACCGTCAAATTCTTTCTTTATAGCCATTCTTTATTGGATTTACTGGTATGTTTAAGGTTATTATGTTATAAGGTTCCCTTTCAGTTGAGCTTCAGTCTTTTGACAGATGGTCTCACTTTATCCTCAAGCACCCTTTTGGTACAATGAAGAATTCATAGTGGATTCTACGATGGTGAACTACCCAGCCCATATCTATCTACAGTATGTATATATCTATTTTATATAGTACCTTACATACACTATCTATCTATTATATAGTGCCTTATATAATCTATCTATTATATAGTGCCTTATATACAGTATCTATCATATAATGCCTTACATACTCTATCTATCTATTATATAGTGCCTTATATACAGTATCTATCATATAGTGCCTTACATACTCTATCTATTATATAGTGCCTTATATACACTATCTATCTATCTATTACATAGTGCCTTATATACACTAGTTATATATCTATCTATTATATAGTGCCTTATATACAGTACAGTATCTATCATATAGTGCAGGGGTGTCGAACTCCAATCCTGGAGGGCCGCTGTGGCTGCAGGCTTTCATTTTAACCATCTTCTTAATTAGTGACCAGTTTTTGATGCTAATTAACTTCTTTAACCTTAGTTTTAATTAGCTTGACTCAGGCCCCTTAGTTGTTTTTTCCTTAATTAGCAGCCGGACAGTAATGAGACATAAAACAAACAGGACATGACCAGCTCACCTGTAGCCATCAAACAAAATCTGAAAATAAAGATGAAGGTCTCATTAAGGTTGATCCATCAGGTTACCAAAACATTTTAAGAGTTCTTAGAAAAAAAAAAAGAATATCAACAGTTTTGGAAATGTCTGCTGTGGCAGAAAGAAAGCAGCAACAAGCTGGAATTCAATAACAGGTTTAATTAACAGCAAGAAGAAACTGGTTGGAGTTTGAAGCCCCAATTTAGCTGGTCATCTGTTGGCTCGTTTCATGTCTCATTTCTGTTTGGCCGTCATTTAATGAAGAAAAGAATCAATTCAGAAGACTTAATCCTTAAAAACAGGGTTATTAAAATAGAAGGAAAAGAAGTTAATTAGCAGTGACAACTGGACACTGATTAGGAAAAGGGTTAGAAAGAAAACCTGCACCCACTGCGGCCCTCCAGGCCTGGGGCCTCATGTATTAACGGTGTGTACGCACAGAAATGTTGTGTAAGAACGTTTCCACGTTCAAATCGCGATATATAAAACCTAAACTTGGCGTAAAGCCATGCACATTTCTATGGTAGCTCATACCCTGTCATACGCAAGTTCTCCGCTCAGTTTTGTAGATTGGCGGCACCCAGTGTCAAAGCAGTGCTGCTGTTCCTGTGTGGTTATCCTTTATTTTCCTGACGCAGCTTTATAAATACACTGAAATTGACCGTATATTGTTTATTAGTTTAATGCATCTGATTGTAATTAACCAGTAACAATATAATGGTCCACAGAATGGTCAAATTATTCCAAATACCATAGCTGCTTTATCGTTGTTACTCTCACTCCACCTTATTTTACTTCTTTCAGCTGCTCCCGTTAGGGGTTGCCACAGTGGATCATCTTTTTCCATATTACTCTCACTGCACCACTCGGAGTAGCTGATCAGAAAGAGAATTATCGGTATACAGCATCAAGCACACGCTGCCTCAGCCATGCTTCCTATTTGAACTGCTTATCACACAGTAAACGCTTCAAACCTTTCCTGCACGGACCTTGTGGTTCAGAAAGAGTTTCATCCCAAGAGCTCTAAACGCACTCCATCAACTGCTCCTTGTAGAACTGTTTGTACTTACAAGTAGAATTACCTCACTGTAAACTTGCACTACAGTTATAATATTGCACAACCTGAGCCACTTTATAAAGCACGTATTTACATATGATGACGATATAATTTTTAAGATGAAATGCAGCAAAATGTTTATTATACAGATAAAACTTTAACCTCATTTAAATAATCTATATTGTTAATAATTAAAGGTTGTTCCTGCCTCGCACTGTATGCTTCACTGGGACTGGTGTGAAATATAGAATAATTAAACATGTACTACAAAGATATTTCAATGTTCCTTAAACGTTTTGAAGAATCAACGCTCTAAGCTTACAGATGGCTTAACATCTATTACAGAGCTGATTGTGTGGCGATCGGTTACTTGGAGAAAGAAAAGCAAGGACAGGAATTGGAGGTTAGTATGTTTGAAAGAGACAGTACTGCAGGGACGGCCATGCCAATATATATTGAATATAAATCAGAAAGAGGAAATAACGACACAGCTAAAAACGCAGCGGCAAATTTCGGCAAAAGTTAAATGCTTGTGTCATGAGCACGAGGCGGCTATGGACGTGGCCATCCGCTGTGCATAAGATACCATATTGACATTGGCGGTCGAAGGGGCCACAATTCTTTCTCTGCCCAGGGCCGCCACGAGCCTAGAGCTGCCCATGAGTACTACTGCAATAAATAATTTCATCGAAGGTCGTGCACAATCACTGCGCCGTGAAACCCATGTTTAATAATGTGCTTTAACTCCTATCACCATGAAAGTGATATCACGTATACATCTAAGTATTTTAGTTATTCGCAGGTCTGTAATATCACGAATGTAATGGATTCTGTGTCCTGTCGGAGGAAGGGAGCCGGTTTAAGAAGCACGTAGTGATTCACACACATAGAGCACATAGAAGATCACATACAAAACAAAGCATTTAACGTGCTACTTTAATTACGGTGTGATTTGAGAAACTGGTTAATTAAACGATTTTAAGATGAAGTTTATGATGTTCTACTTTAATGACAAAATAAACTACATGATTAAAGTGGAAATTTCGAGATTGAAGTTGACATTTCGTGCTTTTTCCCCACTGTGTGCCTTTTTTTTTCTCTGTACCCTAATAAGCTTCCATATGACACTATGGACTGTGCGGCTTTGTGAACTTGAGCTTTCAAGTTTCTCCAACACGATATATAACTCGATCAACTTCCTTTTGTTGATTATACCACGGTTTAATTAAACAAATAGTATGTTTTTCCTTTACCTCCACTCGGTATTTGCTGAAATTCTTCTATTTTCCCCCATACTTTTCCCATTGTCTTTTCACAGAAGGCTGAGCCTTAAGGGCTATTTATATTGGTCTGCCTATTCAAAGAGGCATAATTCTGGGAGGAGTTGGGGCGGGACAGCACGCGCGTGCACGAGAGTTACTTTTCACGCTGACCGGGATTTATGTAGCGGAAGAACGTGGAAGTTGGCAACCGCACAGATTCCTGCATCTGGATTTTTCTGTGTGTAAGCACATTTCGGCTTTTGTGCTTACGTCTTGTTATAGTGTGAATTCTGTGCACGGCGTTATGCATGATGGCCCCTGGAGTTTGACACCTGTGATATAGTGCCCTACATACTCTATCTATCTATCTATCTATCTATCTATCATATAGTGTCTTATATACACTAGTTATATATCTATCTATTATATAGTGCCTTACCTATGCTATCTACTGTATTATATAGTGCCTTATATACACTATCTATCTATCTATTTATCAAACTAAATTGATGGATGTTTTCATGAATCCTTAAGTTTGCATTGTATGTTGATAAATTTGAAATGAAAATGTTTCATTCAGACAGATAACTAACCTTAACTTCAAACTACTTTTTTACACACAAAGTTTATACACACATTTGTGTGTAAGTATATAGGTGAAGCCCTTAATACATGACACATTTCAGTGATTAGTGTTGAGTGGATGTTTTCTTTCCGTTTAGGATCCATTAATGTATCTGTGTCACTCAAACGGTGAAGGAAAATGTCATTCAATTTAAATTTACAAACTTTTAAATTCCATTTAATTTGATTTACAGTTTGTCACATATACTATGCAAAAGTCATGAACGCCAACACATTTTAATTAATTAAAGCCTTAAGATAGCTAATTTAAAACAAATGATGCTGATATAGAATTTTTTTTCCTAATGGAAGGCACTGAGACTCATTTTCCAAAGTAACGTCCATCACAGTCTTAAATAATTAATGACCACCTTAACAACTGCATCAGGTTTCAATTTATGTGTGGTTGTCATATTTGGCAGCTCTTCTGAAATACTGTGTGGAAAAGCACCGATAGAGTTTTCAACCACAGTGTGAAAAACCATCGTGTGTCATGTGCTTCTAACATCTGTCATAAATAGTTTTGCTCACATGTGAAAGGAAAATGAACCAATCCACCCCCCTAAAGTTTGTTTCCAAATTAACCTGGTTCAGTTCAACAAAAAACAAACTGAGTAGAAAAAGGAGCCCATGGAGAGCAGTTTATGGAACAAACACCCACAGCGGGGTCTGTTGCTAGGAACAATTCATAGAGTTGACACTGCCAATAAATAGGAGTAAAATCATGGATATGAAGCATTTTCATTTTATTTTTTTTTAAATACGCCGCCCCCTGCACCCCTGACGTTTTTTCTTTAATTGGAATATTTTTTGAATCATTTAGAAAGCAGCATTATAGATGTAAATGATCCATAATCAATTCCAGCAGTGCAGAAATCAATCTGTCCAGGGACCCACAAAATAGGTGGTCTTGGCTTGTTAAGTAAATTAGAATCGGCTTGTGTTTTTGAATAAATATGTCATTATATACTGGGCTTTTTCTTAAGTATTTTAAATGAAATTGCCATGCTATTCTTTCACCCATGTCTACCTTCTCATGATGATTTTGAAAAATAATTGAAAAAAATAAATGTCTACTACTGAACTGCCATTGTGGATTTTGCACATGTGACTCGTGATAGCGTGTTAGGAGTGTTATATACATCTGAAATACTTCAGCAGCAACTCTTCTAAGTTCTATTCTGGCCATCTAATTTATAAGCTCTTTCTCACTGGCAGAGATTTATTTGTATGCTGGCATGTTTTGCTGCTCATACTCTATAATACAAGTCTACATGCTGACTCTTTTTGCATTTTTCATTTATCTTTATATGAGGGTAAATAAATTTGAACGCTACCGTAAAATACAACAGCCCAAAAACCATCTTAGTGTATTATAGGAGAAAAGTCATGAAAGTAAGGAATCTTCAAGGTGCTTTCACTTACACTATAAAACTTTAAGACATGTCTACGATATGCAATGAGTGGTACACTGTTTAGCATCTCTGCCCTTACAACTCCAGCATACTGGGCTCATTACAGGATATAGTTGAACTTCAAATGTTTTCCCTGTGTGCGTGTGGGTCCTTCTCTTTCAAGCTAAATACATGAACATTAGATTAGTCACTGACTCTAAATTTGTCCTATGTGAATGTGGAGCAGCAATATGTGTGCAGCAATATCTAGGGTTGCTTCTAGTCTTATGACTGATGTAGCCAATGTGGACTATGCTTCCTTGTGACACTAAGTCAGATTAAAAAAAGATTTGAAATGGATGTAAATTACGTAGGATGACAATCTTGTGTCAGTTATTCTCTTTCCATTGTCCTCTAGCATGTTAACTTATTGCTTCATTTCAATTTGCTTGATTATATTTACATGACTTAAATGATGTACAGGACTTCTTCCACAAAGCTGCTGTGTGCTGGATGCATAGAATTTTGGACCATCCATTCAGTATGGGGTGGCATGGTGGCGCAGTGGTAGCACTGCTGCCTCGCAGTTAGGAGACCCGGGTTCGCTTCCCGGGTCCTCCCTGCATGGAGTTTGCATGTTCTTCCTGTGTCTGCGTGGGTTTCCTCCGGGCGCTCCAGTTTCCTCCCACAGTCCAAAGACATGCAGGTTAGGTGGATTGGCAATTCTAAATTGTCCCTAGTGGGTGTGTTTCTGTGTGTCCTGTGGTGGGTTGGCACCCTGCCCAGGATTAGTTCCTGCCTTGTACCCTGTGTTGGCTGGGATTGGCTCCAGCAGACCCCCGTAACCCTGTGTTCGGATTCAGCGGGTTGGATAATGGATGGATGGATCCATTCAGTATGTAAGTGCTGTCCAATGAATGCTTAAGTATTCTAACAAACAAGGCTAACAATAACAAGGAAATCACTGGTGAGTGGGGCGTTCATTGCTGACACCAATAAATGAATTTCAATAAATGTACACATCATTGAGTGGAAAAGTATGACATAAATATATAGCGAAACATTAACTTTTAAGCAACTCCTACAGTAAATAACTGTCAATTTAAAATTCATAAAGGACAGCTTTAAATATTTTCCAATTTATGTTTATAGAATAATATTTGTAAGAAGTTATTAACAGGAAAGATCTATTAAAACAATGATCATTTATCCATGTTAAATCCCACTTAATATCTGCTTTTACATGTACTTCAATACCCCAGTTCTAAAATGCCTTGTAAACCCTTTTGCCAGTTGGGGAATCTGAGCTATTGGCATTTGAGAAACTTTGGTTCACAGAGGTAGATTTCTCAGTAAAAAATCCAATTGCGTGGCCATGAAAACTCATAACCAGGTTACTGTTAAGGATTTGGTAGTCTGCGCTTGTCCATTGCACTCTTTCAGCCTGCACATGTATTTGTTCCGCACGTGCCAAGGGCTGAAGTGTCCAAAAAATACATTTCCAGAGGCAATTGTTTGAGTGATCACATTATTATTTCTCCTGTCTGAAATAACCTGTTTCAGAAATTTATGCTGATGAGCTGAATGTACAGTCCTAAACTCCACAACACAATCTGGAGAGCAGTAGGTTAACACGTTAAAAGTACTGTAACTGTGTTATGTAGTCTGTTTTCAAAGTAACAAATAACCTAACGTAATAATTATTAAAATAAAAATATCTGCATTGTTATTATCACAGAAGCACCGAGGAGTAAGAAAAGAAGCACACATACCAGGTTCTTTGCAGGACTCAATAGCACAGCCAAGCAGAAAAGAGTGTGCTGTGTGCAATCCAGTAACAAAAGTCCATAAATACAGCATCAATATGACTAAATATATTTTTAAAATGTAAGAAAATGATCACAGGAGTAATACTTATTTTTGGATTCAAGGTTGGCTCTTTTTTGCACAGTCTAATGACACTGGAGCACTTTGACAAAGTAGAACTCCAGAAGATTACTTAACAGATATTTAAGAAATCGGGTTATTCACCTTAACACGATGATGTTTGTGCATGTGAACACACAGAGTAGTGTAATATAACCACTCACATACAGTAGACACTTGGGAGACTATTGTGTTATCCATTTGGTAACTTCTGACTGACTGAAGTTGCGAACGATGCGTTGCACTTTTTAATTTTACATAGAGCCTTTTTTAAGCAAATACCATCCCTGCAAGTTTTACAGTTACGATTTACATACAGTATATATTGTACAAAGGTAGTAGAGACATTTTAGGTGACTTCAGAGATAGACACTAAACTGGCATCCTTATCATCTAAAGTCTAATACTGTTATCACTAGTCCACACTGCCTGCCAAAGTAAAGAGAATTCAAAGCCCCTGCAGTAAAACCGTACTCTTCCTTACCAACCTGTGCCATTAGCATACCATAATAGAGCTTAGGTTTCAGGTTTTGGTATTATGTTGCCACTACCCATCTTATGTTTTGTTTTCCTCTTTTCCATTTGCCTTCTACTTTTCAAAGATTACTGATTTTACTTATCAGATTTTACTGTGCAAATGTGATTTAAATTGGTTTAGGTATGGCTTTCTAGTCCTGCAGTCCAGGGTACGGGGAAGGGCTGATTGAACAGCTGGCGGTCCCAAGTGGGCATAGAGAGACAGTTTTAAAAATTGCTCACACCCATGTCTTGGGGGGTCATTTCAGCATGGAGAAGATGAGGAATTGCATTTTGAAACATTTTTATTGGCTGAATATGGACTGATATGTGGAGCGGTTTTGTAGGTTGTCCCCCAGCTGACAAGTTGTTTCTGCTCATTGACCTACTAGGGCTACACTCTCACTGATGCTTTGTTTGGATGTCGTTTTTGAGAGGGTTGGGTTAGACATTGTTGGCCCACTTCCCAAAAGTAAGGATGGTTATCAGTAAATACTCGTGTTGGTTGATTATGCAACAAGGTACCCCAGGTTCTCTGTGGAAGGCCAATGGCCAAGCTGTTGCTAATGCTCTCTCAGAAATATTTATGCACATTGGCATTCCTCTTAAGATTTTAACTGACTCGGGTACACCCTTCACTTCTCGCATCATGAAGTAGCTGTATGAGAACGTTGCAATGAAACAATTTAGCTCCACTGTTTATCATTCACAGACAAATGGCCTGACTGAACAATTTAACAAGACTTTAAAACAGATGATTTAGTGGGTGGCCCAAAATGACCCACCTCCTGGGACACCATGTTGCCCTTCCTCTTGTTCACTTTTCAGGAATCCCCTGAGGCATCTACTGGCTTGAGTCCATTCAAACTGTTATTTGGCCGCCGACCACAAAGGGTGTTGGACATTTTTCAGGAGGAATGGATGGGGGTTCGCAATTCAACTCAAGAACAGATTTCTAAATTGTCCTCTATCTTGGTGGAACACTAGCAGTGCAAACAGAAGATGCAAAAAAGTAATTATGACAAGAAAAGCAAATTTTGCGAATTCAAAAAGGGCAATCGGGTGCTGGTTTTCATCCTGCCTGAACACATAAAAATTTCAGTCAAAGTGACTTAGTCTGTCAGTAGTGAAAAAAGGTATGTCTCCCATAAGTTATAAGGTCAGGATTCCTGGATGACGATAGGATGTGCAAATCTTACAACTGAATCTTTTAAAGGAGCGGCACAAACCCCAGGAAGAGCTGGCCACGTCAGCAGCAGTCTCTCAGACAGAGGTTGCTATTGGTAATGATTTGACGGACACACAGAAGGGTGAGTTGCAGGTGTTGATTGGAAGGAACTCTGATGTCTTTTTGGCCATGCCTGGCCAGACTGAAATTGCTAAACACAAGATTGTAACTGAACCAGGTGTTAAAATACAGAAGCACCCATTTCGTCCTCCAGAGAGCAACGAGGAAGGTGCTACGTGAGGAAGTGATGCAGATGGTCGGGCTGGGTGTAATTTGCGAGAGTAAAAGCGAGTGGCAAAGCCCACTTGTTCTGATACCAAAACCGGATAGCTCGGTCTGGTTCTGTATAGATTTTAGATGCTCTAATAAGATTTTCAAGTTTGATGCATACCCCATGCACATATTGATGACTTGTTGGAGAAACCTGGTCAAGCCTTACTATATTTCCACCCTGAATCTCACAAAGGAGTACTGGCAGGTAACTGGAGGAGTCCTGTTGACAGAAGACCACATTCGCCAGGCGACCATTTGGTCTCCATGGTGTGCCATTGACTTTTCAGTGGATGATGGACAAGACTCCACATATGCTGGAGCGTATCTCAATGATGTGGTCATTTTCAGTAATGATTGGATAGTCATCTCGACTATCTGCAGGCAGTGTTTGACAGTTTCAGGCTGGATGGGTTGATGGATAACCATAAGAAGTGTAAATTGGGTAAGTCATGGTCTAATTAAACTTCAGTTGGACAGGGTGGGGGAAATGCTTACGTATCCATGTCCTGAAACACAGAAGCAGGTGTGTGCTTTCCTTGGACTCTCTTGTAATTACAACAGGTTTATTCTGAATTTTGCTAATGGACCACTCCTCTCACTGACTTGACAAAGAACAGAAAGACCTGTGGCATTGTCTGGACCAATAATTGTGACAGGTCCTTCTTGGGTGAGTGCTTTTGGTTTGGGGGTGGAGCTCTCTTTGTGTTTCTATGGGAAGGAACATTCTAACATATTTAATGTTGCTAAATTCCATCTCTCTTCTTACCTCTGCAAATCAGATGACTGACAACCAGACCACTGATGACGTCACTTCACTCTGCTGCCCATCTAAATCCATCTCTTCCTCCTTGTAGCACTGAAAACCAGCTCCTATACCATTTTAATCTAGTTTACAGTATATGGAGGCTTGAGCATATCCTGGCATCATCAATTGCAGGAATTAGGCCTGGAGAGGACAGCAGTCCATTGTAGATCTCGATCATGCACCCACCCATACTCACACTAGACAAGTTTGTACTTGTCTAGCTTCATGCTACGCCATGCCATGCCACATCTCACCACAGGCTGCTCACAGTTTCACACAGGGATTCTTCACAATCAAATGTCATTGAATCACATCACAGAAACTTTCACAAGGGACAGCTCTTTGATTGAATGTACATATTTATATCGCACAATGGCACCTCTCGCAGTTTTTCTGTGAGGCAACTGCAACTGAAAGCAGGAGAAGATGAGTAGATTGAACTCAAAAATACCATTCTAGCGTACAAAATGTTAGTTTCCTCTATGTCTAGTGAAATTGTTTCAAGGACTGGTATGAAAAATAGTTTTAACTGTAAAGGTACAGATAAGTAAATAATTATATGTACACTAGCGGCGTAAGCCAATGCTGTAAAAAGCCCAAGCCCCTAGAAACTATTGAAATCATCACAAAAAAAATTCAAATGCAGAGTCAGCAGTTTCGCTTTGCGGACATGCTCACCCCCTTCTCTCTCAGTGGCTAAGCGAGTTTCTCTTTTTTCGGAGGTTTCGTTTTGCTGATGTGCTCGCCTCACTTGTGTATTAGTGGCTAAGTGAGTTTGTCTTTCGACGGCAGTTTCACTTTGGTGATGGAGTCACTTTCTTTCAGCTTCATGCTGTAGCCTCGTACTTGTTTCTTTTTCCAACTCGTTATCTTGGGGATACCTTGCCGGGTCTGTGAGCTTCATGCTGTAGCCTTGCACTTCTGGGCCGGACAGAAAGACACACACTCTTCCATGCGTAGACATTTATATATATGATAGTTACAGATTGTTTACTTGTTTCTTTATTGTGATATATAGAGTTTATGTGTGTGTTTATGTATGTGTGTATATATTGAATATAACTGCAACTGCGATACTTGTTTTGAGAGATTGTTTAGGTATAAGAGGCTAAACGTTTCCAAAAAGGGGCACTATGTTTCCGAACAGGGGGACACCTTCTGCCAGATAGCATAACTGCTACATGCTATGGGATACGACATCTAAACCTGGCACGGTGATAGCTGAGAAACTAGGGCACAAAACAAACTTGATTCCTGGATAGTGCATCAAACAATGTTTTGGTTAAGAACTAAAACCTCATTTTGTTGGTTATGTTCTAAAACCTAATTTTAAAACGCCTATTTTTATTCTTTTTTTGCTTTATTTTGTTGATAGTGGTTGGAGACTTTCTTTTAAAAAATTGAAGTGTTATATGTTTAACTTAAAGTGCATTACAATGCAGACCAACACAAAATGAATTTGCTTTTATAAACTGAAAGCACTTTCATTCAATTAATATACAGGTATAAGGCGATGCTCAAATGTGTCAGACTAACATTGCTTGCTCGGCTCAAACTATAGTTCCTTTATTTTATCCAATAGTAGTGTAGGAAGCAGACGCCAGGGTCATACCTAGTGTGATGGTTGGCTTCTTTGTCATCATCACTGGTCGGCTGTGCAATTGGCTGTCTGTTAAGTGACAGACTTTGTGCTGTCAAGAACAAGTTTCCTCCACTTCTTCCAGACCCATGTTCCTTTTTCAATTTTGGTTGGGGAGAGTCGAATTGCAGTGCTGATGGTGTCATTGATGTACTCTTAATATAGATTTATTAGATGACCTTGTTTAGGCACTATGAGTCTCTCTGACAGGTCAAATAGCAAGTATTTCCTAATGTGTTATTTTGGGTCTCTTTGTCCTACCCATGTCAATTGTCTTTTGATGATGATTTTCCAGACTGGTTCCTTCTTGACCTGCTTGTGTATTGTTTCATTCGAGATATGGCCGCTATGTTTTATTCCGAGCACGATTCTCTAGCAATTTGTTTATTAGCTTTCTAGCATTCTTTTGGTTTGTTTGTTGAGGGTCCATGTTTCATTGCTGTATTAGAGAATGATCAAGCATGAGGCATTGAAGATTCACATCTTCAGTTCAGCAGAAAAATGTTTGCTTTGCCAAATACTCTTTAGCTTCCAGAAAGCTAGCTAAGCTTGTGCTTTTCGAACTTTTATATCATTAAGAGTATTTGCAACCACTGATCTCAAATACTTGAAGTCATTTACTATTTCAATCTGCTTTCCATTTAGTTTTAGAGGAAGATGCAGGCCATACTCAGGGTTGATTACCATTTGCTTGATCTTGCTTACGTTTATTTCTAAGTTGACATGTTCTGCTGCTTGATTTGCTATTCTATTTGTTGTTGTGTTCGTTCTCTTTTGTTTTCTAGTAAAGCCATGTCATCAGCGTAATCAAAGTCATTAAGCCGCCCTTCTGGTATTCACCTGCTTTTCTCTGGGATGGGAAATTAAGCCAGTTTGTTCTGCAGAATTATGAATGACATAGTTGATTACGATGATTAATTAGAGTACAGCCAGCACATCACATTAAAGAACTTCTGTTCTAGTTGTAAACTCGTTTGACAACTTTCCCTCGATGCTTTTCGAATTCTTGTAGAGAACTTTTATTACTTGTACCGGTTTTTTGGGATTCTGTAGAGACACAGAAATGCAAACATATTGTTGCATTTGATCAAGTTGAAAGCCATATTGAAATCATGAATGTTGTGTTTAGAGGTATGTGTGCTTTAATTGCTCTTTTGGATACTCATGGCAGGAAGTGAATTTGTTGGATGCTTGATTTGGACTGAGTAACTTCTCGAAGATTGAATAGATGCGATTTACTGTAGAAACATGGTATATATGCTTTTGTTGCAATTGATATTAGTGAGATGTTTCTATAGTTTGTCATCAGCTGTAGGTTACTTTTCTTAGGCACAGGCACTATGATGTTTGTTGTCCATTTTTTCGGACCATTGTGAGTCTTGAACATGTCTTGACATATCTTTAGAATTTGTGCACGAATGAAATTGCTGCAACTTTTCACAACTTCCACTGTGACTGCGTTGTCAATACCTGGTGATTTGTTTTTGTGTCTTCTTGGTAAGTAAGCCTAATTGAGAGGATTGCAGTTCAGTTTAGTATATTACAAACAATTTATATAATCTATCGTTCCAGTAATAACGAGTACACGACATGTGCAGATACATAATGAAAAGCATTCCGACACAAAATCGGTGACAGAATGGACCATCAATTCATTAAAAGATAGATGGCAGTGTTTGGACTTGTCTGGTAGCATATGAAAGAATTGATAACGAGGTTGTTAAATGTTGTCAGATCTGTTGAAGAAAAAGGAGGAGAAGCATTAGGCAACTTCACCTACACTCGACTCGGGGTAGAATTATCATTAATTGAGCCTGTAAGATGTCCCCCAAGCACATGTGTGTGACAATGGTTACAAACAGGCAGTAATGGAGAGATGGCTAAAGACACAAGGATGTGCGCAGAATTTCAGTTGATTTAAGATTTATAAAAGGACTTGGCATTGCATGTGGTGTATGTATGGTTTTAGAAATCTATTCTTATTTTATATGTAGGATGTTTTTGCCTTTCGCAGTCCTTACTAACTCAGACTGGTCAGTCTTTTTCAAGGACCAATTTAAAGAAGTACTGAAGGAAAGGAAGGGTTGTAAAACAGTTATTTACACTGTCTTTCCTTCCAAGAACAGAAGGAACACAACACAGACAGAGATCCCAGTGTCACTTCTGTCCACCTTTGGCTCCTCCCCTTCTGAAAAGGAAGTACACAGCAGCCCCCTCACCCATTACACGGCTGCACTCAGGTCCCAATCTGGGTGATTAATCATGTGGTGGGTGCAACAACATGCTGTAAAAATCAGTGCAAGCTCCCAAACCGCCATTCCAGGAAGTTGCTGTCATTCACCCAGCACCTAAACTAAAGATAAGAACCTTCCATCTGTGACTCTCATTTTTGTATGTGATGATAGCCAGACTTTAATTTCATTTGTTCTGCCTTTACCAGTTTACCAATTAAGTGGGGTTCCCCGTTGGAACCCCAACTCTTTTTATGACCTCTGCTTATTTTACAATAGTTACTCAGATTTGACTAAAATGGCAAGGAATTCCCTTCTAGTTAAAATAGCAGACAATTAAACAGCCAAGACCACTGAAGGGGTGTAAATGCATTGGATCAGACTGCTGCATCTTATTAAAGAAATCTGAGTACCTTCTGTACACATAACATTTTTGGACAATTTTTAAGAAATAATTTGTAAGATAGCGGTGTTAGGAAACTGAAACATTGCAACAATATTTTTTGAAAAAAAATGGAGAACAAAATATCCCAACTAGTTATGTTTCAATTTACTTTTTATCAGCCTTGGGTAGAGTTTTTATAAAGATTTGGCACAGGAGCAGAAGAGGATCAACCTAAAAGTAATGATACAGTATGTTAATTGAAATTGAACCTTTTTCATATAAAAGAGACTCTTTCTAGGCAAGCTTGATCCTCTTTTTCAGTCATTCACAGTTCATACTAAAATGGCATATAACTTACACAAACTTTCAGAATATAAAATTGTTTAATAATCTGGAATGTGCTGTTAGTATTCCCATTTGAATTTTTAAATTGTTTAAAAGTGAAGAAGTCAAATTTTAGATGAAAAGAGCTTCATCTAGCACAAATATTTTACATCAATAGAATGATTTCCAAGACCAGGATTTTTCCTCTCTTGGTGTTTCTGATATGCATAAACAGTTTGGGAAGAGATTTAGATCTAAATTAATGAAGTTTCCAGATGACATTAAGCTTGAAGGATTTGCCAATAGTAGCGAGGCAGTTCCAATCACGTAGAGGCTTTTTGAAATTGTGCCTGTGTGCCTAAATTACTAATAAGGTAAAATATTAAGGAATGTAATGTAATGTCTACAGCACAGAGAAATACAGCTAAAAGAAATGTTTGCTCTTCATCAGTGGTAATCTCAAAGAACGAATGTAATATTCAATATAGAAAAGAAAATTTGTTAATTATAGTGTATCAGATGGCTAGTAAGAAAACAAAATAAATCTCAGTGATGGTTTAAATAGTAGCGTGGCTAAAAGACTAAACTTTACCAACATGTCTCCTTACTCAATCCACATATCTGACACTAGTTGTGATCTTGTCCAAGTCACTTAATCTGCAACTCAGCAGCCACTTTATTAGATATTTCCACTCATTATTGCAATTAGCTTATTCAACCAAACTCAACTGACTGTAACACATTTTAAATAACATGCAGACACGGTCAAGAATTTTTGTTGTTATTCAAGCAAATATAAGAAGGGGGGGGACGCAAAAATTCCCAGAATTGATCAACAGCACAAGAGCAAAATGTCATTCTCAAATATACCACCAGGTATCGTATGCCTACAGTCTGGTCAATCAGTCTGCCAAGAGGCATCATGCTGAGTTAATAAAGTGCATTTCTGGCGTTTATTCTGCCGTTGTACACGTGACTTGGGTAATTTTTTCTGCAAGACATCATAGCAGATTTTCATGAGACAGCGATAATTGTGTTTTTTAATATTGGCGGACTTGTTCACAAAGAGTTTGTTCCTGGTAAGCAGACTGTTAATTAGCAATATTACCTTGAACTGCTGAGGTGACAATGGGGAAGCATTGGGAAAGAAAATCTCAAAACTGAATTATGCACCATGAGAATACACCTGCACACAATGTGTTGAAAGTCAAAGGGTTTGGACCAAAAGCAATGTGGTTGTTGTTTCCCACCCAAACCAACAACATCATATTTACCAGATCTTGCTCCCTGCAACTTCTTTATGTATTTGAAACTAAAAGTTAGACTGAAGGGAAGAAGATTTCCTACTGTGGAAGAAATCAGGACGCTGTACACATGATAACAAAATATGAGAATAGAAAATATTTCCGGGAACAGAAGTAGTTCTGGGAAAAGTGTACTGCATCTCAAGGAAATTGTTATGAAGTTGAATAAAAGGGAATTGTTGTATGAATTATAGTAAAGATTTTGTTTTTTTTAACAATTTTGGGAATTGTTGGGTTCCCCCTCGTAGAATGGACAAGATGTGGCAGTTCTGGAGGCTTCACCATTGAAGAAACATTTGCTCTCTCAGCATCACTGTGTACTATAGATTCTAAAGTTGAAAGTGAATGGTATCAAATTCAAAAAGCATTGTGTACACAGCGGTTCTGTGGACATAAACACCTTGTAAATTGGAAAGACTTGTGAGAAGAGTAATCAGCCTCATTCAAGCTAACTGAAAGACCAAGTTAACTCAAATAACAACTCTTTGCCACAGTGCTGGGAAGAAGAGTGTCCCTAAATGTACATTTCATTGAATATGAGCTGCAGCAGTAAAAGATCCATTCTTGTCAGCTAAGAAAAGAAAAATGAGATTATAAAAGATCAGCAAAGATGATCCCTGGTATAAGGAATCTCAGTTTTTACTGTGATACTGTATGTAAGTCATAGGGTCAACATTTGGTTCATTGAATCATTCTTCCTTATGTTAACAGTATAAGCTGGTGAGGGTAGTGTGATATTGCAATTTGTGTCATGTTTTCACGGAGAATGCAATAAACAAAATTCCTGAAGCAATAGGTTTTAATGGTTACCCGAATTGAACAACAGGAAACAATATTAAAATGCCCATGAAAAAATCTAAAATAACTCTGGTTGCACAATTCATTTACATGTCTGTTATCCAGTCATAAACTCAGCAATGCTGCAAACACATGCACTTATTATGAATTTGTATGGAGCTGTTTATCTTAGAGATGCATTATCCTTTGACCATTTGCAGATAATTGTCTTTACTGTCTTTAAACAAATTAAAAATTGCAAGACATTGCTCTTTAAAATGCTGCATTTGTTTCATAAATGACATCTGTCATATGCATTTCTATCAAAGGGAGTTTTTTTAGTGTCAAATCAGCCTTATTTGCTGGGTAATGTTCAACAATGAGGCGATATCTGACATCAGCATAAACAGAAATAGTCATAATTAAAAGCCTGTGTTTTTCACATTTGTACATTGCATATTATTTCTGAACCACTGGAGGATTAAATAGGCACAAAAAGTCCATTATTCTTAAGACTTATTAACACATCTCTTTCTATGTCATAATAAATTTCTGTTTCTGCAGTAGTGATGAGTGAGATGACAATACTGTTCTTTCTATAGCTTTCATGCTGCTCTTCACAGCCATAGGATGGATTTTGAAACCAAATTTACTGCTTACAAATGCAGTAAATAAATATCAGCTGCATTTATTTCTTTAACACAGGGGTCATCAAGTTTGGCCATGGAGGGTTTCCAGTGTCTGCAGGTTTCTTTCCTGCCCTGTTATTGCTTAAGTAGTAACTTTATGCTACAGTTTAACTTGCTTGTAAAGATTCTAAACCATTTTCATCCTAAGTATCTGCAGTAACTGTTTTTAATTTCTTCTTTTTTTTCTCAACTAGCTGCCAATTAATACATAACAAGGGAACAGGCAGTTCAAAATGATCGGTTTGTTGTGACCTATGGTGGAAACAGTCCTGTCCAAAAATGGGCAAAAGTAATGTGATCAGGAGACAAGAGTTTATAGGGAGCAAACATAAGAATGGTTGAAAAAGTGACTGTTGGTAAGAGGAAAAAAAAATCAGTGGTCAAAAGTATCAAAAAGTTTTCAAATTATCATTACAAAATGTTTCCCTAACTTTGCTTGATCATCTGATTCTTTGTGAAGAGTTTTATTTATCCAAAAGCTAGGATACAAAACAATGGGCACCTCTATCCCAAATACAATTGATGTCATGATGTCACACGTGAAGGCTGAGATATGTCATTTGCCCAACATCCAGAGCCATTGCCAAGAACAATACACAACGGCACAAATAGTGGGGATGCAGAGGATACGTTGCCTGGGGGCCCATAAAGAGCCTCTGTGATGATGCCAGTCCCCTACAAACTCCCTCTTCCCACATGGGAGTCTGCTGAACCCACACCGTCGATAGTTATGACTGAGATGAGCTGAAGAATGAGGACAATTCTCTGATGATGCCAGAGAATGGTGGAAAAAGTGCTCAAGTACTTTTACTAAAAAACAGTCAAAATAAAAGTACAATCAACAAGTGTTAATTGTGCAGTGTTAAAAAAAACATACATATATAAATCCATAAAAATCATTGTGAAAAGTGGGGATAAAAATAATAAATAAATAAATCCATTAAAAATCCGAGATTAAAATGTAGACTAACTCCTGATTTCAGCCCACCTCCTCCTCATTCTCCCTGGCTCACCCATTGGTCGCATAGCCAGCGGAGACTCAGCAGCCACGAGCTTCTTTCGGACAACCTCCGTCTTGGCTGCCTCCAGGCATCACAGCCAGACCGTCCGAGGTCGACTCTCCTCCCTTCTTCCTTTGAGCTAATGTTGTCGCACCTCGGAAGCCTAGGGATGGCACCTGCCTTGCTCGCCACACCCCACCCGAATGTTCAGTAGGGCAAACTAGTCCTTACAGCGCCACAACCAACGCTCCTTCACGGGGCCCCAGCTCGTACTGCTTCCTCCTTTCAGGTGGCCAGATTTTCCTTCTAAGACTGCCTTTCACGTCTTTTAACCTCTTTTGAACTTTTTCCCATTTCTTTGATTTCTCCCTTTCCTTGTGCCAACCCGTATATATACACTCACGTCTCCATGGGCACAGCACCCGAATCACATGCTGCAGGAAGCCAATGAAGCAATTGAGAACAATTGCACCCGCACGTGCAGGTGCGACTCACCCCAACCACCTCATTAACTCCCCACAGTCGTGCAATCGCACCCACGGAGAGTGACATGGCTTTATGGATTTAAAACTGGCCCTTTTTTTTTTTTGAAGCCACAGACCCGCTATACCACAGGTTGGGAAACACTGCTCTAGGCTGCACATATTTCAGGAAATCAATCCATCCATCCATTATCCAACCCGCTATATCCTAATCTACAGGGTCACGGGGGTCTGCTGGAGCCTAGCAGCCAACACAGGGTGCAAGGCAGGAAACAAACCCTGGGCAGGCCGCCAACCCACCGCAGTATTTCAGGAAATGTAACTGATAACACAAGTACATCTTGTTACTGTAAATATACATGATAATATTATGATAGACTGAACTCAGTGAGTTTCTGAGATGACTTGTTAATTTCCATGCTGAGAAAAAAAAATCAACAGTTTAATACTCTAATTTCCAGTTAAATAGCCCAGCAGAGCCAATCGGATACAATCTTACTGGGAATTTATTCTTGGAGTGAATGCCTAACAACCACAGTCCTTGAGGACTGAAGGATTAATCGGTTTTTAATCCATGTATAAAAGTTCCCATTATTAAATTATTTTGTAATTTGATAAATTAGTATTTCTATCTGGCACAAATACAACATTCATAGGAATTGCTGTATAAACAGACATTCAGATATTTTTTTTTAACTACTAATCCAAATCAAAGCAGCAAGAACAATAAACATTCTGATTTTAATATGTTGAGCTGTTTTAATGATTCTCACTGATCGCTAATAGCAGTATAATTAGTGTTAGTGGTTATACAACAAATAATGAAATAGTGTCTACTGCTTACCTCAAAGACAGACTTAAAGAAGCTGCACGTAGGGGTACCAAATGTGTCCATAACAGTAGCCTGTCTTGTTCTTTTGTCTGGATCTTAACTTCTTGATAACATAACTTATGAGTTATACACATTATAGTAGGGGCGGCACAGTGGCGCTGCTGCCTCGCAGTTAGGAGCGTGGAGTTTGCATGTTCTCCCTGTGTCTGTGTGGGTTTCCTCTGGGCACTCCGGTTTCCTCCCACAGTCCAAAGACATGCAGGTTAGGTGGATTGGCGATTCTAAATTGGCCCTAGTGTGTGGGTGTGTTTCCTGCGGTGGATTGGCACCCTGCCTGGGATTAGTTCCTGCCTTGTGCCCTGTGTTGGTTGGGATTGGCTCCAGCAGACCCCCGTGACCCTGTGTTCGGATTCAGCGGGTTGGATAATGGATGGATGGATGGACACATTATAGTATATGCATTTAGAGAAATGTGAAGATTTTAGATGGTATATTTAAAAGAAGGTGCACTTACCAGTTGCTATATTCTGCATCTCTGTTCCTTTTCTTGTTACCCACATTAATGGTACTATTTTGCTTGATTCTCTTCATTAGATATCGGTTGGTTCATCTGAGGTTAAAAAGTCTATTCCTGAGGCTGTCAGTGTATATTATCCTCTGGTCACATCCATTATCTTAAAAATCAGTGTGGAAATTTTGTAACAAAGTCAGATCATCTGGTGTTAATTCAATTAAGGAAACTGTTTGTCAGTTAGGAATTTAAATTGAATTGTTACTGCAAGATGGCAGAACCATGATATGAAATGCTTTTGTGAATTTTGTATGGGCCATTCTGTAATATGTTAAAAATATAAAAATTATGTACAGTGCATATTTGTTGGAAATCATTCTGCCAAGTGATGATAAATATGGCAGAGCCATAAAGACACTAGGAGAAGGAACCAGGAGATGAAACATTGCAGGCAAAAGTTTAAAGCACCAGAGGAATTTTTTAAAAAGCACACAAAAATTTGTTGTACAATATCCACAATCTTAGACAATATGGAAATGCAAGATGCTGACCTTTACACCCTTGCAACAAGGGCATCAAATGTCACACGTGTCTAGTCAACCTAGTATAAGAAAGCTATTGAAACAAAATACAGAAGATCCACAAAATGGTGGTTCCCATGAAAAACAAAAAGACGTTGAAGAAAGGCAAAAACTAGACATCAAAAAATATTAACATAAAAAAGTAAAAATAAAATAAAATGAAAGAATTATATTCCACACTTTAAAAAAACTTAACATAAAGACATAAACACATGAGAAAGAGAAGTCATAATTATATTTATTATAATTGTTATCTTGTATTTCATAAAAGTATATCTATATACTGTATATGCTGATTAGGTGGTCCAGCTCCTAAAGCCGCTGCTTCACAGATTCAGATTTCTGGGTTTATATTCCACCCTCTACTGTATATAGTGGTGTGGAGTTTTGTGCCATCCCTATCACTCAACACCAAACATGAAAACAAACAAACAGGACACACGAGACATGCTGCTGAGTCTAATTGGTTTTAGTAGCAGCAAACCAAGAAACAACATGTGGTATTAAAATCTCATATCCTGATACTAACCAGGAAAAGGTTCCTAGAAACAGGCCTTGTGGAGTAGTCGGTAAAGGTTTCCTTTGCTCATGGCAGAAACAGCAAGCTCATAAAAAATAAAATTGTATTTAAAATATTCTCTTGTGACGGGGAGAAAAAATACAAAAGACTATAGTTAGTGAAAAAAATCCCGACAGGCCCTATGTCATGCATATATTTTTGGACTTATCATTCATTTCTTGTCATTAATGTTTCACTTTGAAACTGCTATTTGAACTTTTTTTCCATGGTTATTTTAATAACATTATTTCAAGGGCATTCTATTGTAAAGTTGATCTGTCATTATTGCTATTTTCAGCATTATTTTCACAGTGTGTGGCAATGTGCCCCACTGGAATTACAAGCAATTAAGTAAAATTAGTTTAGTGTCCTCTGCAGTGTTATGAGAGAGGCATTTGTTTGGGGGAAAAAAAGGACAATAAAGTATAAAGAAAGGAAACTTGCCATTTTCTTTTCTTTTATATAGTGCAGAGTGACGTCTTCGCTGACCATATTAGCGCCTTTTGGAGAGTGTCGCGGTGGGTCTCGTGTAGACTGGAGAGACTGCCCTGCCATTGACCAGGCCGGGATGGCATTGTCGGTCTTCCACTCCTGCGTGTGCCTCCCGCGACCTCATAACTCTATAAGAGCAAAACAAAGTGCGAAGCGCCTTAGTATTTGTTTGCCACGGTTTAGAAATGGGATCCTGTATCTGCAGTTGTCTGGGCTGTAGCTCAGGGAAGGAAAAAAAAAATTAAAAGTGCTTACTTTCACTTAAGGCAGAAGGGCAGTCTCAAAGGCCGGCATCGTTACACACATGTGCGCCGGCTGCTCGAACTTTTATACTAATTGTGCGGGGCAGGAGACGCCACTTTTCATAGATGCGCTCGCGTTCCGCGAAGGGATGACGTAGAACAGTTTAATTGGTCAACGCGAGGGCGCCGAATACAAAAGGGAATTACGGCCTCTAGAGGGGGTCTTCTGGTTAGATCTTGCTAACAGAAAGGTACTTGGTATAATTCCATTTTGACTTTACCAAGCACTACAGCGCCTGCCTTGATTATTGTAACTATTTTTTTCTTGTATATATATTTTGATAAATATCTCTGAATTAACTTTAGTGGAGGTATTTATTGGGTTGTGGTTATTGGTGCACTGTCTATTTTTGTATATACACTTTTTCTCTTTTTCTGTATTCTGAATATTTTTGTTTTTGGTGAATTCTGTACTATACACTGTTTGAAGGAGCAGCTTCCTGACTTGGAGCACTGTGGAGGAAGACAGCTTCATATTGGTTTGTGTATATATGGGTTTCACTAGTTTGTGTGCATTATTTTTTTCATTTGGGACTTTCAGTCAGCACTATAAATACTCTATATAGTCACTATTTTGGGCTCCATTTAATTACTGTGTTTATGTGTTCTTTGCGGTATTGGACTGTTTATTGATATATAGATTCCGCAGGACATTATTTTTGTTTTTCTTTAAGTGCAACTGTAAATGAAACCTCACTTTACTTTTCAAAAAAAACCAACCCTTTTTGTGTCCGTCTCACACCATCATCCTGGTCACGCTCGGTCCCACATACTAGACACCTAGAGTGTAGGCTGGTGTCCCTAATTCCCACTACACGGGGTGTCACACAGTGGCAGCCATTTTATTGTTGGTTAAAGTGTTTGTTGCTAGTCGTGCGGTCAGCAGTGCCAAGAAATAGTATTACTACACCTTGTTATTAAAGACTAGCTCTTCTACTTGTCTAAGATGGGTTGAAATCTAAGTAATCCATGTGGACTTCAGCATCAATGTTTGCTGTGTACCATGCAACACATATGCCTCTGTTATATGCCAGTTAGTACAAGATTCATAAAGGAAGCAGTGTTAATGTTTGTGATGCATCATCTGTTGGAATGACAGAGACTTAGAAACCAGATGGGCACACAAACAGACACACAGACATTCATCCTTTTATTAAGATGGATGATGATTGGAGCCCAAGCTTTGAATTCAATCAATAAAAAGAAACAGATTAGATTTTAGATTTATATATATATATATATATATATATATATATATATTTTTTTTTTTTTTTTCTTTTCTTGGAGGTCTTCTGATAATAGACCCCTTCCTGAGTTATGATGACTCTTTTTGTTAAATGATTTGAAATTATTAAACTCCCAATTCAACTTCAAGGTCAAAGAATTCTTGATTCTATTTAACATCTTTTCAGAATCTATTTTGTTTTGACGATGTGCATCGTCATTCTGTAGATTCTTTTATAATGATGTAGGTTCTGTTTGCTAGGGGCAAGGCCTCTAGACTCATGACATGAAGGGATAAAAGGTATATTGATGACCATTTTGTACCCAAGATTTGGATAAAGTTGTGAATTCTCCTTATTTTTGATTTCTGATGCTTGAAATGATTTTGCTTCTTGACTTTGAGATTTGGTTTTGACTACACTCCTTTTTGACTTCACGTTTTGTCCTTGGCTTTTTTACTTTCTCATATACGAAGTATAGGGAAAGTACTGTAATCGTCCAAAGATTCGATGTCGAGATTTTGGTGAATCTCACCATTTTAGACATCCCTGACCTTCTCATATACAAAGTATAGAAAAAGTATTGAAATCCTTCAAAAATTTCATTTCGAGATTTTTAAGAAATCTCGATGTTTTAGACCTCCCTGAGTCCGAAAATGCTATTTTTGGAATTATGTCTGTGTGTGTGTGTGTGAGTATATGTAAACTCAACTTGAATACACTTTCACTTGGGTCAACCGACTTTTGCATACAAATATTAGGTACAAAACGTACATTTCTATAAATGTTTGGGCTATTTCCGTTAACCGGAAGTGATGCTTTAGCTTTTATTCATGAAGCTGCAGAGTCAGATTTATTCAACTTTACTTTTATAATAAATGTTCAATATATTATTGATTTGATTTGATCTGTTGTTGATGGTTCTTTAATGTGCATAATATAAAAATATAATCATTGTCTTGCAGTTTACTCCTCAAATATCCATCCCCATATCTGAGTATACAAGAAATTTCCAATTTTTTTTTTCTTGTTCTTCAATATTTTTGACTGCTTGGTTTAGTCATTACATAAAAAATAAAACTAAACAAAAGTGGTATGTTGAGTTTATAAAAACTTTTTTCACCTACTGACTCTAAGTAGTCAGTATAGGTACCTGCCTACTTTAGCTGATACATAATTGTTGTGATTGACATTTGTATCTCATTTTTCCTGGGTTTTCCTTTAGCCAAAAAAATCTTGTCATTTTTTTTCTAGGGTTTTCTAACACAGAGATTCTATTTCTGCTAATAGTTTTGTGTTTGGAGGGTTTAATTAAAAGTTTATTATTTTTTCACAGTTATTTTGATTAAATTTTGTTTGATAACAAGTACTACCAGGTTTAAGGTTTTGCATTGCCTGTTACCATGATAATGCATTCCATGACGCACTGGGACTATTGGACAGTGACATCATTGGCACAGCCATATAATGGTCACCTCATCTGCCCCTGACTCATCTGAGATTTGGATATTATATACAGTGATTAAGTGTGACTTCTTTTTAATTTTTGGTATTAGGGCTGTCGAATTATACAAAAATTGGGGTTCGAATACTCATACTAAAAATAAGTAAATATTCAAAAATATGCAAAGGTATGTTATTAGTACATGTATGTTTGTACTTAACATGCCTTTGTATGCTTTATTATTACTAATATTTTTGCTTTTTTGCTTGCAGTCCATCTGCAAGCATGCAGTGCTTATAATTTGTGCACTAGCGCAGCTTTCATTTGGAAAACACGTCTATTGGCCAAAATAGGATATTCTGGAGATGGAAAGTGACATGATGTGGAACCGGGAAACTTCAAATGTTTTAATGCTGTGGCAAAATCGCTATATAAGCGTCGACCCGACACAGACTGAAAACGGAGGCACGTAAAAATGAAACAAAAAGATTTATTTTCTTCTGCTGGGGGCCACGTCTTCCCCGTTTCCCTCAGCCCTAACACAGTCCCAAAATATACAAAACCACAAAGCAAAACACCACCACAAAACACTCTTTTTTCTCCTCCAAGGCAGCTTCGTCATCCTCCTCCCGACTCTGGCGCCCAGAGTGGTGAGTGTTGGCTTCTTTTATAGCCCACCTGGAAGTGCTGCAGGTGCTCGTTGACCTACTTCCAGCTGCATGTTCCTGCCCAGATGGGCTTGTTAGGCCGTGCAGCTCCCCCTGGTGGTGGCCACAGAGCCCAAGAGCAATGAGCTCCAGTGTTCCAAAATATTGGCCCCGATGCAACCCGGGGGGCTGCCACCAAGTGTTCTGAGGGACGTAGTGTGCATCCCATGGCTGCTTCCCCGGATCCAGTGTCAAAGGGGCATCCCGACTGGGCATAGGTCCTGGCCATCTGCCACAATGCATATTTGAATCCCATATAAAATCACTCACGATAGCTTGAAAACATTAAACGCATTTGTTACTTTAGACCCCCGCCCCCAGCCCTCTGCTCCATTATGTTCCTTTTTGGTGCTTGGTTGCAAAAGACATGAAGTCGAGTCTATTTGTGTTTCACAAATGGAGTTACTGAATGGACTAAATGTTACATTAGAATGATCTTTAATAATTTCTTTTTTTGGTAAACATTTTCATTAACAGCAACTTAAAAGTTAAGCTACTAGGCAAAGATTTAATACTCAGCAAAAAACAAATCTCAAGAAGCGTAGGTTATAGTTTAACAAAAAGCAGCTTGTGGAAGGTAAATTAGAATAGCCTGATTTAATAAGTTGGTGAAGCAGGGTGTGTGGAATGCTTATGATGGGTGTCCAGTGCTCAAAGAATAAAATAAAGCATTATGTTAAATGGGATTCTTCTTCCACCACCTTTTAAAGATTCAACAAAAATATACCTTTCATATTAATGCATATTTTTCAAAAGTATGTGTCAAAAGGGCAGTCTCTAAAAGACACACATTTTTTGTGGTAGCTAAGTATGCTTTACTGACATTAAAAATGCTCTTTAAAATGGTTAATATTAAAGCTGTTAAAACAGTAAAAGAAAAATTAAGATAATATCGCAGCTATTTCCTTTTATATTTAATGAAAAACGAAACCAGTGTGCTGTGGTGAACGTAACAGCAAATCAGAGATTTTATTTTCAAGAGTGAAACGGAACAGGCAAAGGAGCAAAATGATACCTTCAGGCCCCTGGTGAAATATTGAAAATCTTTTGTTATCACATCTGTTAGCAAAAAACACAGCACTGCAGTAGAAAAATCTGTTCATTTTATAAATGATGATACAAACTAACAATTAAAAATGTGTCACACACGTGCGAGTTGGAGGCAGTCAAAGAGCCTAAAGGTGAGTGAAATCTCGCGAGACAAGGGTTTATCGCGTGGTACTTACCTGAATCTCTTTCTATCTACAGAAAACCGGAAGACAAATAAAACATTTCCAGAATCACAATTCCAAAATGGTCGCGATGACGTCACTTCCGGTTCCCATCTGATGACGTCACTTCCGGTTCCCACTCGATTACTCCAGTCTACTCCTGGTGACGTTGGTTCCGTGGTCCCGCCTCCAATCGTCACTTCCTGCCAACCACTTCCTCCCATCATCCCATCTGCTATATAAACGCCATTTTGTTACAGTATATCATTCATTGTGTACTGAAAAGTCATTTTTGAATCATTCTTTTCATTGCTGTCTGGACGACAATATACGGGGGCAAAACCCCAAACCTTCTTCTATTTTGAAAGGACTCTTTATTTTATTACAATTGGCGTAGACGGCAGGATATTTTGTTCATCATGAGCGAAGAATAAGACCTCAATACAGTGCTTAATACGATCATGGGAGATCTCCAAACTGTGAAGATCCAGATGGGGGAGACCAGGACCCAGTTAGCAGAAGCCGAGGCTCGTTCCCGTGCTGGTGCACGGACGGAGGTGGCTCGGCCACAGCCAATTCAGTTAACACCTTTAACTGAAGAAGATGACATCGAGTCCTATTTTTGGATTTTTGAACGTACCGCGAAGCGGAACGCTTGGCCGAGGTCGGAGTGGGCGTACCTACTGGCTCCCTATTTGAAGGGAACGGCGCAGAGAGCCTATTACGACTTAACCGAGGAACAGGCAGCCAATTATGATGCTCTGAAGACTGAGGTGTTCAAGCACTACGGCGTTTCACCAGAACAACAGGCGAGAGAGTGGAGGGAGTGGCAATTTCATCCTGAAAGGCCGTTAAGAACGCAGGGCTTTGAAGCTTGGGGAAAGGTGTGTTGCTGGCTACGGCCCGACATTAACTCCTCCCATAAAATAGCTGAGCTCCTTGCGTGCAAAACCTTCGTACATGCCCTCCCTGACCACATCGCCCAACAAATAAGAAAACATACTTTCAAGGATATGGACACCCTGATTCAAATAGTAGAGCGTCATTGGGCAGCCTATAAATCGGGGCGGTCGGAACGGACTTCTCGCCGAACCCAACAGATACGTGGGGCAGTCCCTGAGCCCCCCCGACAAACTCCCGAACCTGCCGTTCGTAGAAGGGACAGACCAGCCGGACCCCCTCGCTGTTTCAAGTGCGGGGAGATCGGACATCTGTCCCCGAGCTGTGCCTACGAGCCTATGGATTGCTCGATAGTAAGGGGAGAAAGGTACTGTGCCACAGTGAATAACCCTCTGTCTCTTCCATATACAGGTGCAGTTATTATAAATGGCAGAAAGGTAAGGGCAATGTTTGACTCCGGGAGTAACATTTCCATTGTTGCTGCCCGTTACGTATTACCGCAACAGTGGACTAAGGGGAAAACTAGTCTAAAGTGTATACATGGGGATATTAAATTTTACAAAACAGCCAGGTGTGTAATATCAGTAGAACATAAAATAACCAGTATGGCTATGGCAGTATTACCCGATCCCCCTTTTCCAGTCATATTAGGAAGAGATTGGAATAAAATTAACAGCGGTAAGAACGTAACTGCATCTAATAAGAATTTGGGCTTAGTAATGGAGAATAATGCTCCGACTGCCTCCACGCCGTGTCCCTCAGTAGCACGGATCCATACGGGTACCCAGTGCGAAAGTTTTGATGTCCCATCGTCCTCTGCGGGAGCTGGTACAGTCGACGCAGAAGACGTAGAGACAGTAGCCCCTCCCATTGAACTCGAACAAGATCCTATTCAAAATTTAACGACACAATTTAGACTAACCCCATCATCATTCAAAAGAGAACAATGGAATGATGATTCATTAAAAAATGCTAGAAATGCAGTAGTATCTACTGACGGTTATACAAACCTAGATCCCATGCCACCGATGCCGTTCTTTGTAATTAAAAATGAATTATTATATCGAGTGGCAGAACACGAGGGTGAAGTGCGGGCTTTGTTGTTAATCCCACGTACGTTTCGGTGAAAAGTATGTGAATTAGCACATGCCCACCTTCTAGGAGCCCATCTAGGCTCCGATAAGACTTTGGAGAGGATAAAACTCAGATTTTTTTGGCCGGGAGTGAATGAGGAGGTCAGGCGATTTTGCGCTTCATGTCCGGAGTGTCAACTGCGCCAGATACCCAGAAGGTCTAAAGCTCCTCTTATTCCCCTTCCCCTTATTGATATCCCGTTTGAACGAGTGGGTATAGATCTCGTTGGTCCATTAGAACCCTCGTTAAAAGGCTTTAAATATATTTTAGTTTTAGTAGATTATGCCACTCGCTTTCCAGAGGCTGTTCCGTTGCGCTCAGCTAATTCAAAAAATATCGCACGGGAATTGGTAGGGATATTCGCGCATGTTGGGATCCCCAAGGAGGTCTTAACAGATCAAGGGACTCCTTTCACTTCAGAAACGTTCAGGGAAGTGGCCAAATTACTCAGGATAAAACATCTAAAAACATCGGTTTATCATCCTCAAACTGATGGATTGGTTGAACGTTTTAACCAGACGTTAAAACAGATGTTACGCAAGGTAGTTAACGAGGATGGAAGAAACTGGGATCAGTTGCTTCCTCTCGTTTTGTTTGCCTACCGGGAAGTTCCTCAAACCTCAACAGGGTTTTCTCCTTTTGAATTATTATATGGAAGACAACCCAGGGGGATTTTGGACATGTTAAAAGAGGGTTGGGAGGAGGAGGTACTCACTACCTCAATTATTCTTGAATATATCGCGCAATTACACGATAGACTAGAGAAAATCAGGCCTATCCTAAAAGAGAATTTAGAAAAAGCGCAAGCAGCACAGTCACGTTATTTTAATAGAAACACCACCATTCGGGAATTTGTCCCGGGTGATCGTGTTATGGTATTAGTCCCAACATCCCATTATAAATTGTTAGCTCATTGGCAAGGACCTTATGAAATTAAAGAAAGAAAAGGTCTCGTCGACTATTTAGTTAAACAACCGAATTGTCGACCGAGTGAAAGAGTGTATCATATTAACTTGCTGAAACCGTGGAAGGAAAGGGAACCCGACCCCTCCTCCGGACAGCCTAGTTCACTTTTTATGTCCTGTGCCAAACTTAATTTTGGTTCCGATTTGACACCAGAACAAAGACAAGATCTCGAAAAGGCTATCTTGTCTGTACCTGAGGTGGTGGATGAATTACCTGGATGTACTGCGTTGATTGCGCATGATATTATTACGGACCCTGGAGTGATTGTCAGGGAGAGACCTTACAGACTCCCGGAGGCAAAGAAAGCGGAAGTAGAGTTGGAAATTAGACGAATGCTGGATTTAGGGGTTATTGAAGAAAGCTATAGCCCTTGGTCTAGTCCAATTGTTCTAATTTCTAAACCCGATGGGTCTTGGAGGTTTTGTAATGACTTCCGACGACTCAATCAGGTCTCTAAATTTGATGCGTATCCGATGCCACGAGTGGATGACCTGCTCGATCGACTAGGAAACGCTAAATTCCTAACTACCCTTGACATGACAAAAGGGTATTGGCAAATTCCCTTAACGGATTCTGCAAAGGAAAAAACCGCATTTAGCACTCCCAGTGGACATTGGCAGTACAGGGTCCTTCCATTTGGTTTGCACGGGGCACCTGCTACTTTCCAACGTCTGGTAGACACACTGCTACGGCCCCACAATTCCTATTGTGCCGCCTACCTAGATGACGTCGTCATCTATTCCAGCACATGGAAGGATCATGTATGGCAGGTGAAAATGGTACTTTCCACACTAGCAGCAGCAGGGCTTCGTATTAATCTAAAGAAATGTTTCTTTGGATTGAGAGAAGCCAAATATTTGGGCTATCTGGTGGGGGGAGGTGTCGTGAAACCACAATGTCTTAAAATTGATGCCATCATAAATTGGCCCCGTCCGATAAATAAGCGGCAAGTACAAGCATTTTTGGGATTAGCTGGTTACTATCGTCGCTTTGTGCCACATTTCTCAGAAATTGCTACGCCCTTATCTAATTTGACAAAGAAACGGGCACCTATAAAAGTGGTATGGGATGATACAGTAGATAAAGCATTTAGTGACTTAAAATTGGCCCTTACGTCAGCACCTGTTTTAAAATCTCCTGACTTTTCTCTTCCTTTTGTTCTCCAGACCGATGCATCGGCCACAGGACTGGGTGCCGTGTTGAGCCAATGTATCGACGGTGCTGAACACCCCGTTATGTATCTGAGCCGGAAACTGCTAGACCGTGAGACAAAGTATGCTGCGGTGGAGCGAGAGGCCTTGGCGATTAAGTGGGCTATCACATCATTAAGGTACTACCTATTGGGGCGAGAGTTTACTCTGGTGACGGACCATGCCGCTTTAAAGTGGATGTCCCATCATCAGGAGTCGAATCCTCGCGTCACTAGGTGGTTTTTGGATCTTCAACCATACCGTTTTAGCGTTACTTATCGTAGAGGTTCCTTGCAGGCCAACGCAGATGCTCTCTCCCGGGTTCACGACCTCTCGGTGCAGGTCGCCCGACCGGATGGGTCTGGGCTGAGGGGGGGGTCATGTCACACACGTGCGAGTTGGAGGCAGTCAAAGAGCCTAAAGGTGAGTGAAATCTCGCGAGACAAGTGTTTATCACGTGGTACTTACCTGAATCTCTTTCTATCTACAGAAAACCGGAAGACAAATAAAACATTTCCAGAATCACAATTCCAAAATGGCCGCGATGACGTCACTTCCGGTTCCCATCTGATGACGTCACTTCCGGTTCCCACTCGATTACTCCAGTCTACTCCTGGTGACGTTGGTTCCGTGGTCCCGCCTCCAATCGTCACTTCCTGCCAACCACTTCCTCCCATCATCCCATCTGCTATATAAACGCCATTTTGTTACAGTATATCATTCATTGTGTACTGAAAAGTCATTTTTGAATCATTCTTTTCATTGCTGTCTGGACGACAATATACGGGGACAAAACCCCAAACCTTTTTCTATTTTGAAAGGACTCTTTATTTTATTACAAATGATAAAAATGCTGATGCAAAATAAAGTATTGCAGTATAGTGTGTCTGGAGTAATATGAAGCCCAATTTAGTGTAAGGTGAAATAAAGGACATTTCTTTTACAATCAAATTTCAGTGTTTGCCTTCGGGGGGAGCAGCCATGGACTTTGCAATACCTCCCCCTGGACGCTAGATGCTAGCCCCCCTGGGTTGAAGAGGGGCCTCGGTTTCCCGTAAGGCTCCATGGGAATTGGAGTTGGGTGCAGCCCTGTTTGGTCCCACAGGTGCCGCCAGGGGGTGCTTTAGTTGAGACTTCTGAGCCCTTATGGGAAATGTTTTTGCCAGACCCAGAAATGCAGCCGGAACTCGGCAGTCAGCCACCTGTAGCACTTCCCGGGTGAACTATAAAAGGGGCCAGCAGCCACCACTCAAGGATCCTGAGTCGGGAGGAGGAGGACTATGCTTGCCGGGAGGAGAGGTGTTTAAAGATGAAGAGTGTGGTGTTTTCTATGGTGTGCTTTGGAACTGTGTTGTGCCTCTGGGACATGGGGAAGACATGCCCCACAGATGAAGAAAAATAAAAGATCCTTGTTTTTATATGTGGCTCTGGTGTGAGTCTGTGTCGGGTCAGGCGCCAATATCGTGCCTTTGTTACTATATATATAAAACCTGCAACCACTGCGGCCCTCCAGGAATGACTTTGCCCACCCCTGATATATATAATTGTTACACATGTGTGAATAGGAATATAAAGCCTCACTCCCTTCCTCTGGAATTCAGTTCTGTTTTGGACTCTGTCTTGTAAACTTTACTTGCTACCAGCCTTTTTACTTATTGTCACAAGTTTTACTTAGAGACATCATAAGGGTTTGGGGCAGCCACCCGTATATTGTATCCTGGCTGCAAATGGTTTGAAAATAACAAACAGATCTTTACAGATCGGAGTCCACAGTTGAGCTGAACTGTTGAATTAAGATGGTGGCTTTAAAGGCCAGTGGAGGAAATTATGTCATCAGGGCCGGAACTGGACATGACATCATCTGGACTGGAAGTGACATCAACAACATATATACTGTCACAAAAGTGTGCTTGGGAGGCAATTTATCTAATGGTATTACCACTCTGAGCTCAGGGGTGGCGCTTTTGCCTTATGCTTCTCCTCCTCTCTCCATAACAGATTAGACAGCTGGAATCATCAATGATGCCACTTCCAGGTTATGGTTTCCTGGCCATGCCCCTTCCAGTCTGGCTTCTTCTTAAGGGGTTCCACTGCCATATAGTGCCAGTCTGTTTTGTTGACTCAAGTCTGAGATGGCACACTTGCAATCCACAATCTTTTTGTTATTTTTTACCATTAATAATTCAGGGTTTGCTTGCTTATACAAGGTGACCCAACTGTTCATCTTGTTCTTGTGTTTTGTTTTACAATATATATATATATATATATATATATATATATATATATATATAGTGACAGATTGGGGCTTTGTCATCCCTTTGAACCCTCAGACTATACGTCAGACACCAAGTAAAAGTCAAATAATAATATTTATTATTATAAATAAGTGCACAAAGCACCTCCACCTCCCCTATACTTCAATAAACATTCAATCTATACTAATAAAAGGCAAAGCCCTCACTGACTCACTCACTCACTCACTCACTGACTGACTCATCACTAATTCTCCAACTTCCCGTGTGGGTAGAAGGCTGAAATTTGGCAGGCTCATTCCTTACAGCTTACTTACAAAAGATGGGCAGGTTTCATTTCGAAATTCTACGCATAACTAGAAGCTATTTTTCTCCATTTACTGTAATGGAGTTCAGCTGGAGGGGCGAAGTTTCGTATGACATCATCACGCCTCTCACGTAATCACGCATTACGTAGAAAGCCAGGAAGAGCTACAAAACGCGCTTTAGAAAACATGCATTATATAATTAAGAAGGCAGCGAAACAATTAGAAGCGAGCGAGTGACATATAAAACCATATTCAGTGGCTCACGTGAACTGACGCAGTGCGCAGACAAAATGCAACAGTTCCAAAGAGTGCTGAACAAAAACCGAATTACACTGCTACGCTCAAATAGATAAACCACATGCCGTGGCGCGATAGTTGAGCATTCGCCTGTAGCGCCCACGTCTGAGGTTCGATTCCCAAGAGGGGATTCACTAAGTATGTACGCGCGCTTCTCGATTTATTTTAACCTCGCAACCCCTTAGTTTGAGACGTATGAAAACGCATGCAGTTAACGCAGAAAGACAGATCACCTATTGAAGCTTCATGAATAATGGATACTTTATTCGCGATCAATGATTGTTTTGATAAAGCCATACTCAGTGTATTCATTAGATGAACGGTAAAAAAGTAAGAGCGAGGGGACGGTAACTTACTGAAGCACACAAGCAAAACCACAATAGCACGCGGGCTCGATGTACTGTAGTGCGCGTCAACTAGATCTGACTTGTGCGATTACATTCCAAAAAATATTTCTTTTCAAGTTCTATTTAGTCCATATGAGTCAAACTCAAGGCCCACGGGCCACATCCGGCCCGGCGTGTATATCCGGCAAGCGAGATCATTTTATATACTGTATTATTGTTATTAATGGCCCGGGGATATGAAGCGCTGGTAACACAATAAACTACAGATCCCATAATCCAGCGCTTCAGCTGCCTTGCCGAACACTTACCACGTTAATCAAGTCTAGCTTATGATGCTACAAGTTATTGCCAAGCAAGCCCACACGATGCCAAAGAGAAAAGGTGATTCTGAACATAGAGCCTTTAAAAACCGATGGGAGGCTGAGTATATGTTTACTGACATTGCCGGTAAACCCGTGTGTCTCATTTGTGGAATGTGTGTACAAAAACTGGGGTCTCCTTCCCAGCAAAAGTCGAGCAGCCGGCGCGCGCGCATAGCTGTGCCGGGATTTGAGACGCTAACTGCGCTTCTGCCTTAAATCAAAGTGAGCACTTTTAATTTTTTTCATCCTCCCCCTGAGCTATAGCCCAGACAAGTGCAAACACGGGACCCCTTTTCTACACCACGGCAAAATAATATTAAGGCGATTCACACTTTCTTTTGCACGTATACGATTATGAGGTCCTCAGCTCGGATTATGAAGACACGCACACGAGTGAAGGACTGACAGTGCCATCACAGCCGATTAATGGCAGAGACGTCTCACCAGTCTACACAAGACCCACCGCGACTGTCCCCAAAAGGCGATCATAACGTCACCGAACACATCTCTCTATACTATATAAAAGAAAAATGCAACTTTCCTTTCTTTACACCTTTTTTCATTTTATCCCAAACCAAAGCCTTTCTCTCTTAACACTGCAGAGGACACAAAACAATTTTTCTTTAATTACTGGTAATACCGTTAAGGCACATTACCAGAGGCAGAAATTTGAACGTTCACATAGAAAATGTAATTTCTATACCACAGCCGTCGTGTAGCGCCTTTCAAAAGGGATCAACTACCGAGAGATGATCCATATACATTTTAGCTGCTGTTAGTACTACTTACCTGTTCTGTTATACCGTCTTTTAAAATGTAGTTTACCCGCAACCACTCGAGTAGTGCTCAATGTACCTGTACTTCTTAAAACGTTAATGTTTTACTGTTTAATAACTAATAGACTATATTTTATTATTTTTCCCTTGCACTCAGTGACCAAAGCTATACACACACATATAGACACATACATATATATACACATATATATACCTATGTGTATGTTTGTATGTATATGTATATATATATATATATACACACACACCTATCTACATTTTATATATATATATATACACACACACACACACACATATATATAATTTGTGTGTGTGTATGTATGTATGTGTGTGTATGTATGATGTAGATAGATATGTATATATATATGTGTATATGTAGATATCTAATGTATATACATATGTATATATTTATATAGATATGAAGATATGTATGTATATATATATATATATATATATGTAGACTCAAAACCATTATGACAGCAGCAATCCAAGCTGTGAGAAAACAGTAAAAAGGAGGCGTGTCAGATGTCGTGGTACATTTTCTAATGCAGCTAGACGAAAACAACTTCGTGACGCTGCCGCCAAATACACAAAACAATTACTTTCACAATCATGTTACATTATTTTTCAAATGTTTCCTTTTCTTTTTCATAACTTCTTTAACACACGACATCGCTGCGAAGTGCAGTTATTTTGCTATATATATATATATCACAGCGACATTCATAACAGTGACAAAACAATTACATTGACAATCATGTTACGTTATTTTCAAAATGTTTCCTTTTGTTTCTCTTTCCTTCTTTAACACACTACTTCTCCGCTGCCAAGCGCGGTTATTTTGCTATATATATATATATATATAGATATATATATATATATATATATATATATAGATATATATATATATATAGATATAGATATATATATATAGATATAGATATGGGAACAACACTCATATCAATGACAAAACAATTACATTAACAATCATGTTACGTTATTTTTAAAATTTTTCCTTTTCTTTTTCATACCTTCTTTAACACACTACTTCTCCGCTGCGAAGCGCGGGTATTCTGCTAGTAATATAATAATCAATAATCCTCCACTCTCCCAGACGCATTGCCACCTTTCCACCCAGCTCAGCTCATCGTCTGGGAGTTCCCAGAGTCCTTTTATAGTTCCTGACCCGGAAGTGTTTCCCATCCTTTAGTCCATGATTCCTTATCACTTCCGGGTCAGATACAAAGTCCTTTTCTTCACCCCGGAAGTACGTCATTCCTCCTGTCCATGTGACTCAGACGTACTTCCGGGATGTAGGGTAAATAGTAGTCTCTGGTTCTCCCTGGAGCGACCCCTGGTGCTCCTGACGTTATCCAGCAGGGC
>JANRMT010062791.1:24491396-24501975 GCA_026402145.1 Polypterus bichir lapradei
GAAAAGGTAGATGCCATCTCTGGGCATGGAAACCACTCGGTAAGTGACAGTTCTTTGATCAATGGTGATCACCTCGATAGACATGTTAATGGGGGTACGGTTGGAATGATAAAGGAAATGGGTACCTGAACAATGTAAAGTAAGTCTAAAATACCTACACAATAACTATAATCGTAATAAATGAACAATAAAACAGTGGAGAAGCCATGGATTAAATAAAAAGGCTGTAGTTATCAGCAGGGAGACGTGAATCCCGTGGCGAAGAAAGGAAGGAAATGTAGAGACTGGAGTGACGGACGGCCTTATATAGGCAGGCAGCCAACAACGTGGGAGGCATCGGGATGGGGGACCCAACGCCGCCTCACACGGTGACCGACCTGCAGGCTATGGACGTATATATATATACGTAAGTAGGATTCAGTTAGCGTTGGGAACCCACATACCAAATTTCTTGAAGATGGGCCCATAAGTAACAAAGACCATTGAAAAGTTCAATATGGTGGCCGACAGTGGCATCATACCACAGAAATAAGTACGTACATTGGTTTCGGTTAGCGCAGGGAAGCCGCCTACCAAATTTCGTGAAGATGGGGCCATAAATAAGAAAGTTCAACATGGCGGACGTTGTCGACCGTTATGACCATTACGCATAGAATTTCGAAATGAAACCTGCTTAACTTTTGTAAGTAATCTGTAAGGAATGAGCTTGCCAAATTTCAGCCTTCTACCTACACGGGAAGTTGGAGAATTACTGACATTGGAAACTTTAATATGGCGGCCGACAGTGGCATCATACCACTGAAATAAGTACGTAGATCGGTTTTGGTTAGCGCAAGGAAGCCACCTACCAAATTTCGTGAAGATGGGGCCATAAATAAGAAAGTTCAACATGGCGAACATTGTCAACCATTATGACCGTTACGCGTAGAATTTCAAAATGAAACGTGCTTAACTTTTGTAAGCAAGCTGTAAGGAATGAGCCTTCCAAATTTCAGCCTTCTACCTACACGGGAAATTGGAGAATTAGTGACGTTGGAAAGTTCAATATGGCAGCTGACAGTGGTGTCATACCACCGAAATAAGTACGTACATTGGTTTCAGTTAGCGCAGGGAAGCTGCCTACCAAATTTCGTGAAGATGGGGCCATGAATAAGAAAGTTCAACATGGCAGACGTTGTCGACTGTTATGACCATTATGCGTAGAATTTCGAAATGAAACCTGCTTAACTTTTGTAAGTAAGCTGTAAGGAATGAGCCTGCCAAATTTCAGCCTTCTACCTACACAGGAAGTTGGAGAATTAGTCACATTGGAAACTTCAATATGGTGGCCAACAGTGGCATGATACCACTGAAATAAGTACGTACATCGGTTTTGGTTAGCGCAGGGAAGCCATCTTTCAAATTTCGTGAAGATGGGGCCATAAATAAGAAAGTTCAACATGGCGAACGTTGTCAGCCGTTATGACCGTTACACGTAGAATTTCGAAATGAAACCTGCTTAACTTTTGTAAGTAAGCTGTAAGGAATGAGCCTGCCAAATTTCAGCCTTCTACCTACACGGAAAGTTGGAGAATTAGTGACGTTGGAAAGTTCGATATGGCGGCCGACAGTGGCGTCATACCACCGAAATAAGTACGTACATCGGTTTTGGTTAGTGCAGGGAAGCCACCTACCAAATTTTGTGAAGATGGGGTCAGCCTTCTACCTACACGGAAGGTTGGAGAATTAGTGATGTTGGAAAGTTCAATATGGCGGCCGACAGTGGCGTCATACCATCGAATAAGTATATACATCGGTTTCGGTTAGCGCAGGAAAGCCACCTACCAAATTTCGTGAAGATGGGGCCATAAATAAGAAAGTTCAACATGGCGGACGTTGTCGAACATTATCGACCGTTATGACTGTTACGTGTAGAATTTCGAAATGAAACCTGCTTAACTTTTGTAAGTAAGCTGTAAGGAATAAGCCTGCCAAATTTCAGCCTTCTACCTACACGGGAAGTTGGAAAATTAGTGATGAGTGAGTGAGTGAGTGAGTGAGTGAGTGAGTGAGTGAGTGAGGGCTTTGCCTTTTATTAGTATAGATTGTAGCTCGTCTTGCAAAACACTCGTAAACCAAGTTAATCGCAAACCGAGGTTTCACTGTACTGTATTCAAATAAAGCATTATATTCAGATATCATACAACCATATCTGGTATTGAATTAAGACCGTCATTTATGGTTTAGTGCTATTGGCTTTCACAATCATCTTCTTGATTTTTGGTTTTTAATTCTTGATTTAAGGTTTTCACCTTAGCTTTGTATATCTGCCCACGTCTTTTCACTTGGTCTTTCTTTTTAAAACAGACTGACTTTTTCCTTACCAATCAGCACAGTATATACATTTTATAACTGTAATATAAAAAAGACAAACTGACTTAAGCAAACAAGAAAACATTTTTTTTACATTTGAAATCATGGCAGCTAGGTTGAAAGGTTGCATTTAAATATCAATTTAACATGGTCTTACTCCTTATATGAAAGCTGGTAATATGGCCATTGAGGATGGAGGTCCTGTTAGGACTGGGAATGGAGCTGGGCTGTACATGCTCATATAAAGACTACACTAATCACAAACATTTGTTTGCAGTTAACCTGGGGGCAGATATACAATGGGACTGTTCATCGTTAATATGGATACTTCCCACTACAGTATATGACAACAGAAAACCCCCATTATAATATATGCAGCAGGCTGATGTCCATGGCAGAGGACAGAATGACACATAGCCTGCCTGGCCCTTTAAAAGACAAATGGGGTCCAGAATTGCAGAGGCACCTGGGATTGATAGGGGAGTCGTAGGCACTTGGCCATAACAGTTCCCTGGAAGTGATTCCTGGGGCCTTTCCTCAGAAGCTGTTTTATTGGTTTGGAGCCTAAAAGCTTCTTCCAGGCATTAGAACACTGAGCATGAAGTCAGGAGAAAGGGTTTGGCAATGTTGACTGGTATGAAGTGTTCACGCCAGAGCTTACATGTGAAGATTCCAGGTTCCTCCCGGATCCAAGGTTTATTGATGACTGAGCAACTGTGAGTGGGTGTCAGAGTGATTGTACCCTTTGTTGGACTGGTGCCTCAGGGCTGTTTCCTGCCTTGCACCCAAAATGTTAGGTCAGGCTCTGATTTCCTGCAGTGCTACAATGGAAAAATTAAGCACTTTATGGAAAAAAAAAATAATGAACGAAAAATGGTACGTACTGTTATATGAATTTCCTAAAAAGGTACTTTATAAAACCTGAAACAGATAACAGTTTTTTTTTTTTTTGCCTTGAAAGGGCTTTCTGACTTATAATGAATGATTACCTTTCCACTGAAGTTTACCAAACAAAAAGAATTACTCCAGCAGATTTAAAATGAAAATATGGCAGCTGTAGAACATCAGAAAGGCAATGAGAAAGGAGCATGCAGAGTCATTCAGTGGTGTGTTAGGTTGATAAATGTTTAAAAAGGAGGAATAATTTGTTCAGTAAACAGGCCCTAAGGATGTGCCATACATTATTTAAAAATATGAGTTTTAAAACTTTTTGGACTTTTCTCAGGCTTTAAGAAAATATTTGGATTAGTTACCGGGGTAAGAAAAAAAATACAATGTACTTTTACCCATCAATCCTTTTATTCTTTCTACTTAATTCCATCCAGTATTAAACACATGGTAACAGTTATGGGAATATAAATCTTTTCATGGGAAATGTGAAACGTTTTCCAAAGTACAAACACTCACTATTCCATGGTGAAGCTGATTAGAGATGATTTAGAAAGGCAATAAATATAAACAAGCAAAGGATGCAGTGGTCAGCTTGAAGAATTGCAGAACAGAGGATGGTGGGTCTGATTGTCAGCCAAGCTTTAAACTGGTCAGCTGCTAGCTTCGGACATCATAACATGTACAGTGTGCTGCATGTAGAAAAATTCACCCAGTTTTCCTCCACATTTACTGTACTACTGTTACACCACTCTAGGCAGTAAGACAGATTAGGCTTCTTTTATGAAGAATGTTTTTGTTCAGATTTGGCCCTCTCTACCGAACTGCCTGATAATGTCAAAACTATGCTTGTACATCCTACTAATTCATCTCAGATTTTATAATTAGCTGAGTATGTGGATTGATATTGTAGTTCTCAGGAATGCAAAATGAGATTTAACTCGTACTGATTACAACTTTCTGATAGGTTTTATTTCTCTTGATTTATATACTCCTTTTAAATACAATTAAATACAATTAAACTCTAACACCACCATGGATTGAGGGTTGCATGACTGAAATAAATCAGCCCTGTGTAAGTTACACACTTCTACAGTTTGCGTCACCTCATTGTCTTCAATGAGCCAGAGGAAAAACCACTGAAGGGGGTTTGTGAATTCTGGGTGTTCTGTTATAGAAATGGATGGACCAGATCATTCCCCAGAAGGAAAATGAGAAAAATGTGAATTGTAGACATATCTCAGAAGGGAAATCAGAAGTCAAAATGATCTGATATGTTCTTTGCAGGTTAAACAAAGGACCCACCACATCTTGTCATATCCCACCCGAGCTTATTTTAGGGTAGGGTTACTAGACGGCCTGTATTTCCCACAACAGTCACATATTTCTTGTTGAATTTTGATGTCCCGATTTAGCATTTAAAAATTTTTCATTTGTCCTGTATTTTAAACATCATTTATTTCTCAGTTCATCAACAGAGCAGTATGCAAGTTGTAGTAAGAGCACTTTGGAGTGTATGTCACCATCCACAAGATTAGGCCTTTTACCTTTGCGTCTTCTTGTAGTTGGTTTTCAAATGAATCAGTGGTCTCCAAAGAAACTAGAGACACCACTGAAATGTTTCAGAAAATTACAGATGTTTAAGGTCAATGTCCCAGAAAACTCAGATATGGAGAAACAAAAGAGTTAAAAAATACTATAAATATAAAATCAATCAAACAGCTCTCGTGTTATTGAAAGGTTTAGCTAGTGGCTGTGTAGAGCCTGAATATTTTTTTACTAATTTTTTTCCTCATATGGGTTAAAGTGTTGAAGAATCTGATCTTTTCTATATTTATGTATATTTTTGGTCATTAGTTTTGCTTGTTTTCTCTTTACTGCATCGGATTATTTAATCTGGATTGGTTATTTTTTTTTTCCTAATAAATGTTAAGATTTTTTTATAGAGTCAAATACAGTTAGTCTCTAAAGTATAACACCTCTATAGTACAACTGAATTTCAACTACCACTTCTCTGCTCTGTCCCCCAACTGAATCCTACTACTTATATATGCTTTAGTAATTCCTCAGCAAATTCAATTAAGGACTATACCATGCTTCTGCAGGGCTTGCTAAAGTTTTGTGGCCACAAAAAAGATCCTTTTATAACATTTTACTCTAGGGTTCCCTGTAATAATCTTTAAAAATGAAGAATAATAATAAATCAACCACACCATAACAGATACGGGTAATTCTGCCTCCCATTCATGTGTTCTGTCCAACCACCGTCCTTTCTCATCTGTGCACACACACCTCCCAACAGCAAAGGTTCCCACACGAGGAAGGACGAGACATGGTAAGGACAGTAGACAGCAAAAAAACTCAATCAGATATGGTAAACATCTAACCAAACCATGACACAAATAACTCAGATATAATATCTGACTGCCCTGAAGTTCTTTTATATGCATATGAAGCAGGCTCATTCTACCGCATTGCAATGCTCTGACAGCACTCCGCTCCCTGTTTGGTTCACAAGTTGGGAGCAGGTAACGGGACTTGTCCCATCACAAAGTACATCTTTCAGTGCATTAATAATCACCTGTCATAGCAATTCTATTCAAAACATGCAACATCAGATGAATTAGATATTCTGTAGTTATGAAGTGAGGTTTACAAACTGGGATTTGCGAAAGTACAGTATCAAGTTGCTTAGTTCCTAGATGGCTTCCCATGTTCCTAATTCTTCAATATGACTTTACATTTGGGTTTGTTTAATAAAGAACACCAGAGTGAATTAAAAAAAAAACAGATATACTGTATATTTGGTTCTGAAAACAACAACCTGATCTACCAGACATGTGGTGGTAGATGTTCTATTGCCTCTGGAGGATGCAGAGATATTATTCAGCATATAAATAACAAAAAACATGAAGATGCCAAAAAGAGTAAGTGTGCCATGTAGGCCAGGATTTGAAGCAGGCACAATTAATGCAAGCGTAGGGCTTTTTACATATCATTCATCAGCATAAATGAAATACAATCTGAGTGGCAGTACAGAGGTTTCTGCATATTTCAATTTAGTTATTGTATGTGAAAGTAGTGTCAAAGGTTGCATTAACCATTATACAGTAACATAGCAATACACCCCCAGAAAGTTCATAAGGTGTTGTTTAAAGTACACAAGTAATTATATGACTGGCTTTGAAGACTGAATTTGTTTGGATTTCTTCTTTAGAACAGAATTCCTCAAACTATGGATTTAAGGGTTGCCACTTTCGGAAAGTGTGGGGTTGCGATTCACTGTTGTATTTAAGTTGAATGGTTTGCAAAGTCTTCAGGTGGATTGAGCAATTGGTTTTGCTCTGGTATGATGATCGTCGGTGATTCTAGAAGGGAAATACCCCCTGTAAGACGCTAGGGGTCACTGTTGCCCGTTAAACCCAACAGACAGACACTCAGGACACAGGGTCAAAGCACTATTTTAATGCTTCTTCTTCTTCTTAAACAGTGGCTCCAAAGCACCCCAGCCACAATAAAAAGGCAATTAAACCACAAATTACATTAATTATAAATACAATTCTCTCCTCCACTCCTCCCAGCAAGCTCTGTCATACACCTCCCGACTCCAGCTTGCTTGCTGGGTTCACATCAGTACTTTATATAGTCCTTGACCCAGAAGTGCTTCTGTGCACTGTGATTCAACAAAAAATGACTAGTGTTAAGAACTTACTATGGAGCCCGATGTCTTAGTTTGCTGATCAGCTTGTGCATTGCACCATAATAAAGAATGTTAAATACATGGGGTAAACAAAATAATTGAAACAATACATGAAAAAAGAATTAAACTTTAAAGTAAATGAATGTAAATTTTAAATGCAAACTCATATTGGGTTGATCAGTAGTATTGGTATTAAAGAACAATTAGCACTTTCATATATTAGTTTTTAAAGTAATACCAGGCAACTAACAGGGTTCTGCAGAGGCTAAAAAGTTAATGCCTGAAATACTGCCTCATTGGACAAAAAAGCTACAAAAATTATTTCAGTTGTCAAGTGAGACAGCCTTTAAAATAATGGCAGCAATTGCTGCAAAATTAAATTTTCAAAGAGAAAGAGTGATTGCAAGTTGAAGCTCAATGACAATGATACAGACAGACACTTCACAGGATAGTTGCTCAATGCCTCAGAAAAACGGCCTCAAAAAATTAACACTGAATTGAAACAGTACTCTCAACAAAAACAGCGCACTGTGAGTTTCTGGAAAATGCTCATAACCTGAAGTAAGGAGGACAAAGCCCAGACCCCAGAGCAATGTGGTAGGCCAAAGGTTGCATTCAACCTCCAATGTCTGTATGCCAATTGATTAAGACGGTAGTGGATGTATAATGGTATGCCAACAATTTGTTGGGAGTCTACATAGTTGTATAACAGTCTAGGCACAAGATGCCATTTTATAGGACCGGGTGCACTCTGTGATTCAAACACTGTTCACTTATGATGATCCTTTATTCCTGAACAATAGTGTTATACTACTTACTGCTACACTAATTCAAGAGTGATTTCATGAGACCACACTTCCATAGCCTCTTCAATCAGCAGATCCTAGACCTTTAGAAGATTTACATTGTTTTTTATACATAACACCTTGAAGAATGCTTCAATATCCCACTACACATGGGTCAAGACTTGTATGACTGCATTCTATAAAGAACAGGTGGTGTTCTAAAGGCAAAGAGTGTTTCTATCCACTGCAAATATTTTCTTTTTCAATAATCGTTCTCACACTGATTACACAACACTAATGTTTCTGAATTACTTTTAACCAGACAAACTGGAAAAAAAATGTTTTCTTTACTGTATTTTATACAAGCCTGTTGTTCTTCTAATGTACAATCTTCTCCTAAAGCAGATTTACAGTCATGCAAATTTTTGTGTAATAAATTTCCAAAAACTCACATGCACTATTATCTAAGTTCCAGTTGTCACTTTTGGAATGACTTAACAATTAATTAGTGTTTTTTATATTTACCCCATACGAGGAAATGTGAGTTTGTGTCGATGAGTTTCCTCTAATGGACTGTTATTCTTGTTAGGGTTGCCTTGCACTGAATGCTAACCTGAGAGGCTTTGGGCTTTAAGGAAGAAAAGGATCTGAAAAAGGAAATGGACTTGGTAGATATTATGCATGTAAATGTAGAAAATTTGTCTGGATTTGTGAACATCACAAAATGACAGAATATGATTTCCTTTTTTCAAGCCACTGCCCAAATACAAGGTATGCTTTCTCACCTCAAAAAGGCCACTTCTGTATGTGTTAAAAGTGGTACCCCATCCCACCCATATTTACTTCAAACATGAACTTAAGTGCCATCAGACAAGAGTCTGGAATGCTTTCTAATCCTAGCTATATTTTTATCCACTGCGCTCTTCTCTGTTTGGGAGGACTCTTATGTGAGCCTAAATTTCAATGATGACTAAACCCACTGGCTTCTCTCTCTCTCAATTTTTCCCAATTAATCACTTGCTGCTTCATTTTGCCTTCCATGATGTTCACTTTCAAATGTCACCCTGCCCATTGGATCTTACTTATACATTAGTCCTAATTTATGGACTTAATTAGGATATTTTATTGTCAAATGACAGCTATATTAAATCCAAAGAGTGGGTTAAGAGTTTTAATTTATCACAAAAAGGACTGTCACCAAATTCTCATTAACATCATACATATTTTTAGGTTTAGCATTTGTAAAATCAGATGAAAAGTAAAACTAATTATAATGTTTTTTGTTCTAACTTGAAATGTTACTATTTTTTGCATTTTGTGGTTGGAATATATAGAAAAAAAGTTTTGATTCCTCAGCCCAATTAATGTTGTACTGAGACAAATATTTTAAGAAGGATTTTAAATGAGGAAAATAGCACTGCATTTTCTGGTAACTTGTTAAAATAATAAGCCAGGTTTAACTGTCACTGCTTGAGATTTTCACAAAAAATAATAAATAAATTTTTTGGTAACCTTGTGTCTATTTATTTAGTGATTAATGTATTTATTATTCTACTCCTTTGAGTTTCCACTAGGACACACAATTAATGTTGTATTTGAACTTGCGTCTCTATAAGATAACAAGTTGGAAGATCACTTAATGATTGAAATTATGTATAAAAATACAATGTGAGCCAAGCTGTCTATTATATTTGTAATTTTTTACATCTTATAATTGCAGAAGACTAATTTTAAAATCACCATGGCTAGTTTGCATTTCCACTACATTCTGGTTCCAGCTGCTGTTTTACTTTTTTAACAAAACTCTAAAAAAGAAGTGATTACAATGTGCCTTTTTAAAAAAGATGTCTAACCTTGGTGATGAGAAAAAGTTTAGATAAGTGGGTCTCTTGTCGCAAATTAGAGTTATGAGATGAGGAAATTACATTTGCAGCAGCTATGAGCAGCTATCTGATATGAACACAACTGCCAAATGCCGTCCCCTGCTTGAAAGAGCAGTCATCCAGTTTTATGTCACCATTGGAATTAATTTAAGAATTTTCACAATTAAGTTTTATGGTTTTAGGTTCTCATTTTACAGTACATTAAAGGAAGGGTTTGAATGTACAAGAGGAAGATATGTAAAACTGTCTTCCAAAACACAGTTTTAATAATTTCATTCTTTGTTACATTTTATAATTTTGAGTTTGCCATTAATAAGTTGTTTATTTTTGCAAGGTTTGATTGATAATTTCCCTGCAGTTTCTAAGATTAATGCTATAATGGTATAGCACTTTTCTGTGGACACACACGAACTCAGACTCTGAGGTTTATGATCTGAATATCCAGATTCGGTGAGTATTTGTTAATAGTTAGGCTTTGGATTATATGTAGTATACAATAAGTAAGCTAACTAGCCTCTGAGACTTTATTTAAAGCATGTACTGTGGAGCTGGCATTCAGCCTCTGAGGTTGCATGTTAAATGCTTTTGCTAAGGTAGATACTTAGCCTTTATTATAAAGCACATACCAGTTAAATAGCACTTAACCTCCAAAGTTACATTTGAAATGCACTGCTAACCATGTTTTCTAGGAGTACATAACCTAAGGCATTATAAAGATAGTAAGTCATGCTAATTCCAGGGCTGGCTCTAACATTCCTGCTGCCCTAGCTAAAGCTGTAGATTATGGCCCTAATAAATTGTATGACCCGATCTATTGCACCAGTCTCACAAATGTAGGATTATTGCTATTTTACCTATCAATATAGTATTACTTACTGTATATAACATTCTGCACATAATCTGATAGTTTAAATGGATTGTGAACATATATATATATATATATATATATATATATATATATATATATATAT
>JANRMT010062791.1:24501985-24581534 GCA_026402145.1 Polypterus bichir lapradei
ATATATATATATATATATATATATATATATATATATATATATATGTACATGATACTTAAGATTCTGATATGTTTGATGGCATAGAGAATGAAACATGGCACATTAGTTCCTTTACTTATTACAAACTCTTAAAGTTATGAAATAAAAAAAGAACAAAAAAACTTTTCAGTAAATTGTTCTCAGTGACATTTCTCCTGATCCAAAGAGAGCGTCCACAAGGATCTCCTGGGTTTCCTTTGTGTCAGATTTAATATTAATACTTTAGAAGACAATTTCAAACTGCTTTCATTTTTTTTTTTGGAGATATGACTTTTTTCCATTAGACTTAAACCTGTCTCTTTTCATTTAGTAAGTGGAACACTAAGTCTGTTTAACCTTTGTTTATACAATGTTTTTAAAACACTTATTTTTGATACCACCAGCTTTAATTTCTCTTCTCTCTGGCATGTTATACACACAGAGCTTCTGCTTTCTTCCAGCCACAAAACTGACACATTTCATCGTGTCATATGGAAAGTGTAAGATTCAAAAACTGATTAGTATCTTTTTAAACATAACTTATTCTAGAGTCAACCAATCTGTATTCAATCATTTTTTTGAAGATACAAATTCTCTTTAAAAAGTATTGATGTGAAGTGCAGTCAACATCAATCATTGCATTCAGAAGACACAAAACACACACATTGGAAAAATAAACAGCACACTATTTTTAAACACCAAGGAATACTGTGAGAGTTTCCAGAAATCAAAAAAGGTAAGTGTGCAGAAAAACAATATTTAATGGTACTTAAAAAGTGCTTAGCCTTTATTTTAAAACATATGTTCTGAATATAGGCTTCTCTATGTTGAAGGTTAAAGTCCACTCTTTCCTCTGGAGAGCCGATCTACAATCTGTTTCTGATCATATGTAAAACTGCTCTGGTGGTCTGTTCACAGCTTTAATTATTGCAGTTCATATTACGAAATGTTTGGCTCGGCCCAGTACAGAAAGCCAAAGAAGTCAAGCACCTGAGTTAGAACTGCATCTTTGAAATAGCAGGATTCTTGCAAGCATTCTATGTATTTTGATATTCGGTACTTGACCCTGTCAGTTGTGGCAGGGTGGCACCTAACCTTTTTCACATTTTTTGCTTCACATTTTTATTATGTTCAGTGTAAAACTGGTTCTTGTTAATGTACAAATGTGTCCAATTCCTCATCGTTTACCATCTTGTCACAAGGAGCAAATACAAATTTATATGTGTTTGTGAATCAAATAGTGAAGGTCATCACAGCCAAGCACAATGTTTCAGTGTTGTAGGTGTTTATAAAAAATGTACTTCCTTACTCTAAACGTATACAATGCTTAACTAGGTTTGTGTTATTTCAGATTTTGCATGGTGTGCATTTTGTATTAGATTTTTCTTATTACATTTTTCTTGAAGATGTTTTTTTGTGGTCCCATGGCTCATTTGAATTTCGCGTCCCCCAAAAAATGATAACAAAAACAAAATGATAAACAAAAACTTTGAGGCTCCTGAACTCTCTGCATTCTAAGATTACTATTAGATCCCTCTGGCTTCAACAGAATAAGAAATTTTGTGGCCCAGGGTGAAGTGTAAACTATTTGTTTTAAGAAAAGTTCTTGAAAGTAAGGGATTTACCCCATTATTGAAGTTCATCTCAGTGGTTTGTGCAATATAGCCATACCCAGACTTACCATTCTAGATTGTCTAAAGGAAAACTTTCCAGAAAAGTACAAACAAAAAACAGAATATATGCACAACCGGTCAAACGTTTTAGAACACCCCACATTTTATGGAAATGAACGCAGTTTAATGTCTTGATGTTTCATGAAATCAAGTTATAGAAAAAATAAGTCAAGGAATCATTAAGGGTGTAATGTCTTATTCAAATTTATGATTCATTAAAGTAGCCATCTTTTGCTGATATAACAGCCAAACTGTGGTAACCCTTTTGATTCAGAATGCCAGTCGCTCTGCGCTAGTCATCAACTCTGCCTCCAAGCAAAAGAACCCCAGACCATCACACTTCCTCCTCCATTTTTAACAGTTTGTGTCACACACTGAGGAACCATCCTTTCACCAACTCGATGGTGTACAAGTACCCTGCGCAATGAACCAAAGATTTATAATTTTGATTCATCTGTCCATAAGACTTTCTTCCAGTCTGCAGTTGTCCACAGCCCATATGTGAAGGCCCTATTTTGTCCTTCAAGGTATGGCTTTCTTAGTGCCACTCACTAACATGCAGCACAAAGTCACAGTAGAACTATTTTTCAGTTTTCGATAACCTAAAGTTTAATTTTAAACCTTTAGCAGTTTATTTACCATATTCATTTGCCCTTTACTTCTGTTTTTGGCTCATTAAGAATATTTAAAAATATTAACGACTGTAATGAGTGAATAAAAGTTTAATAACTGATGCCCTTGCTTGCATTTAGTATTTGCTCTGTCTTTCCTCCTCTGGTATAAATAAAAGAAGAGAAGACATCCTCTAATAGAAAAAGGAATCACAGTAGCATTCTAGTTGCAACCATATCCATAGTCCCAGGTATAAGTGCATTTTGTCTTTGGGTTGTGTCTCCATCAAGGCTAGGTGACTGCACAGATAAGAGAGGACCAATTGGAGTCGAGAATATATTTGTGGATCTACATAATAAAGAATTTGGGTGTGCGATTAACAGAATGTGTATTTTAGGATTGGGTCTCCCCAAAATCCTCTCACAATAAAACACCTACTTATAAAGGTCCTCTCCCTAAAGGAAATGTTAAATAGCAAAACACTTCTTTAGTTTTATGATTTAATTAAGCTTGGATGGTGAATAAAGTATGTAATAACATCAGTAATCACATGTCTAGTAATGTGGGTAGAAACATGTTAGCAGTGTCTAAAATGGTGGCGTCAGTAAGAGAACATCACTAGAAAATGGCAATGAAAATTATAATAACAATAATGAAAAATATAACAACTATGAGAAAAACAATATAAATTTACATAAAACCAGACTAAAAATATCTGAGGGCCCAAAACCTCTATTTCCTCTCTCTTTCTCTTCTACTTAATCCTGGAATGTGCATCTCCCTCCCAAAAAAATCTTCCAGACTAGCAGTTTTCAACTTTTGTTTTAATTTGTGGAGTGGCTGTAGCATGGGTAATTTTTCATTGATCATGTAGGTGAAAATCAGAGATTGGAGTACTGCTTGGATTTTCAAGCATCCAGATTTATTAGCGTTAGATCACAGAGTGTGGAGGATTCCCTCTAGGAGCTTTGAGTGCCCAGATTTACTAACGTAGGATCTTTGAGTGTGGGGTGGTAATCCTTTTGGAATTTCGAGCATTCAGGTTTACTAACATAGTATCATAGATTGGATGGTGGGTGTTTCCCTCTGGGAGATTTCAACATCCAGATTTATTAACATTAGAGAGGAAAGTGTATGTGGTGGTTTCCATCTTGGAGTTTCGAGAGCCCACATTTACCGGGTTCATCAGGTCTGGGGAAAGTGTGTTCACATACTAGCATTACATTGATGAGAAGAGAATGCTGCAAATTGGCGATTGGGAAACACTGTTTTAGACCACAGATTTAATGTCCTTTTTTCCAAAAGGCAACTTTAAGCTCCTTCTTGGCAGATTTCTTGAAAAGGAGCTAATCTGCTTAGAGACACTCCTTCTTTAGGCAAGATCCTAAACACATTGTTCAGTACTGCGACCTTTGTACAATTTCTTCATTTCCTTAGCTTCTTTTGTACTGTTCTTAATCAGTATAATGCCTGGTCACATGGTTCTGATTTTTAATTCTTAATTATAAGACTTACAGAGGGACAGGCTGCCAAAACTAACAAAACATGAGCTGGTGTATCAATTGCTCAAGTCAACATTTAAAAATATTAATTTGTTAAATGCAGGGTTTACTGTACTTAACTATGATTAAATGTAGTTTTCTAATTTACTACAATGAAGTCCCAATTAAACAATTTGTAGTTAAAATAACATATTAAATTGGTTATAACAATGAAGGAAAAGAAACAGAAGCATGTGTAATTAAAATTATGTATCATTACTTAATAGCAAGTTCTCAGCAAATGACAATTTAAAAGCCAAATATAAAGGCCTGTAAACTACACTTGTATTGGCTTGGATCTTAAACTCCATTTCTGGAGATCCAAAGTGGTGGCAGGTCTTGTTCCAATTATTTTCTTCATTACAAGAAATCTTTACTTTTACTGGATCTTTTTCCTTCTCCTTTCATGCATTCTCTGAAATGACTAAAAGTAGTGATTTTACACTCAATAAAATGTACAGTTTTTTACTGCCATCCTAGCATGTTTGTTCCTACATGTTTTTGCAGTCTGTACGTTTTTTGCTTTCTTTCAGATCATTTACTTTAAATCCTGGAGCTGGAGCTTTAATTTATTATTTTTTTCTGTCAGTGATTCTTGTTTCTCAGTTTTACAACACTTGTGTGCCACATCCTTAAATATTCCTTGGATAACCAATGGGTCGGTCTTTAGTCTGTGACTACTCTGAGAGTTTTAAATTCTGGACTGGTCTCCCAGCTGGGATGAAAACTGATGCCTTTCTCAGCCAGGAGGCCATAATGAATGGATTGCATAACTGGAGGTGCAAGCCAACCAGGAAGGCTCTAGTTTGTTATCCTAGTTGGGGCAATCATATGATGGATGGATGGGGAGAGACTCGTTGCTGGGGACAGTTTATCCCCCAGGGTGAAAGGTGGCAGTGCTGCTCTGCTGTGGCCCAAGTTTGGACTCCAGCAGGATTATCACAGGACGTGTAGTTCAAAAGGGAAACCCTGTCAGGATCCCTGGGTGCCACCAGAGGCTGCTGCCAAGAGAAGGTGTTCCTACTTTATGGAATTTTTGCCATGACGTGGAAGTGCTTCTTCCATTCTGTGTTGTAATATTGGAAGTACTTCCGGATCTAACCTAAAAGGAGCCATTTTTCCTCACTTTGGTGAGTCAGAGTCAAGAGGAAAGTGGATGAAACTCACCAAAGGAGTGGAAGGAGAGGAAAGAAATTTTAACCAGTTGTGGTGATTGTACTTTGGGCTGTGATCTACTGTTTAATTAAGGTACTGCTCAAATAAACCACCTTTATTTAAACCTGTGACTGTATTGGGTATAATTGTGTCTGGAGATTAGGGCTCAGTGGCACGCCCTTATGGTCATAGAGTGTAAAAAAATTTAGCGGAGAACTTGTCCAATTACCGTATATACTCGCATTTAAGTTCTCCCTTATATAAGTCAGAGATTATGAGATGCCAATGCCCACCTGAGAGAGTGACCACAGAGTATACTGCTTTTTTTTCTTTGTATTGTGCCTACATGACCACAAGGTAATATCCAAACTATTCCGAAGCGATGTTTGCACTGTTTTGTTTTTTTTGTATCTCACACCCTCATACACCTTTATCGTAAGAGCATCTCTTAACTACAATGGAGCGTTCAATCAGAAGAAAATATGAAGCTGTTTTTAAATTAAAAGTTGTTGAAGTGGCAAATGAAATTGGTAACTGCGCTGCTGCAATAAAATTTGATGTGTCTGAGAAACTGGTGTGAGATTGGAGGAAACAAAAAGATGTAAAAAAAAAAAAAAATTATGTATCGCATTTTTGAACGGGCATATAAGTCGGGGTCTGATTTTATGATTGATATTTCAGGTTTCAAGACCCTATTTATACGTGAGTATATACGGTAAACATGATATCACATCCACACTTCACCCTGAAGAAGAGTGTTTGTAGCTTCCCAGGCTCCACAAGTACTTCTTAAATGAACAATTATCCTGAAGCATATACGGGTTGATTGGCTCAGAGTCAAATATTCAAGTCCAGGAAGGGCTTAACTTGTGTCAGGCGTGGAGGGAAGCTTTTAAAGGTCCTTTTTGCAGTGAATTCTAACATGCAATACAGTTTAAAATAAAATAATGAAATAGATGCCGAATTTATAAAGTAAATCATCAGCAATTTTATGTAATAATTATGTAATGCAATAAGAGAAACAGACATTGTTATATGAAAAAATGGTGATATTAGATTTAATGTAATAATACTTACATTTAAGGGACTTGAAAAACACAGATGTCAGAAACTTAATGTTGTAAGAAGATATTCTTTTGATGGTTCCAGTTTTCTAAGTTAGCTGGTGTTTACTTAAAAGACAAAGATGGCTGAAAACATTGTGTGAAGTTCCGGGTTTTTAACGTATGGGCACAATGAACACTGGCCAGGGGCCCCAGGAACATAGGGACCCATGATGTTTCTGATGCCTATGTGTGTTTCTCTTTTGTTATCAGAACAGGTCCCCCCGGTGTGCTACTTTGCCTGGGGGCTTATGATGATCCTGCCTGGACTTCTGATTGACTGGACCCAGTCTAGAGCTGATTTCTGCCTGCCACAACCCTGAAATGGATTAAGCAAGTTTGGGAATGTTATGTTATTATTCAATGGTATCAGTAAGTTTTAGAACCATGTGAAAGCTAAATGCTAATGGTACATAATGGCAATGCATATAGTCTGCTATGGCCTTAAAATTGTAAACTGTTAATTAATTAAAACATGCTGAAATAACTTGTTCTAAATGTATTAAAAAATTTTACTTGTTCTAAATCTATTACAAAATGTAACTCTAAACATAACATTTAATATGGCCGTACGTAAGTTTCTGCATTTCATTAGGTAATACATTTTGAAACAATTTTATTAATATAAAACTTCACTCATAGTGGTTTAATGCTACATTCTGTTGACTGTGAGTGGGCACAACATTTTTCCTTATGGACACCATTGTATTGAAGCAAATGCTTTATTCACTGGTTCCTCACTATTGACTTTTTTACATACATTTTTCTCTACTGTTCCCAGCTCCAGACACTGAACGATTCCAGCTACACTTTTAGACATAAATAGCTTTCTTACTGTATGATCTGACATGTCAAACTGTCACTGTTTAAGAACAACATTGTACACAGCCAGACATGAAGATCATGGCATCTGGTTTCCTTTATTATGAGAAACATGTAGTAGTTTGAATCCATCTGGTTTTGGCTGTTGTTTTTAATTCTGGGTTCAGGAACATTACTTTTGATAAGAAATAGCAATAAATAATGTGGCCCCCATTTGAAAAAAGATTGAACTCCCAAATACAAACCTAATTGTAAGCCAAAAGTATATTCAGTTTATGGCACATCAAATTCAAGAGACGACAATGTACACCGAAATTGTTGACAACACTAGACTTTCCCATGGTGGAAAAGTGGTCTTGCAGAGCAGTTAAGTCTCTTTATCACTAAAGATGTTGTTTCTGTCACAGGGTTGACTCACCATTGTGACTTTTTTAATGGTGTTCTTGATTGAAGTTTTTCTTTTATTGTTCTTATGTATGGTTTCTTTTGTGAAGCACAGTTATCAAGTTATTGTTTCTAGTGTTTAAACTAGAAGCTTTTAAACTGGTACTGATTTGTCCCTTACTTTTTAATCGTAGAGAATCTTTAGTTAGGCTTATGTTTTCTTTGTTTCTTGCAATAGTTAATATTACTGTTTAGTACTATAATTGTAAGTTGCACCTTTCAAACTCCCTTCTCCCCAATCTCCATATCCTATTACAAAAATGCCTCAGCTTATTGTCTTATGAAATAGTATCTTTTAATTTAATTTTGAGTTCCAATTTGCTTAAACAAAAAAAAAAAACTATGAAAAAAATAAAGATGAACAAGGAGATGAGGAGTATTTTGAAATAAAAGACAAGCTGGCATCTTGGCCAAAGAATAATCGTATCGCAAACACCTAAACCCAATGCACAAAGCACACTACTAGTCAAAAAAGCACCCAAAGTACAAGCACCCAAAAGTGCCATGAAAAGATTTTTTTCATGTTCCTGCAATGATGTTGCATGCCATGACATCAAGAATCATGTGATAACAATGAAACACTTTTGCCAACAACAATTTGCCATGGCATCTGAAAATATATAAAATGGCGGCACCCATGATGAAAATTGAGAAACAAATGGTGGTGCTGGTGATGTCACCAAAGTAACAAAATAAAGTTATTCAGAATAGCAATGAAAATGCAGAAAAATCCACAAAATTTAATTCTACAAATGAAAACCCCTAACTCTTAACCCTCATGACTTCTAGCTTTTTTGGACCAATTAGTCTAACCTGCCCTGAAAAATCAGAAGTTTACCTTTTGCTCTATTATTTGGTCTAATGTGGAATAAAACAGCTAGATCCACTAAAGGTCTTTCTAGGAACTTCTACTGTACACACATTGTTAAAAGTCTCTGACATTTTCACCAGCTGGTCAGTACACCACAGAAGATTTCCCACGACTGGAGATAGCCAACATATCTTAGAATCAAGAAATATATTCGCTGAGTGGCTATTTTATTATGTAGTTCTACCTAAGATGAAGTAGTCTTCACATGGTGGAGCTCACTATGCTCTAGGAAGTGTGCTTGGAGGACGCCAACAAGTGGAAACAAACAAAGTACTGGGATGTAGTAGAACAATAATGGAGCCAAGGTTGGCGAACACACTGTGAGCTCATTGAGTTCAGCTGTCAGGGATTTTCAAGGGTGCTCACTATGCAAACCCCTAAAGCTTCTGGATGTCATAGGGAAGGAAAGGAAGATAGCCATCAGATCAGCTACTGAAGCCACAGAGAGAGACACCAGTGGATCTGGATTAAGAGGGCAGATCCATGATCAGTTTCTACTGAAACACAAGTATGGGCTTGATCAACCCTGGCCGGACTTCCTGAATAAGACTATCTATTGTTGAAAAACTAAGGAACAATCAATGACCCCAGGTTACATCACTGATGATTCATCGCAGCACATCTGTAGGATGTATTTCACAATAGGGACTAAAGAGTGTTTACACTATTTATATTACCAGTTTATTACCAGTTTACAGTCCCATTCACATATCATAAGGATGTCCCACCAACAGACCAGTGATGTTTCACTCCTGGCTTCCACCTCATGAAGATAAAAGAAGACAACAGCACAAAGTTAATGTTATTTGACTGAGGAGCACTGTACAAGTCACACTGAAGCCCTTTCTAATCAATTTAAATTTTATATTTATTTGGACTTTATTCTTTTTCAGATTGAAATATGGTTTCTGGCTGAACCCAAATCCTTTATGTGCTTGATTGTCCTTTCTTGTTACAGCTTGTTTGAGCACAGTAATGCAACCATTACCGTATAGGCAAAGGTGGGTAGTAACGAGTTACATTTACTCTGTTACATTTACTTGAGTAACTTTTTAAAAAAAATTAACTTCTAAGAGTAGTTTTACTGCACAATACTTTTTACTTTTACTTGAGAGTACATTTGTGAAGAAGAAACTGTTACCCCGCTACATTGGGCAACACTCGACTTGTTACTTTTTTCCATTTATACATTACACTATATTTTTGCCAGAGAGAAGTCGCCAGTGGATCTACTGCATGCCTGTTTCACCAATCAGACGTAGCAACAATAATCACATGACTATGTTTCACCAATCAGACTTAGCAACAATAATCACATGACTCCATTTCACCAATCAGACGTAGCCATGCAGTCATGACCACACACAAACTTCCTGTATCTGCAGCCTGCAAGAGACTTTGTAGTCATATGGGGCTCCTGTTCCCTGCTAAACGGTCACAGCTTCACTACAAGAACCTTGAGAAGCTTAACCATCACTTCACTGAGTGAAGAACAAGCACATTTTAACCAAACACATACAGACAGTCATGGTAAAGTGAGACTTCTCGTACGTACACAAGCTGCCTTGTTCTAATGTTATTTTCTATCAGCTGTGCTATTTGGAGGGCAAGTGTGTGACGATGCTGGTCCTCAACAAACTCCCTCTTCCCACATGGGAGTCTGCTGAACTCACACCATCGATAGTTATGACCCAGATGAGCTGACATATGAGGATAATTCACTGATGAGGCTAGATGATGGTGGAAAAAGTGCTCAAGTGCTTTTATTAAAAACCAGTCAAAACAAAAGTAAAATCAACAAAAGTGTCAATGGTGCAGTGTTCTAAAAAACAGTACATATATAAATCCATAAAAATCATTGTGAAAAGTAAGGATAAAAAAATCAATAAATAAATCCGTTAAAAATTCGAGGTTAAAATGCAGACTAACTCCTCCTGATCTCAGCCCACCTCCTTCTCATTCTCCTGGCTCACCTATTGCTCGTGTAGCCTGCGGAGACTCAGCAGCCACAAGCTCCTTTCGGCCAACCTCCATCTTGGCTCTTTTCTTTTCTCCTTTTCTTTGATTCCCCCTTCTTTTTTTGTGCTGACCTGTATATATACACTCCCATCTCCGTGGGCCTTAATCACACGCCGCAGGAAGCCAATGAAGCAATTGAGAACGATTGCAACCGCATGTGCAGGTGCAACTTGCTCCAACTACCTCATTAACTCCCCGTAGTCGTGCAATTGCACCCACAGAGAGTGACACGGCTTTATGGATTTGAAACTGGCCTTTTTTTTTTTTTTGAAGCCACGGACCCGCTACACCACAAAGTGAATATGCAGCATTATACTGTCAGTGTACAGTATATCTTGTCACTGTTCAAACATACATGTTACCTACTGTAGGCATTGGCTTCAAAAGCTTTGTTGTGATAAACTGAGATTTGGAACTTTGTGTTATTTGTGCATCTTTATTTTGTAAAGATGTTATTTATTTTGGGGCGGCATGGTGGCGCATTGGGTTGCGCTGCTACCTCGCAGTAAGGAGACCTGGGTTTGCTTCCCGGGTCCTACCTGCATGGAGTTTGCATGTTCTCCCCGTGTCTGCGTGGTTTTCCTCCAGGTGTTCCGGTTTCCTCCCATAGTCCAAAGACATGCAGGTTAGGTGCATTGGCAATCCTAAATTGTCCCTAGTGTGTGCTTGGTGTGTGGGTGTGTGTGTGTGTGTATGTGTGTGTGCCCTGTGGTGGGCTGGCGCCCTGCCCGGGGTTTGTTTCCTGCCTCGCACCCTGTGTTGGCTGGGATTGGCTTCAGCAGACCCCGGTGACCCTGTAGTTAGGATATAGTGGGTTGGATAATGGATGGATGGATGTTATTTTTGCTCATTTTTTTATTTTATTATTTGGAAATAGCAGAATTTGCACATTATTTTATATTTTTGTCTGTCTTATTACAACATTTCTAAAAAATAAATAATTTATTATGTTCAAACAGTTATTCAGTACTTGAGTAGTCTTTTCACCAAATACTTTTTTACTCTTACTTGAGTAATTTTTTGGATGACTACTTTTTACTTCTACTTGAGTAATATTATTTTGAAGTAACGCTACTCTTACGTGAATATAATTTTTGGCTACTCTACCCACCTCTGTGTATGTGTAATAGTAGTTTAGTTATTATCAGACATCTGCTTCTAACCACATGACTACAATTGGCTAGATACACCCATGACACTGACATGAATGAAAATGTCATTAGCATTGCAGTTCCTGATGAATTCATACCAGCACATCTGACGTGAACTACCATGATATGTTGAAAGCAGCCTTCATGTTGAGTCTTGCATGTTTTCCCTCATAATTAGACACACACACATACACCTACTCACTCACACCATCTGTTGTGTACTTGCCTGCTAATTTGAAATGACATTATTTGCACCCATGAGGTTGTCTCTGATTAAGCAACCAATTATGTGGGAAAGGGAGGTGAAACCACTGTGATAAAATTGCTACTCAAGTTTCAGTTCACTTCAATGAGTGTTTTATAAATAAGAGCCAATTTACTGTATCTTGGTTTTTTAGTACCATTACTTGAATATTTAAGAAAGTATGCACTTAAATTATTTTTCTTTTAAATAATAATCTTTATTCATATTTTCATTTTTCTGCTAGTTGTTATGTTCCATTAGTGGATGTTTTGTCCTCGCTTTCTCTTTTTTGATAGAACTGCCAGTTTTATTCTGAATTGGAAAATGTCAAGAGTTCAGCAATACAATTCAATAGGTAAGTGTTAAATATCAATTATAAATTTTAATGACTACTAAGTTAAATAGAATTATATAAAACAAAATGCTCAAGTACTGATGCCCAAATGCATTATGTATGCTTTTTACATTTTGAGCTTTGTGTTCAAAGTGAGATAATTTGACAAAAAAATAAAAAAATAAAAAACAAATGGCTCTTTCATAAGTTTGCCCAAAAATGGTTTAATAGATTTTAAGGGTTCTGAAAGAAATAAGCTGATAATAAGTGCCAATGAGATGATGCCTCAGAAATTACAAAGCAAGAAACGACAGTGCTGTTCAAAGGACATTCTACTGCCAAGTGTGATTCCTGGTTTTTACCCTTTATGTAAATTCATTTTTGTGAGGATATCTGCCTTTCATTTAAGTCAAACAATTAACCAAAGCAGTCTAACTATGCGGGATTGCTGACTTCAATAATTTTAAAATGAAATGTTGTGGCCTGCCGGGGGCTCAGCAGCTCCCCAAACCTGATACAGACAAATGTAGACACAAGGCCAGCACAACACACAGGCTTCATTCAGTTTGAAATGCTTTCTCAGCCAGTGTTTTCCACAGCACAAAGCACAAGAGCACTAATGAAACACACAACACTTTGTCTTCCTCTCCGTGTCTTCCTTCTCCCTCTTTCTGTCCAGGTCCACTCTTCCTCCTCCAGCAGGCTTTTTCCTCGACCTCCTGACTGTGGCTCCTGGAACAGGGGCAGCTGGCTCCTTTTATCCTGAACCCAGGAGCACTTCTGGTGGTCCATTAGCATGGTCTGAAAGCACTTCTGGGTGAAGCAGAAGCCCAATGAAGTAAGGCTCCGCAATCACTGCAGCAACCCCTAGCGGCACCCATGGAAACCAACAGGGCTGTGCTGAATTCCAATTCCCATGAAGCCCTGTGGAAATCTAAGGCAGCTCTGCAGCCCTGGGGGGGCTGCCTTCTAGAGCTTCAGGGAGACAATGCCCTGTACATGTTGTCTCCCCCGGTCCTTCAATTACGGGGAGGCATCCCAGCCAGGTAAGGGCATCGGCCATCTGCCAAAATGTTTTATTGCATTTTTTGGCCTGTATAATTAATGGAATAGACATTATGTCATTTTTGAAATGGTGTGGAGAGTTAACTAAGGATTATTTCAATAAGTTCCTTTTTCATTTTTCTGTACTGATGTAGGATTTTCAGGGTGTGTACCATCTGTTCAGAGTGTTTCATTCTTTTTTTAATATATTCTGTAGTTTTCTTTGATGACGATGATAATGATTCAACTTTATTGTCATTGTAGATTTTTTGGCTGGCTATCTTCTAAAGTTTCAGAAATCTATGATGCCCACAAAGATTGTATGTGATGGCTGGGGCTGCACGTGTATATGACATCAGTGCAAGCATGTTTACTTCCATGAAATCTGGCTTACAACACATCATCAGCCCTTATGATCATTGTCAGAAAAGTATACTTTGTAATTTTTGTTACTAAATTTTGCTGTTTGAGTTTGCTGAAAATTCTTTAGGTTTGGAATCTTTTTGCAAATTTTTTGTGATTCTATAAAGTTTTTGTTTTTGTGCTAGTGTGTTTGACTTTTATTTAAAACTAGCCGTCCCCCACGGCTTTGCCTGGGTAGTTGCGAAACAGGACAATGAGGAGGGCCCTGCCCGGCTCCCTACTCTTGACGTCACGCTTCCCCCTCCCCTCGACCCGCAGCCTCTGTCTCGGATTAGTGTGAATATATTGCTCCTGCAAGGAAACTATAATTCTGAAGTCACAAAATCAACTGGAATGTTCAAACAAATTATAGAAAAAAGCCTAATCTAAATTTGTTAAGTAGTTTTCTTATTCGCTAGCTAAGCAGATGTAAGGAATGCCCGAGGATGGCATGTGAGTGAGGAGGGCCCCGTCCCCCCTTCCCTCATTCCACTACATGTCTCTTGGATTCACTCAAATAAATTAGTACCGCAAGCGAACTTGGATACATAGCGCAATGAGAGAAGTGGCAAAATCAACCGGAATGTTCATGCAAATTATAGAAAAAAACCCAATCTAAATCCATAAAGTTGTTCTCTCGTGAAAAGTGGACAGACATACAGACAGACAGACGTTAGATTTTATATTTATAGAGATGTTTTCTAATTCTGTTTATTTAGTTTTAGTGAAAAAGTCAGAAGCTTGCAATGAAGTGAAATGGCAAATTTTCTGAGTAATTTTGTTACATAATATTGTTGATAGCTGTCTACAGGACATATATATTTATACGCCTTGCAAAAGAGTCTCCTGCTTTAAAGATCAAATTGCTTGGTTTGGTATCTCATTAAAATACAGCATGGTGATAACAAAACTGCCGGCTTCCTTAGGAAATGTTTGTATTTATTTGGTTTGAAATTTAATTTGTTCTAGGGACATTGGTTTCTAATCAACATACACTAGTATACGTCATGACCACTAGGGGGTGTTGCAACACCCCAAACACCAGACACACTGCACAGACACTAGTCCTGAGTTCAAATCAATGGATTATTATAATAAATTACTTTTATAAAGGCTTCCTTTTTACTTTAACAACCTTCAGACAAGTACAATTACAATCCTTTTTCTCTTCTTCTTACTCTCTTCTCCTCCACACACCTGAGGCAGAGCGACTCCTTTTATCCAGGACCTGGGAGTATTTCCAGTGCTAAGGCATATCCCAGATGGGTCCCAGTCCATTACCTGGCTGGGATGCCAGGAGATGGAAAAGGCAGGAGACCTTGACCAGAAGGACAATATCATGGAGCAATTAAAAAGGACTCCACACCCTAAATGGCAGCATCCCTTGGCCTCGGTATCCAAATGGACACCCATAGGGGATGCTGGGAATTTTGATACTATGGAGCAGCCCTGTTGACTTCCTTGGGTGCCACAAAGGGGTGCTGCGGGGAATTATGCTCCCTACTTTCAGGCAGTTCTGCTTGACCTGGAAGTGGCAGGGATGTCAGTCCAGGCGTGCTGCCCATGTCAATGTACTTCTTGGTAGTTGGCAACAATACTAATATTGTTTTACCAATAAAAATGTGTATACACTATTGGTATGAAAAGGAAATTGGTTTTACCATTGTTTAACCAACCAACATGTTGATATAGGTAGAAAATGAAGTATTTATATATCTCCGGGCAAATCAGAAGTAAATGAAGTGTGGTGATAAATTTCTACCTGCTGCCTGCTTCTTTTATGCTTTTGACATCTTACTGCTGTGGCTACATCCTGTAGCAACAGTGGCTTGAACCTGGCGCAGGTTCCCCTTGGCCTAAGGCCGGTAACATTTCTACGCACTGACCTGTAGTAAGACTGGTATATTTACAGTATGAGTGTTCCTCTGCTCAACAGTTGTCCCATCTGAGGCAGAAGAGATCCCCCTTTTCAAACTTAACTGATTCACAGAACACATTTTGAAACTAGTTCTCCAATACAGATTTCACTCATAATTCCTGATACTTCCTATTGTGAGGTTTCTTTCTGCTTTATATTGCTTTTCCTGTCCTTTAGTTTAGGGAAGCAACACCTGTTGTCCTTATTCTATCTTTTAATTCTATTACTGATGGTTTAGATATTGAGGTTGCTGATATCAGTTGGCCTTAATATAGCTGTGTCCTTTGACTGGCTTATGCACATTTGCATTCTCTTGAATTTCCCAAGCCATTTTGTTTTCTTCAGTATGTAATGCCATTAAAATCAATGTATTGTTTGCAGAAGCAGATACAGGTATAACATATACACATTTTTATAGGAAATGCATGCATGCACGCATGCCAGAGGGTCACCTTCCAGGTTCACCTAAAGTAAGTAGTACCACCCTGGGGCGAGAGGGGGTGCTGCTGCTGACAGTCTTGTCTCCACCTTTCCTTACAGTGCCCCCTGAATTGAAAAAAGCTGTCCCACATCTGGTCCGCACAATTTGAAAGGAGACCACTCATGGAGGATGGAATATCATTTTAGATGCTGGCCCGACTTCTGGACTAACCTGAGCCAGAAACGATTGCTACTCAAAGTCCAATAAAGAGAACCAGTTGCTGTTAAAAGAACACACTTTGAAGTGCTTAATTTTCGTTATTTTGCCCAATTTTTGTTTGTAATCAAACAGGGTTTTTGCCCAGTTGGCACCCCAAGCAACATGCTTTGTCCTGCACAATCATTTCACCTCACTACTATCTATATATGTATATATATTACAGTACAGTATGGGCTATGGCACAGTAAAATCATTGAGCCATCATCAAAGACTATGAAATAAATAAAAAAATCTTTACAACCTTCAACTTCCTTTCGGTGAACTGTAAATAAAGACAGGACTTAATTTCAGTTGCTTAGTAGTCTCATCTGTTTCAGCTTCTTGCCCTCCCACACCCTCAACTCTACTGGTGTACATTGGACACGGCCAGGACTGGCAACCTTTTCAATTAAACCTGACTGTCCTCCTCCTCCTCCTCTACTTATTTCATTCAAAGTTAAACTTTCAAGTTATTTATCACATTCAGCAATTTACCGTGGTCGTTTCCAAAACTACTGAAATAATAAATCAACAACTTTATAGACCGTAGCGTCTGCTGAACTTCCTTTCTATTTCACATTTGTAAGACGTTGGAGCATGTCAAGTTTAATTTATTTTTTGCTTTTTTTCTTTTTAAAATGATTTGAGCATTGATGTTCTTTTAAACAGTATCCATTTTCTATTATAATTTTTGTGAGCTCTTTTTAGTGGAACTGTAAAGCAAGATGTGGCACTTATAGTTTTGGGGAAACATCATTACTCCTGCAATAAACTTTATGGCTTGAAACACATTCCGGAAAGTATATAAAGATAAATTGAAATCAAATAATGGATGTTTTTTTATTTCTTGTATTAATTTCATATTTTTAAATCCATGTTATTTAAAAATTGAAAAAAAATATTCAGGAAGTGGAAGTTAACACCATTTGAGTATAAAGTGTAAGAGATGTAAAATGCTTTCCCGTATTTGATCCACAAGACTTGCTTTCTCAATAAGTTATATACTGATGGATGAATTGTAAGAATTTGTTTTCTTAACCGGCTAATGAAATCAAGGGTCAAAGGGAACTGAAACATATCCCAGCAGCAAAGGTCAAATGTTTTGATGGCAGTCTAAATGGAAAGCCAGTCCATCAATCACAGAATGTAGGCAATCACAGACCACGTCACTCACATTCAGAGTAGGACAATTTAGAGTCGTTCATTAACCTCATGTCATGCTCTTGGGAGGAAATCAGAATGCCAAGAAGAAGATAAACTCACAGACTAAGGGAGGCCTAGCAGACTTTCCTGTACTAAACAAGACAAATAGACCAATACACGCCCTTATGTACAGTCTGGTATAGAAATGCCAGTCAACCTAAATTGCTCAGATTTTGGGATGTGGTTACCCAAAGAAACGAGAATGTGCCAACACCATAGAGGCATTACCTTGGGCAAATGTGTGAATCCAAAATTTTAGATCTGTAAGAAGGTTTTAGTAACTAATGTGCCACTATGCTGCTCCTTTGATAAATATGTAATAACAAAGTTGGCTGCATTTGTAAATGATAATGAACTATATAGAAAACTTGTAGGCAGGTACAGTACAAAATGTACATCAAACAACTCATACTTTTGAAAATTGTGGTAAATGAAGTGTAATGTAAACATGTGTAAAGCTTTACAGATTGAAAGGAAAAGTACTGCAAAACATAAAACATTTCCCACACCATTTAATTCAATTCAGGTTTTGTAAAGAGGAAACATATCAAATGTGCTTAAGAAGCAGGAAGACTGTAAGAAAGAGAATGTGATGTATGGAAGAAGGGTCATATCATTGTAAACATGCAGACAGAGTATGAAACTTGTGAGCATGGAGAAAGGAATGGATTTGCGTTATATATTCTAAAAGTCTTCCTAGCTCATTATCTGTTCTTTGTTGTAGGTTTATACACTACATATTTATTTCTATTCCCTTTTATGTTTGACTGATATCTCCATTGAATTACTCAATCAGAAAGAAGACAGAAAACGAGGATTGACTAGATAACAAGGTGTCTAGAATACTCCAAAATTACTTGTTTTCATCCCTGATATTTTACCCTCACAACAACAGCTATGTAAAATTACACTAAGCTTTGCAAAAACTGTCGAAACTGATCAGTTCAATTCTATAATTGCATGGGGTATTTTACAACGGACAAACGTAGGGCCATGTGAACATTTACAAATACAAAAAGATTAAACGTTATGTCTATGCTGAAAAGGAAAGAACTTTAAAGACAACAATTCGGCTGTAGAGCTTTTATCAGGTGCCCATGAGCACCCTCTTTCTCTTTTGAGAACCACTTTTTTCACCAGGTCATTGGCATTGTAATGGGTTTCAGAATTGGTCCTAGCTGTGCCAACATTTTTACCTGATAGATGGAAGAGCATTTCTTTTCTTCCTGCATACAAAAGGATTTTACTGAATATGTATAAAAGAAATATTGATGATTGTGGTGGTGCTGCAGCTTCTTTCTTTAGAAGCCAGCTACAAGAATTTATTAATAATTTTACTAGTGTCCATACATTTCTCAGGTTTACTGTCAATCTTTCCAACTCAACTCTACCATTTCTGGATATCAGTCTTTCTTCCAGCTTTCCAGGACTTAAAACCTCTATTACGGTCCATCTCACTTACACAGTTACCCTTCCATTCCTGGCATACTAAAAACTCTCTACTGATTTCATACTTCTTTAGACTCTGTCGCTTTTGTAGTAATGAGGTTGACTTCCGTAATGAAGTACTCAGAGTGAGGAGTTTCTTTATTGATATAGGATACCCTTCTCATATTGTGGACAGGGCCTTCAATCAAACCAGGAGAAGAACTTGTAACCTCCACTCTAAGAGGAAAGATCTTGTAACCTCCACTCCACACCCCTGCATCCCGGTGGTCTTCCATTCCACTATAACATTCTACCTGTCCCACAGGTTATCAAACATATTTTCTCAGTTTTTTCAGACTTTCACAGGAGCTTTATTTCCTAATCCTCCCTTAATCTCCTTCTGTTGACCACCTTTCCTATGCAAGCCTCTCATCCTCAACACATTTTGCAGAGGAGAGTCTCACCAGCAGCTTTGAGCTGTAACATGAACCACAATGCCACTTTCAAATATGCCACTAACAATACCCTTGTATTTATTCACTTTGATAAATTCAGTATTAAACAACAGGCCTCTTGCCAGTCTAAACATCTTATTTACTGCACTTTTTTGTAGGAAGTGCCTGGCTACCTACAAAGATGAAATTGCAAGATGGCTTGCAGACTGTTTCAGGCAGCACATTCTACCCATTAAAATCAAAGCCTGTTATGAAACACTTCACATCCCTTGACCATAGCCACACTGATCGCTCTGCTTCTGTTCTTTCACAGTGCTTCAAAGACTCTTTTCAAAAGAAATCAAAAGAAGCTAAGCTCATTCTCAGCCTGGAATCAAATATTTCACCAGGCCTTGATTACCGACTAACTTTTTAATCTTTTCCTTCATCATCTATGATGCCTGCTTTGTTCTCACCTACTCTCACCTTCTCTCCTTTCATCTACACAAACTTTGTTCACTCCTTCATCCATGCCATACGTTATCTGCTTTTCCATTTCAGCTGCATTCCAAATGAAGGTTATACAGCCAAAACGATGCGTCTTTAACCTTCTTTAATTTTCAGCGTGGCAATAACCTTTAACCTTTTTTCCTTTGTAGGTGTGCACTAACACAAACCTACACCAGCTCCATTGTGTTTACAAATATAATTCATTCATTCAGTATATGAACCTAATTTTTTTTTTCCAAAGAACTAAATGGGCATTTAGCAACCAAGTCTGGATGAAATGCCAGTCCAGTGAGGAGGCACATAGCCACACACTGCTAAATTTACTCATACCGCGTAATTCACATTTGCCAGTTTCATGCCTGTCTTTGGGAGAAATTGTTTAAGAATATGAAGGAGAATTTTTAAATTTCATGTAGACAATGACCAAACAAGAAATGAATTCAGAACCCTGGATCTATGAGATGAGGTGGCACTGTATTACCTAAGTATGTACAATATTTAAACAAGGTATGCATGCTGCTGGCTGCCTAACTGCAAGTAAACTACATCTGGCTACTACATTACAAGTTCCTCTTGTCTCACGATTAAAAATTATAGTGGGAGAAAGCTGACATTTTTACATTTTCAAAATATATATCAAGTATCTCTTCCCAACTGAACACAGCAGGGTTCTTGAAATATTTTGAAACAAAAGGAGAGCGGATACAATCTGAAGTTGTGCATTAGCTGCCAAGGGCCGAACCTCTCAAGGCAGTGAAATCCTTATATGAAAATAGGTCCTCTACTTGTATGTATGTGTGTTGAATATATACAGTATATCCTTGAAGCCTCATACGTTAGTAGTTCAAGTTTTTACGTGTGTGAATCTCAGCCCTGCATTCCAAAGAGGTGACTCCCTGCTGTGAGTGCTCTGCGTAATCTGACCTGGCAACTGCTCCCAAACAGGCAGGCAGCTTGTCTTACTAATGTGAGGTTTCTTGCAGAATGGAGTCTGTGTAAATATAGTTTGTGGAATGTATACATGGATTTTAATGTTATTTTGTTATTTATTCATTTATTGAATTTGAAATGAAAAAATTTATATATGTGTATCTGAAGGTGACCATACAGATTTAATAAATTTGCTAGGCTGCTGAAAAAGGAATACATTTCTCCATTCATTCATTTCCTGACACCTTTTACACCCAGTCAGGACTGCTGGACAAGGAAGGATTTATAGTCTGTATGGGATACCATTCCAGTATAGAATGCCCATCCATGCAAGCATGCATGAATACGTCAGCAATGGGGAAATGTTTGAGGTACCAATTAACCTCATGGTCTGTGTTTTATCCTTCACCGTAATTTTGTCAAAGCACATAAAGATGTCAGAAGTGGCGGCGGCTACCAATTACAGAATTAGCAAAGTATTTGGATTGTTTTTTTAAACACATTTTTTACACACTTGAATAGCTTCTAACAGTTATTAGTAAAAGGAACTCATACCTATTTTGGATTTTTGTCTCTTATTTTTTATTGTAGTATCAGGCTCACCAGACAAGAAGGGAAGCAGGTGGTCAATGAATGTATAAGGAATGATAACAGACTGTGCCATGATTCAGAGGTGTCTGCATCCAATCTGGAATGGTTCACATATTTTAAATAACTCCTTTTTACACAGCAGTAAATAATACAATTGTTGCAACCCTTACATTACCTACACTACGATGTGAGAACATGTCATGTCATTCTTCAACCCACTTCAGCCAATTCAGGGCAAATAAGGGACTGGGCATTAGTGCAAGGGAGGAGGCAGCCCTGGACAGGGTGATAGTCCATTACAGAGCCCATTAACACCATCACCATTCCCAGTATGGGGTCAACAACTAGCCTAACCTATACTCAGCAAAAAAAGAAGCGCCCCTTTTTCAGGACTGTGTATTTCAACAATAATGTTTTAAAAATCCAAATAACTTTACAGATCTTCATTGTAAATTGTTTAAACAATGTTTTCCATGCATGTTCAATTAACCATAATCAATTAATTAACATGCACCTGTGGAATGGTCGTTAAGACCTTAACAGCTTACAGAAAGCAGGCATTTAAGGTCACAGTTCTAAAAACGCAGGACACTAAAGAGACTTGTCTACCGACTGTGAAAAACACCCAAAGAAAGATGCCCAGGGTCCCTGCTCATCTGCGTGAACGTGCATTAGGCATGCTGCAGGGAGGCATGAGGACTGCTGATGTGGCATGGGCAATAAATTGCCATGTCCACACTGTGAGACGCCTAAGACAGCGCTACAGGGAGACAGGAAGGACAGCTGATCATCCTCGCAGTGGAAGACCACGTGTAACAACACCTGCACAGGATCGGTACATCCGATTATCACACCTGCGTGACAGGTACAGGATGGCCACAACAACTGGCAGAGTCACACCAAGAACACACAATCCCTCTATCAGTGCTCAGACTGTCCGCAATAGGGTGAGAGAGGCTGGACTGAGGGCTTGCAGGCCTGTTGTAAGGCAGGTCCTTACCAGACATCACCAGCAACAACGCCGCCTATGGGCACAAACCCACCTTCGCTGGACCAGACAGGAGTGGCAAAAAGTGCGTGAGTTTCTGCATAACAGCAATGTCAGTGTTCTGCCATGGCCAGCGAAGAGCCCAGATCTCAATCCCATTGAGCATGTCTGGGACCTGTTGGATCGCAGGGTGAGGGCTAGGGCCATTCCCCCCAGAAATGTCCAGGAACTTGCAGGTGCCTTGGTGGAAGAGTGGGGTAACATCTCACAGCAAGAACTGACAAATCTGGTCCAGTCCATGAGGAGGAGATGCACTGCAGTACTTCAAGCAGCTGGTGGCCACACCAGATACTGACTGATACTTTTGATTTTGAGCCTCCCTTCATTCAGGGACACATTGTGAAACATTTTTAGTTTATGTCTTATGGTGTTGACTTTTTTAGTGTTCATACAAATATTTACACATTAAGTCTACTGAAAGTAAAAACAGTTGAAAGTCAGGGGACGTTTCTTTTTTTGCTGAGTATACATGTCATGGGGAATATAGGAGATGTGTATACTCCACATGGGCAATATTAGGTGCAGGTAGTCATTGACTTACAACCACGTTCAGTTCTGATGGACTGGATGTAAGACAGACCAGTATACATATTCAAACTGGACTGTTTGTATAGTACTGTATTACTGTATAATAAGTCTCTTAAGTCATATTGCTTGTTTTATATCCTTTTTTATTGTCATTCTTAGCACATTATGTAGATTTTCTATCCTTTGTTTTTTTTGTAAATATTTTTTTTATTCTATTATTTTGTTTCATTATTGTTGTTGCTCACATGGGTGCCGAACTAAATGTTTTGCGAATCCTTTTTTTGTCTGTGTTACATCACACCATCAGTGTGAGCCCCTCTTAATGTTCAAAGTGTTAACTCTGAGAGGAGGAATTGTATCTGCACAGTTTGAGCACTCATAAGTTTTCTGCTTTAACATTTCAACCTGTTAATAATAAACATTAAAAGATAAAGGAGTTCAGTGTGGTTTCATTACCCCTTCATGGCAGTTCACATGAAATGGCACGGAGGTTAACTGGATTCAAAGCCAGAGCACAGCAGTACAGCACATACAGTGAACACCGTTTACAATGGGATAACTTAAAACCACATGCAATCACATTTGCTTTCTTTCCTCCCTCATACTACTTGATCATCTTCATTTTTGTTTTGGGAATAATTGCCTTTTTTTCTTGAAATTGTAAGACAGATGAAACTGACTGTAATCGAAACTGCTGAAGGTAATAAACTGAGATTGAGATGAATGAGTCACAGCATACGGAGCTGGCATGGTGAAAACTGTTGTTTGCCTCTGAGACACGGTAGCAGTTGTATGTCAAAAGGTCATAAGACACTTAGGTCTTAAGACGACAAATACTTGTATAAGATTCAAACCCAGGAAACTGGATCTATAATGTGACAATGCTAGTGAGAAGACTGATTGAAATGAATGAGTTGAACAAATCATTTGATTTTATCAACCAATACTTATTTAGTCATTCAATCGTCTGTTATATTTCCATCCTTTCCTAAAAAAGCAAAAGATAGCAGATTTGTGCATGCCACTGTATGTAAAATTACACATGTGTAACTTTTTCAAACCTGTTTCACAAAATTCAGAGTTGTAGGGGACTTGGCAAGATTGGACATGAGGAAGGAACAAACCCTTGACTGGATGTCAGTCTGTTGTAAGGATTCATACAGGAACACACTTCTACAAGGCCATTTGAAAACTGCCAAGAAAACTAACACATGTCTTTGGAACTTTGAAGAAAAAACAAATGTACCTGTATGTAAACTCTACACAGAAAGTAACCAGGCATATAATCTGAACACAGAATGCTGAGTCTGTGAGGAAGCAGGGTTAACCATTGCACCAACCTACCAATACATGTTGACTAATGTTTTGTGATAAGTGAAACAGCCAACTGTCTATTTAAATGCAGTTTTGTGAAATTGACACTACATTTAATTTTGCTGCAATTTACCAATTGCAAACCATAAAACTCACTGAAGGGTGTTTTGAGATTTTAAGTTTTTTTTGAAAAGAAGGAACACTGCTTCCTAAAGCCCTGTTCACACTTCTGTGTTTGCCTGTGTCTTTTTCTGCAGCTGCGTAAAGCATGCAATCCATATTGTGTTTATGCTTCTCAGTAACATAACTACAGAATCCAGTACATTACTTCTGCATATTTTCCCCACAAAGGCATGCTAAAATACTCCATTGTGCACATTATTGTGTTTTCTCCACAAGAAAACTCAGCACTGAAACTGTCGCTATGATCCCCAACAATTACCAAACAAGTGCCTTATCCTAGTCGAGGACATGTATACTTTCAGTATTTGTTTTTCTTCTTAATCACTAGAGACCTTTATTTAAATACACTGCTCAAAATTAAGGAAACACTTAAACTTCAAAGTCTAACACCAAGTCAGCCAAGCTTCAGGGATATCAATCTGTACGGTTAGGACCTGCTTTGATGTAAATGAAAGTGACAACAGGTGCACTGGAGAGGCAACAGTAAGACACCCCCAAAGAAGGGAATGGTTTTTCAGGCAATGGCCACAAACAATTTTTCTCTCCTTATTCTTCCTGACTGATTCTTCTCTAGTTTTGCATTTTGCTAGTGTCTTTGTCACTGCTGGTAGCATGAGGCAGTACCCACAGCCGATTCAGGTTGCACAGGCAGTCCAGCTACTCCAGGATGGCATATACATAAGTGCTGTCACAAGAAGGTTCACTGTGTCTCCCAGCACAGTCTGAAGAGCATGGAGAAGATAACAGGAGACGGGTTGTTACATGATGAGCTGGACAGGGCTGTAGAAGGGCATCAACCTAAAAGAAGGATCCATATGTGTTCCTTTGTGCGAGGAGGAACAGGAAGAACATTGCCAGAGCCCTACAAAATGACCTACAACGGTCTACTGTCAGAAACAGACTCCATGAGAGTGGCATGAAAACCAGACATTGTCTAGTGTGATCTGTGCTCAAAGCCTATCACCATGCAGTTCGATTGGTATTCATGAGAGAATACAACAATTGGCAGCTCCACCACTGGCACCCCATTCTCTTCACAGATGACAGCAGGTTCACACTCAACACATGTGACAGACGTGAAAGAGTCTGGAGACAACGTGGTGAATGTTATTTAGCCTGCAACATCATCCAGCATGGCGGTTTGGTGGTGGGTCAATGATGGTCTAGGGAGGCATACCTTGGATGGTTGCACAGACCTCCATGTGCTAGGCAACAGTACCCTGACTACTATTAGGTACCGGGATGAAATCCTTAGAGCCATTGTCAGACCTTACGCTGGTGCAGTGGGCCCTGGGTTTCTTCTGGTGTAGGACAATGCCTGGCCTCATGTGGCCAGGGTGTGTAGGCAGTTCTTGGACGACAAAGGCATTGATGCCATTGAGTGGCTCACAAATTCCCCACACATGAATCCAATTGAGAAAATCTGGGACATTATGTATCTGTGCATCAGATGTCACCAAGTAGCACCACAGACTGTCAAGGAGCTTGCTGATGCCCCTATCCAGGTCTGGAAGGAGATTCCCACAGGACACCATCCGCCATCTCATCAGGAGCATGCCCAGAAATTGTCAGGAGTGCATACAGGCATATGGGGGCCATATACATTACTGAGTCACATTATGAGTTGCCGTGATGAAATTCACGCAAGTTGATTTCAGATTTTGACTTTGATTTTCGGTGTTATGTTGAATCCTGTCCTCAATGGGTTAGTGATTTTGGCTTCCATTGACCATTTTTACATCATTTTGTTCTCAATAAATTATACAGTATTACACACTAAAGATTTTCAACTTGCATATTTCATTCATCAAGAGCTTATATGTGATTTAAGTGTTGCCTTAATTTTTTGAGCAGTATTCTTAATGACAGAAAATGCATGTAGAATTAATGCATAAAAACACTTCCAGTCAAGAACCACCCACCTTTATTTATGTGTGAATGGCCCAAATTTCAGTGAAATTGAAATACAATTTATTTCATTTTTTTTAGCAATGTGAAACACTAAGTTTTGCTGCGAATCAAATTTCACATGACTCATTTTGTTGCAAACCACATTTTGCACAGATTGTTTTGCTGCAAATCAAATTTCATGCAAATATTTTCACTCATTAATGCTAATTTAATTCAGTGAAACGATGATACCTATGATAACAAGTGCAATTTTGATCTGCTGATGGTTATTAAGATTAAGTGTAGCAGTTTACACTGTTCTGTCAGAGTCTGAGGACTTTTGATTTCAAATCCTTCCAACATCTCCCAGTGTCTTCATTGTGTTTTTTCTGCTGGTTTTCTCATAAAGACTAAAGACTGGCCAGCCAAGCTAAATATCAAGAGTGTGTGTTTGGCCAGTAATTGGCTCATGGCCTTTAGGTTTTTTCCCACCTTGAGCTCACTGGTGATAATAAATGGCATGTCCTCCAACATGTCCTTTATTCATTAACTGGAATCAGCAAATGCATGAAAGAACTTATATATTCTCGAACGTGATCAGTGTGCTTAATATGTCTTAAATATTCTTATTTTGGGCTGGAATGTTTAGAACCAACCTTAACATGGACAATAGTCCATTACACTCCAAGAATGGATGGATGAATTAATTAAACAAATGAAAATTATATTTCACAGCACTTTTTCTGGAAATCCTACCAGGATTCATATGAAGAAGGGCAGCAATAGGAAAGGAAGAAGTTTTAAATAAGATGTTCAATTATTTTACTTTTAAATGGTATGTTGTACTTTTAAAAGTGACTAAAAAATTAATTGTGGAGAGAAAAGCAGCAGGTTAGGATCCCAAAGTCTAGATAAGCCCCCATTTCTGTTCATCTAAGATAGATGATTGTGCCAAGGAATGTACAGTATGTGATGCATTTAGTGTACTTTTCATTTCTGTTTTTCCTGGATTTACATTGATACTTTCCATGTCATCATTAACTACTGAAAGGTGACCTTTAATGGTCTTCAATTTTATAGTGCAACGTGTACCGACCAGATCAGGCCTTCTTGTTGCTCAAAGCTTAAATGACAAGGTTTTCATGTTATTTTTTATAGATTCACGTGTACGACTCCTTGTCTGGTGTTGGTTCCAACCTTATGTGCAAAGGTTCTAGGACTGCTACTACCCTGTAGTTGAATGAATTGGATTAAGAAATATATATATTTAGATGTGGGAAGATATATTCTATTCTGGTAAAGGAGGGTGCAAGAGAGGAGCCAACAGCTCAATATCCAATTCACTCCAATTCAATTTATTCTTATTAAGCACACTTCTACTTATGCATCCAGTGTGTTAGTAATTACAAATATAATTACAAATTTAAGTATAAATTATTATATTATATATTATACAAATACAAATGTAATATAAAAACAATGTTGAATGTTAGCAGTGAAAAATTAAGCTATATACATATCTATGCTGCCACATACAGTATGTGGCAACTATACCGGCAGCACAGGGAAAGCCCAAGGAAACAGATAAGGAACTCCTGATGCTCTTCTGTCTCTTCCCAGGTAAGACCAATCCTCTTCCTGTCACATGACTCTAAAGAGACTAATAAAAAAAGCAGGCCTTGAAGCACCAGAGTCAGTTTGCTCTAAACCAGGGCTTCTCAAAGTCGGTCCTGGGGGCACATTATGGTTTCAGATTTTTGTTCCAACCAGATTCATAATCAGTAACAACAACTGAAAACACTGATCACAATTAATTAGCTGGTATTTTTTTTCTCTTCTCTTATTCTACCTTCAGAAAAGAACAGCAGTGTGATTTTTACATTTTTAAGAACTTCAGAAATATTTCTATTTTTGCTTTAGATTTACATGCTTGACTCTGTTTTGTTGATTTCATTATATTTTGCCCTTTCTCTGTGCAGTTTGCTCCCTTGTATATTAATAATGACAACTGAAAACAAGCAGAACAGACACCCAGGCAAACGACACTGAATTGTGAAAGGCTGCCACTACTTTAGCGTCAGTGCCACTAGTTAGTAAATAATGGATTAATGAAACAATTAGAGGAAATGTAGAATGAAAACCAAAATGAAAATTTTGTTAAAAAGAAAAAAAATACATTATCCCCATATAACTGCTTAGTATATTTTAATATTTTTTTTGCCAAACTTACTTCTCTAATTTCTATATTGGTTCCTAAACACAGAATCTGGGAAATAACACAACACTTAATTAGCCCAGGAGTCCAATTAAAAACAGAAGCTGGTTGGAGCAAAAACCTGTAACCACAGGTGGTCCCCAGCACCCAGTTTGAGAAACCCTGCTCTAGACAATGCACTCAGAAGAAATACTGCCCTGTGAAGAATATACATACTGCATTTTAAAGAAATAGTTAAAACATCTTTTCCCCTCGAAGATTACTAAAATATATCAAAATCAAATCCCATTATTAATTTTAAAGAACAATGGAATGGCTGAAGCTTGGGTTTTCTCTCAGAGTTGCTGCACACCCTTGGGTTTCCACAATGTGCAAGGTGGTTTGATGACCAAAGTTCAACTGTCTGTTGGTCAGTCACAAATTGGGAAGGATCTCCTCAAGCAAAACAAAGAGAATGTCATTTGGACGTTCAGCAGCGTTTGTTCTATTCTGATTATTTATTTCCCAACATTTTTATTATGTGAGCATTTAAACATTTTTCCCCCCATTGTTTCACATAAGAATGTTTTATGTAGAAGTGGGACAGTGTGTTTCTTCACAGTTCTATAAGATGATCATATTATAAGCAAAATTATTGACAAGCTTACTTACTGCAGTAACCCACAAAATCACAAAATTAGCAATTTGAACATTGAACTACCAACGTTCAGCCTGTCCCTCGATATCGTTTGAACGTTCAATGTTATTCTCGAGATGGGCAAATGTTCTTAAATTTTGTATAAGGTCAGTAATAATGTGTGAAATGCTGCAAACAGTTTAAGCTAAAACTACCATAAAATGGCCCTTTGTCACCACCTAGTGTCTAGTAACCAAGTTGTTACGTTAAAATTAACTTTAGGCCAGATTCACACACAAATTCTCATGTAGAAAAATAATTTAGTTATGAGCCAATGCATGCCTGCTTAACCACAAGAGAGATTCTGCTTAGTTTTAACGTCTCATTGCCAATTTACTGTTGCTACATACTTTATCTTAATTATAGAAATGATCTACTTTATAGTATTGTCTTTATTTGCTTAAAATGTTCATATTTGTTTTATTTGTGAAATCATTTAAACCCACATGCATAAATATAGGTATGCGGCCAGCTGAAGGTGCTTATTTATACAACTATTCTGATTTAGTGGTGGAAGAATAAAATCTGAAAAATATTAATTGTACTGACCCTACTGGAATTCCTTTTGTTTACCCAGTGGGCAATGCAGTGGCACAGTTGTCGCCTCACAGTTCCAGGGGCACATGCCTAGTAAATGTTTATGTGGAGATTGCACATTCTCCTTGTTTTTTTTTTTTGCTGTGTACTTCCCAAAGATGTGCACATAAAGTTAAAAAGTCCCTCTAAATTGATCCAGTATGGGGGGATTAAGGGGTGTGGGTGCAGGACTGCATGCGTATTCTCAGTAATCATCTGGCGTGCAGTCTAGAGTTGCTGCCAGCCTTCTACCTAACATGGCTGGAATAGCCCCTAGATTGTGAAACAGAGGGAAGGTTCAGAGAATGGATGGATAATTTAATTGCATTATTTTTCCATTAAACTATGTACTGTATGCTGTAATTACATTATAAAGACTGCATTACCATTATGGGTTTTACTAATAAGTAACAGTATAAAATAAATCATGCCTTGCAACAAAGTTCACAAACGTGTCAAAGGGTTAAGGAAAAAAAGAGAGAAAGCCTAAAGTGTCAATTTCAAAGTCATCTGTTTGGCTTATTCATCTTCAGAACTTGAGTATGCCAAAGGTCTGTTCCTGTGAGGTGTCAAAATATGTCATCTGTTTCTTTGTGTTTATTTAGCATAATGGAACCAGAAATTAAATTTGGACCAACTGCTACGTTCCCAGACAAAGAAGACTGAAATTCTTCTGACAGCATAAAGATTTGGGGCAATAATTGTTCCATACTAGATGCTCAAATGTATTAAATATTATTTTTAACATACTGTTATGAACAAACGCTGAAGATCGACATAAAATAAAAGGACCTAATCTCAAAATAGCGAGCACAGCCATGTCAAGTTGGCTCCGGCCTTGTGATCAGTACTGCTGAGATAGGATTTGGCACCCCATGGCCCTGCTTTAGGTTAAACAGAATCTTTAAAGGAATGAGTAAAAGTTAGATATGTACATTAAGTGCATTTTATGTGTTAGAATAAACAAACAATGAAATGTTAAAGGGGATGTGTACTGTTTTTAATATATTATGACCAGGGTTGATGCTGTTTTTATATCCAATACTTTATTAGCAGATAATACTTATTTTTATATTTTTCTTTTATTCTTTCTTTATCATGTAAAGCACTTTGAGCTACATTATTTGTTTGAAAATGTGCTATATAAATAAATGTTGTTGTTTTCTGTGAAATGTCATTTTTTGAGCAGATCTAAAATCCTTTAAAAAATGTGCATATTTTGCTACTAAAAATATACTGAAAATCAACACTACTTTCAAGAAAACAGTTACTTTAGCCATCCTTGTTCCTACTAAGATGAGGCAAAATAAAGCAGAATCTTAACAATTATCACAAGTCAAATTTCTGCATTTCCTACACTTCAAACAATTAAAAAGGAAAAAAAGCACATTTTGATCTGCTTTAACAATTACCGTAGAAAAACAAATCTCTGAATTTGCAAGAAGTATTAGGACCACAGAAACAAGTGTTTCCAAAATCTGTAAGGAGAGTTTTGACATGCATGAGTTTCGATTGCGAGATAAGCAATGTGTATGAAAATGAACTGTAGGCTCTGGTTAGAGGTATTTAACATAAAGATTGAACCTCCTCATTGTTTGCATTTTGCAGACACACAGTTGTGTTTGCCTTATAATGCTTAGACCCCAAGTTCTGTTCTTGTTTGTGTGATTTCTGTGTGGAGTTTCTTTCTGATGCCCGTGTTCTCTTTGGTTTCCTCCAGAGACTCCACTTCTAACCTCCTCACTCCCTGCTTTCCTCCATGTACATGCTTTTGCTTCATGTCTACTATAAATTTTCCTAGTGTCTATTCTTGAGTTACTGCATTGTTGTTCAGTATACCTTTTTCAGACTTAGTGCCAAGAAGGATTAGGAAGTGGGATTATTCTCCTTAAAACTCAAAGAATGACTGTTTGAAAAGAAAACCGAGGACACTTTTGCTAATATTAGTAAACAGTATGCTATTTTCTAATGTTGACTAAGATGTCTCTGACTTAAAGTTACTTAAATGTAATTTCCATCACAAAATGGAATTTGCATATTCTCCCAGAGTAATTACATAATACCTCTTAATAACATGGCCTGCCATTTTTCTATTGAACATCGAGAGATGTGAAATGAAGGGAAGAACAGGTTCCAGGGAATACGCTGTTTAATGTCCAGGTTATGGAAAAATTGACAAGAAAGAAACCAAAGTGGAAGGGCTCTTAACTGCAGCTCCTCATGCTATACAAAAGTGCTCCTAAGGAGATGTGTCTCCCATAGGAGTTGGGTCCAGAATAAGCGGGAACTACCTGTCTGCCCAAGATCTTTAGAGTTAGTGCAGTGTTAGTGATGGGGAATGCAGAAATTGGTTATTCTCCATTATTCTAAAGGAAATAGAAAAACCTTCCCCATATTTTCTAATACAGACATGCCCCTGAGACACTCTATGCCCTCACGTGCATACCACAGAATAATAATGAACTGCTTTAGTAAAGTGGCTCACTTACCCATGGATGCTCATAAAAGTTTCACCATGTCTTTGACTGAGTAAGCTTATTGTATTTGTCTTAAAGGTAGGTTTAGGCAGTGTTAAGTGTGGTAAATGACACATGTCAGAGGTAGTTCGGATATCAGGGATAATCAAGAAGAGAGGTAGCTTAGTTGAAATGCTGCCAAAAAATGTAGACAACCTGAACAAGATCGAAATTAGTGCAAACGTGAGGTTTAATAAATGATAAAGCCCAAAAAAGACAATGATCATGAAGACATGGGCTATGAGTTTGAAGGTGGTGGTGATGAAACTTAGACAAGGGGAAGATGATTAAGCTGAAAGTAAGGATGAAGATACATTTAAGATGATTAAAAGGATGAGGAGTGTCACACACACGCGAGTAGGGGGCAGGTAAAGGACCCGACGTTTGGCGTTAACCCGCAAGAAGGGGGAAAAAGCTAGTGCACTAACCATCTCTCTGCTCTCTCACAGGAAAGACGATCCACACAAGAGCCCGGGGCCGTTAACCCCCCGTGCTACAATCAGATGATCAGGCTCCTTCCGCAGTGCATAAAGTCACGTGTCATCCCTCCCCAATGACATCAATTTGCTCCCAGGATTCCCGGTTGTTCCCGACATCCTTTTCACCATCCCCGCCTCGACAAATATGCCATCTTAATATTGTTTCCCTGTGCTTCCTTTTAGAGGAGATATAGCATAGACCTGAAGATGAGAACGACAAAGAGTTGAACGTGATGAAAGAGAAGAAGAAATAGGTCTAAAGTGGTTTCTAGACAGGATAGGGTAACACAAATTAAATTAAAGAACTGGATAAGTAAGACCCAAAAGAGTCTCTTTGGGTAGCTGAGACTTACAAAGCTGTGGCTCCATTGCCAATGCATTTTGTATTTTGCTATTGTGAATTCACAGAAAATAGAAAATTAAATGTTATGGACTCACACTTTGTCTTCATACATTTGATGCCATCAGGGATATGTTCTGTACACCACAAACTTAGAAGACAGAAATGGAAGACATCCTGGAATAAAGGATGTGTTCAGAATCTTAAAAAAACATTGCTGAAATCTACTAGATAAAATTGGACATAAATTTTCAAACACCAAGCCCCCAACTTAAGTAACGTCTATTTTGAATAAAAGCAAATACTACCAGCCACAAGGTGAAAAAGAGCTTTATGGCTCAGGCAGTGGTCAGGAATGAGAGCATAAATAAGTTTTCAATGACCAAAATGCTCTGGTACTTGGTATCCTTGTTCAAGTCAGTGAAAAACTGAAAATATTATCACATTAGTAAACTCAGAATATGTGCAGCCACAAGGATATGTCAGTAATGAGATAGATAGTTTATTTGAAGAGTAAGCAGCATTTCATTACTCTGTACTTCATAGCCTTATTAGTGTTCCTACATGGCTATCCTTGAAGTACCCTAGCTATGTCAATATCTCATCACACTTCATACTTCATTTTTAGACCTTTTAACGTGGGCGAAGTTTATTGTTAAGAATGTCTGAGCTGTAAAGAAGTGCTTATACTTTGTTAAACAAGAAAATAACTGAGTGGTGAGTAATACTGAATATTATGGTAATAGAGCCAGCATCAGATCAGCTTTACAAATAGCATGACTAATGTGGCCAGTTATTTATCTCCCTCTCTCTCACCCTCTCCCTTAATACAGTCTGGTTCTGGTCCAACCATGTAGCCAACAGAAGGAAAACATAACGTATTTTCCTTGGAAGCGACAACCATGTATGTCCAAATGTTAAAAAACAACAGAGGTCCCATTGAACTTTTCAACTTTTATACCTCAAAACTGCTGCTTGTCTCTTTTCTTTTTCAAATATGAAACTTTGCTAACTATAGGAGACACCAATCAATATCATTTAACAAATGCAGAAATTGTTAACTAAATCACTACAGCATGTACAATGTGAGAATATCCATGCAGAGCAGTGAAAAAAACACTGTATATAATATCTAAGTTAATGGGGCAATACACCTTTAATCTTTATATTCCTAGCAGGGGTTAAAGAAAATGGTATTCTACCAAAAAAGACACAAGTTGTAAATATTGTTGTGAATATGCTGATTATAATACTAAATCAGAATAAACCTGAATGAGTTAGGGACTGTTCAGAAAATGTCAAAGTCACAGTATCACATAAAAGGAAAGTTGTCTTTCATTGTGCTATGGGCATTTTTAACATTTTTATCAATTCATTTAACCGGGTTAGCATGTACATACATAAACCTTTGATGCATATTTTTAAGAAGTCACTGTGCACTGGAGAAATTCCGAAGAACTGAAAAATGGCAAATATTATCCTGTTATATAAAAAGGGTGACCAGGCAGATCCAAGCAAAAATAGGCCAGTAAGCTTAACATGCGTCACAGGTAAATTAACGGAAGGAATTACTAAGGATAAGATTGAGCAACACATGGCAAGAACAGGAGTTTTTTCTGAGCAGTCAGCATGGGTTCAGAAGAGGGAGGTCATGTTGTACCAACATGCTGGAATTCTATGAGGAGGCAACAAAAGGATACGAGCAGAGTAGAGCATATGATATTATTTATCTTGACTTTCAGTAATCATTTGATAAGGTTCCACAGGCCTAAAAGATGAGGGAGCTCAGGGTGTTGTTTTTAGATGGGTGTAAAATTGGCTCAGATGCAGGAAGCAGAGGCTTATGGTGTGAAGAACCTTATCAGAATTGGCTGATGTGAAGAGCGGTGTTCCACAGGAGTCAATGCTAGGGCCAGTGCTATTTTTAATATAATATAAATGATGTGGATAGAAATACAATTAACAAGCTGACATGATTGAGACATGATTGAAGTGTTTAAAATTATGAAGGGAATCAGTACAGTGGATCGAGACTGTTATTTTAAAATGAGTTCATCAAGAACACATGAACACAGTTGGAAACTTCTTAAGTGTAAATTTCACACAAACATTAGAAAAAGTATTCTTTACAAAGAGCACCGTACACACTTGGAATAAGTGACCAATTAGTGTGGTAGACAGTAGGACTTTCAAAACTTGACTTGATGTTAATTTAGAAGAATTAAGTTGATAGAAATGGTGAGCTTTGTTGAGCTGAATGAGCTGTTCTCGTCTAGAGTGTTCTAATGTTCTAAAGTATACAGTACCTTGACAGGAACCAGACCCAGTCCATGGAAATGTGAAGCCACAGAGCTAACCACTGCATCAACCATGGTTTAAAATCAGTACAATAAACTTTAAAAATAAATCTCTCTGTAGCTCTTATGAACTGAAAATGGAAATTCTTTAAAGGGAAGAGACAAAGAATAATAGTTGGGTGGATAGAAGTTGAAAACCAGAAAAGCAATATTAAAAAAATCAAGGTTAGAATTTACCAGTCATAGTCTAATATCCTTTTCCTAACTCCTGACGCAAAAAGTGTGTCTTCGATACAATACATGGTGATCTCAAACATTGTGACAACATCCCTTCAATATAAGAATATCAACAAACACCAATTAGCGTAGTGGTGCCAGGAAAGACTCTTGGTCAAGCATGCTTTGATGGATTAAATGATGACATAATCAAATTTGTACTCTACAGGGTCTTCATTGTCAGTTCATCAAACATATGTAAAATTCCAATTGATATAGCCAGTATCACCTGGCTACAGTTTTAAATCACTTTTGGATATTTTTTTTAGTAATTTGACTGATTAGAGTTGATCACAAAGCAATTGCAAGTGTCATTAGTGGTGACGAGTGAACCTTGCACAGTTCCCTTATCCATGAGTTCGAAAAAAATCATGGAAATGCTTGGGAACTATGCCATCCAGCATGAAATGCATTGAAGTCAATGGGGAAGGAAGAACTAGTTTTGAGAGATTATAATGGTATAATGGTCCTTTAAGTGTTCCCAAGGGCCAGGGAAGCATCTATTAACTATGTGGAAACGATTATTATGCCCAAAAAGGTGTAGATGCAACAAACAAAATACAACAAATGGCCACAAACTAGCAGTAAGTAAATTAAACATAGATCATTGCACTCACAGAGTTCCAATCTTAGGGCACACAAGGTGATGTGGCAGAGGCTCATTCCATTGTTTAAAGCCGTGGCTCCATGTGCAGCTGGAAAGTCTTTTTTGTTTGCCATGTATCTGTGTAGATGCTTCACACTTTTTTCTTCCATCAAGGTGATAGAAACACCTTATAAATAGTAATAAATTTTTCATTATTATTATTATTATTTCACAGGGTCTTATTCTGACTTGAGGAAGGGGAGGACTCCTTTAAGGTTTGTTTTGGCTGTGGAAGAGACTGAACACGCACACAGAGATAGATCAGTGTTACTTATTCAGTGGCAGTACGCATTATATTCTCACTATAGACAGCTAATGTACAGTACCTCTCAAATGAAAATACTGCAAGTTTTATGGGTTGGAAATCTAGCTAGAGTACTGATCGGGTTGTGACATCATACATGTCTAAAGCAGATCGACAATGATTTTACAGTGCACATGGCGTGTACAGCTTTATGATGTCACTTTGGTCTGGTAAAGCCTCATGGGGCACTGGGAAAAAATGTTTGTCTATATCATGAGCTAGGAGTCCCAAAGCACATAAATCTCAATAAGTTCCTAAGCACATAACCACAAACACTTCCAAAAATACCCACTAGAGGGAAAGCCATCCAACATGGCTAATAACAATGGAAACACAGATCTTTTTTAAGATGGAAAGGTTTTATCTCTACAAAACTGCTACACCGCTGTAGGACGCCATTACGGCATCAATGAGCACATGATTCTTTTTATTTAAAAAGGAGGAAAAGAATATAAGATCTACGGCCGCAGTGTCCTTTAACAAGGGCGCAAAACGAGTTGTAAGTGGACGTAATAAGGCGGAAGTCCAGATGGAATCTGCTTTAGGGATTTTTATTGAAGACTGCCGGAAGAAGAAAGCTACACAGTCGCTTGAAGAGGCTCCTTTAGAAGAGCTGTAATGCTCTCCTTTGTTGTGCAGTAAAATTAAACTCATCATTATCGGACAAGTCGTCGTGTCATTGTTGGTGAGTAACCATAATTAATTTTCTATGTGCAGTACTTAGTACATGTATGTACGTTTAGTGTCACTGTACACACATTTTACTGTATACAATTTTTCTTGCATTGTACGTATTTATTGCTGGTGGCCTGTCTATCGTAATGGCTGTCACATACTGTATGTGATATCGGAGATGCTTGATATCTTTAAAATAATATTTAGGTTTTACTGTATATTAACAACGTGTTTACATACATAATTTCAACGAATCTTACCTAATATCTAAGAGAATACAAAGGGTTTATGCTGTATAACTGTGCGTGAAATGTTTATAAGAGTGTGGGAGAATTTATAAGGGCTTAAAATATATAAAAATAACCATATGAACATATGGTTTTTACTTTGTGGATTTTCACCTTTTGCGGGGGGTTCCCTCGAGGAGGGATCACTGTATGACCATCCAGATTTATAGGGTGGAGGGAAGTTCCTGGCTGTGATTGACAGGTGGCCCCGCCTTATATAGGTCCACCTACAAAGCATGTCAGTTTAAAGGCAAGACCAAAAACAAAGAACAATACACATAACCAACAAAAGCAACATTAACATAAAAAATGCAAAAAAATTGAACAATAAAGACATGAAACAAAACTTCGAAACCCAGCTGAAGCATGGCAGTCTGCAGAGTGAAATTTCAGGAAAATATTTGATGAATAAGGTCACCAGTAAATAAATAATCTTTGCGGCGAAAATGCTTTGGTGAATTTTGCAAAAAAACACTATTCATTAGAAAGTATACTAGATTCTGTCTTCAAAATGTTATTGAAGAAATCGGTGACCATTAAAACCGAGGAAACTCATTGATGAGAATTAACATTTAGTTTTAATGCTACAAATCTCTTAGAATACACAGTAAGACACAAAGAATTACATTAAGCTTTTTAATTGTAGGTCTCTTATTTTTTTATTAACCATTCAGTAAGGTATTTCTTCGTTTAATGTCCTCTTAATTCAATTTATCGATTTATGTTTTTTTTTCAATTTTGATATACTTTTTTAATCTCCTTTACTGCCGTTTATGCATAACCTCTGGGGGTCAGAACTCAGGGTCAGCCATTGCACAGCACCCCTAGAGCAATTTTCAGGTTAAGCACTTTATCATCAAGCACGTCTGGAGCCAATCATGGCTGCAACAAATACACAGCAGGAATCACCCTTGACTAGAGAACTCCAGTCCACTGCAAGGCCCACTCACTTCGTCAGTCTGGAATCACCAATCAGTCTAAGTAGCCTGTCTTTAGGGAGGTAGAAAATGTGCAAACTACACAGACAAATGTTTTAAATCTAAGCTAGATCTGTGAGGGTGTCGCACTATCCAGTGTGCCATCGTGCCTATGAGAGGCATTTTCTTCAAAAAATGAAATTAAAATTATAAAATGAAAATGCAATTTCTCTTTTGCCATTTATTTTTCAAAGTGTATGTGCAAGAATTCTGCAAAAATTGAAAAATAAAATAAAATAACACTATTTGCATTTTCATTTTCAACTTGAACAGCAAGAAAGCTGCAAAAATGACAAGTAAAATGCAAATAAGCCCTGGTGCCACCTGCTGCTCATTGAAGTTTCATTTTCCACTTTGCATTTAAATTTTCCATTTTGCATTTTCATTTTCAAGTTCTCAACATGCAAATATATTTTAATTAATGTGGGTCAATGGGTGGGGCTTTGCACATCGATTTCCCATAATTCTTTGTCCTCCATAGCTGTAGCCATTTTGATCGAAAGAATACCTTCTCACTTCGACTGTGTTTACTTCACGTAATTTTGATCTTTTCACCCCCATATTGTGAAATTGTCTCCCAAATTCCAAAGTAAGTAATCCATTAAGTAATTAATGTGGTATTTAATTACAAAATTTAACATGATAAAAATTAGCCCTTATTACATTATAGTTTACATTTATTTACACTGAAGTGGAAACAAGATTTTTTTTATTTTTTTTTTTTTATGTAGTATTATGTAATAACTGCGGTGGGTTGGCACCCTGCCCGGGATTGGATTCCTGCCTTGTGCCCTGTGTTGGCTGGGATTGGCTCCAGCAGACCCCCGTGACCCTATGTTCGGATTCAGCGGGTTGGAAAATGGATGGATGGATTATGTAATAAATTTATCCCTCTACAGTTTTCACTTCCTCCTCCTCCTCCTATAGTTATGTCCCATTCCTGTAGATGATTGATGACTCAATTGTCTTTATTGTTATAACTTTTTAAAATAAGGTTATTGTTATAACTTTTTAAAGTAGGGAAAAACCCCACCCGTTGAGTCGTGCTTAATTAAAATATATTTGCTTGTTGAGAACTTAAAAAATGAAAATGCAAAGTGGAAAATAAAAAGTCAATGAACAGCAGGTGGCGCCAGTGCAAATTTACATTTTACTTTTCATTTTTGTAGCTTCCTTGTAGGCTAAAAATGAAGTCACAAATGCTGTTATTTCATTTTATTTTTAATTTTTCCAGCATTCTTGTCAGTAGAGAAATAAATGGCAAAAGAGAGATTGCACTTTCATTTTATAATTTTAATTTTCCTTTTTTTGCAGAAAATACCTCCCATATCGTCCCATCATTGTGACAAGCTGATTTTTGTAAATATGTTTATAATACAGTTACAATACAGCACGTGTATTTAAAGGAAATACATATTTATGGAATGCAAGACAATTCTACTAATGGAATCAGCTTAAGAGAATATAGAAAAAATAACTGTAATCTGATTATATTTTTACAAATAATAAGTGATGGAATGCTGCTTGGGAATTATTGAAAATGAATGTGCAAAATAAATAAAGACATCAGAATCTGAGACTTGCACCACCCGGTCAATAATCAGATGTGATGAACAATGAGTTCTTTGAACATAGAGAAGAAGAAGCAATAGGGAAGGAGGCTAAAATGAGTAGGAAAAACAGAACCAAGAACTTCATGCTGGTTAAAAAAGTATGCCATCTCCCTAGGTTGGCTATTGGGTTAAAGCGCAGCGTCTTTGAAAGCCTTTCACTAAAAGCACTGAAGTCAATGAGGTATAAGGTCACACTGGAGAGGCACATACAACAGACAGCGAGTGAATTCCATGGTATGCATTTTCAAATAGTCAAATTTCGCAATGTTTTTCTATGCAGTGTATTAATAACATAGACCTGAGTAAATATTTTCAATATTAAAAAAAGGCTTACTGCACTTTGTGACTTGAGTACCTAAAATGTCAGTATTTTCATCTTAACATATCTGCTATGGTTGTAGCATGAATGCATACTGGTCAGCCTGCTGCCAACTAGATCTGTGGGGCTGGGATTAATTCTTGGCTCAGTCTGAATGGAGTTTGAAGTTCTCCCTTTTTTTCAAACTGGGTACTTCACTTGCGTGCCATGTCTCAAAGGTTAGCATTAGTAATTGTTTATAAATGAACAGTGCATCAATGTCCTCTTCAAGAAGTGGCCTTTATTCTGGGTTCCTGCCTTACATCTTTTGTTGCCAAGAGAGATGGATTGACAGGACAAATGTGGCATCAGTTTCTTTAGCTAACCACAGTGGCACCAAGGTGCTGGGTTTTGTTACAGCCTATGTGGAATGGGCCTGTTCTCCCAGTGCCTTTGTGGCTTTTGGTCCGAGAGCTCTGCTTTACCCCCGAGTTCTGCTTCAGTGAGTGAGTGGGGGTCTGTGGATGAATACACCCCGTGATGCATTAGTTGGTTCTAGCCTTGTGCTCAAAGCTGCCAGGTAGAGCTGCGGTTAAAAGGCCCCTGAACTGGATTAAGAAGTTTTAATGATGGATGGATGGAGGTGACATTTTCAAACTGGTTACATAATCTGTTTTCAAGAGTTCAACGTGAAGAAACAAAGCCAATCAATTTGTTTCAAGGGTTGCCAACTACTAAAAGCATTTTTATGCACAGGATGGAAAAGCAATGGGCATACTCAAAAGTCTTTATGTAATATAAGACTAAAATTGAACAATGCTTAATGTGAGTATGCTTAGAATAAAAGTGCAATATTTTTTCTTTTGCAAGTGACTGCACTGTAGCTATTTTTGATATTATGCAGTACGTGCTTTGCTTTAATAACACTGCAATTTTACTAGCTTGTGATAGCCATTCACATGCTGCTGCCTCCTCAGATGCCACACACCCATTTAAATACTGGGAAAGCAAAGCAGTACCAAAGTTGAAATGAATTTCATTGCAGGAGTCAAAATTTAATTAACTAGTGAAAAAACAACCGTTTTTTATCACCACTGTGATATAAGAATCCATTTCTTCATTATGTATTTGAACACATCGTGTCTTCTGGCAGTGCTTCATCTATTCCATTTTTGTTTACCAAAAAAAGAAAATCAGAAATAATCAGAGCCTAGTGCCTTGGCTGACATCCAGTCACGAATGTTTCTTTCATTGGCTTTTCAAAAAACAAGAATTCCGTAAAAGATGAAAAAACTCCCCTATCCACATCCCAATGTAATCAATTTATTAATTTCAAAACACAATCCAGCATTCTCAGCAGGGACTTCTGCTGACAGATGATTGTTTCATGTTGATTTTCTCCAAACCTTGTATTTAAAAATTTCTGTTGAGAACCGAAAACTCTTCATACTAGTTCATTTAAAGCAGATTTTAGATTAGCAAATCGAATATAACACCATAGTTCGAATTTGAATTTAACTTGAAAGAGACTTATGAGGTAAGGTAAATTTGTGAACAAGTATAAATTTAATTTGCTGAAGAATATAATATTAATAAAATAATCCTAACATTGCTGGATAAGTTGTTCTACCTGTAAAAACAATATCTATATATGGTTAGGTCTCCTCATTTTGTAAGTTACTTTGAAAAAAGCAGTCAGTTAAATGTGCACAGTAATATTAAAAACCTTCTGACGCTTCACAAGGAACTTGGAGGCAAAGGTATCAAAGCTGTTAAGGGAGCAGTGAACAAACTCACAAGGAACCTAGACCTGAATATTTGTGTGCTGATTTGAACACACAAGAAAATTAGACAAGCAACTCTCGGTTACATGACTGCAAATGTCAAAGACAGGAACAAAAAGTCTTATTTATTGGATGTGCTAAGTCAACAACAACAAAAAAAAGAATGTATATCTATAAAAGATGACATTTATTAGTTTTGTGTACTTGTGTTCATTTCTTTCAGGGTTAAGATGCACCAGTGGCTTTCCAGTTAAAACAAACCTACTGCTTCATCAAGTTCATTACTGTTAAACCACATTTCTATCTGCAAGCATTTTGTTGCCCAGAATTCTTGAATCTGAATACACAATGATGATCATGTCCAATGTAGAAATCGTGATAAGAGCCAAAGATGTTTGCATATTTTTTCCAGATGTTTTGTGGTGATTAAAATGTACAGTAGATATACAGAAACATGTTTTGATGTTGTCCAAAAATTCACAGAAAATGCACAAAAAAAAGGAAGTCCGCACTTCCAGTGTCACATTATTTATGTGCCACATCCCCAACTTTAAGCTTCAGAAACAGGACGAGGTCTACTTCCTAATAGCGGAAATGGTCTTTCAACATGTATGTGTGCTTTTCATTTGCTGCATCTAGTATTATATATAGCAGTGGTCTCAAACTCCGTCCTGGATGGCCGCAGTGGCTGCAGGTTTTCATTCTAACCCTTTTCTTAATTGGTGACCAGTTTTTGCTGTTAATTAACTCCTTTTTCTTTCATTTTAATTGCCTTGTTTTTTAGGATTTGTTGCTCTAAATTGCTTCATTTCTTTCTTTAAATGGAACCCAAAATAAATTAAATGTGACATGAGTGAGCCAACAGAAGATCAACTAAGTCAGTGTCTCAAATTCCAAACAATTTTACTCCAACCAGTTGAGTAATTAGGAGCCGATTCCTTTGGCTAATTTAATCCGTTCTTTAATTCCATGGCTTGTTGCTGCTCTCATTTTGCGATAGAACTTTGTATAATGTTAATGTTTACCCCCTGGGTGGAATTGATGAGTCAAATAGTGTGAGGGAGGAACGCTGAAGCTGCTCGTCTGTCTGGAGATGATACTGTTCAGTGGATGCAGTGGATTCTCCATGATTGACAGGTGCCTGCTCAGCGCCCGTTGCTCTGCCACGGATGTCAAACTGTCCAGCTTCGTGCCTACAATAGAGCCTGCCTTCCTCACCAGTTTGTCCAGGTGTGAGGCGTCCTTCTTCGTTACGCTGCCGCCCCAGTACACCACCACGTAGAAGAGGGCACTCGCCACAACCGTCTGATAGAACATCTGCAGCATCTTATTGCAGATGTTGAAAGATGCCAGCCTTCTAAGGAAGTATAGTCATCTCTGTCCTCTCTTGCACAGAGCATCAGTATTGGCATACATTTCCGAAATTGTTGATGTTCTCTTTTCTAAGAGCACTATTAAAATGTTTTGTGGTCAGATCAGCATTCCTGAGACCTTCATCTTTCTTTATGTTCAAATACTGTATGAGGGACACAGATTACTGGTCATGTTTTGGCTCATTTTGTATCTTGTTATTGTTTGGCTCCTAATTAAGGAAAAAGGAACAATTAAGGGTCTGGGTCTTCAAGAGCAAGTCCATTATAATTAATTCAAAAGAAGTTCATTAGCAGCAAAAACAGGTAACTGAAAAGGGTTAGAATGAAAACCTGCAGCCACTGCGGCCCTCCAGGACCGGAGTTTGAGACCACTGATGTATAGTAAACAAGATAGCCAAAGATATTGGTCAGTCATTTTATAATGTGAACAGGGTCACGGGGGTGCTGGAACTTATCCCAGTTAGCAAGACAGGAACAAACCATGGACAGGGCAGTAGTCCATCACAGGGCAAACACACACACCAAACAATTCACCTAACCTGCATGTCTTTGTGGTAAGAAATCAGAACAAACCCACAAGAACACGGAGAGAACATGCAAAATTCATGCAGGGAGGACCTGGGACGCAAAACCCTGTCCCCTTACTGTGAGGTAACAATACTACCACTACACCACCAAAATTCACCACCATCAAAACATTCCCCACAAATAATTAGCAAGGTGATCAGGGCATGAAATAACAGTATTTCAAGAGGCAAAACAAAAGAATAGTCAAATAAACAAGCGAGGGTCAGATCTCCCAAAGACTACAGCTGCAATTAGCAAGTGTCACACAACATTAATAGTGAAAAAGCAAAATATTGGAGGTCCTGATTGTTATTAAAAATCCCTAACTATCACTAACCACACGAGATTCCTAGTTTTAATTGATCCAAAAAATTGATTGCCAGGTACTGCATGCCACTATCTTTATAGGATGGGTGCAATGATTGTAAGGGACAACTCAACCCAACCGAGGCACCCAAGACATGGAAGGAGGGGGAAAGGCAGCATCTTTAGGGCACTGCCTCCCCTAGAATGCTAGATGGCAGCTCCCCTCATTTACAGCGGTGCCCCAGATTCCCACAGGGCATCAATGGACTTGGAGCTCTTTACCTCAGCACTGTTGGGTGCCGTGGGTGCCACCAAAGGGTGCTGCAAGGACTGAGGAGCCCTATAGTATGGGGTTACCTCCTCAGCTGGAAGTGCTGATGGACCACGTGTGTGGAAGATTAGAAGCACTTCTGAAACAGATAAAATAAAAGGTGCTGTCTACTGAACAAACATAAGCCAGAGTCTGGAGAAGGAGCGGAGGAGGCAGTGACCCATAATAGAAGGAAATAAAGAGTTGTGCTTGTGCTGTACTAGTGCTTAATGTGTATACTTGTGGCTATAGGAGCGGGAAAGACTTATCAGAAAGAGCTTCCTACTAATAAAAGACTCTTAGCTTTTTTAACTTGTGTCCATGCCTGTTGTATTGGGTGTTTAGGAAGCTGGAGCGCCCCCTGGTATCCACAGATATTTTACAGACCACCCCCACATGACCAGCAAAGGATGTTGTTACCAAAAACAATATGACCTCCATCACGAACAACCACAAAATGGCAAAAATAAATAGTTAAAATTAAACAATGATAAAAAATAGCAAAATTGAAACAAGAACAAACCAAATATTGGGAGAATCATTCTAATGTGAGTTTACAAGAAGGTTGACATACATCTTTCTAAATTTAGCAAACATACATTTCACAATGGCTCGCTTATGTTTGAGTTAAACATTTTTTTGTTGCACTATTGGTCTGAGTGAGAACAAGACTGTGCATCTCCAGTGAGCTCCTGAGTGTGTACTAAAAGACACAGTAAAAAAAAAAAAAAAAAAAAATGACCAGAAGAATAAAATCAATTGAAAGAAAAAAGGTCAAAACTCAGAGTCAAAACCAAAAGGAGATTCTCAAGTCAGAGTCAAAAAACAAGAACAGAGATTCAGTAACTTCCATCAAATTCAGATGTCCCAGCACTGCCAAAGACAAACTAAAAAGTGTCTCTGATGACACCACAAATGCACGTGTTGCAATGTATTCTGGGAAATGTTTGCCAAAGAGATTGCAAATATAAAAGGCTCTAATATAGTGGCGCCAATCTGAAAAACACAATAGCGTCACGGTAATATTAAAACAAAATGTATGCTTCTAAAATAAGCCTATATACACCATTTCCATCCAAATATTCTAAATCCTTGAATATGAAAATCTCAAATTTCATATGTTGACTGGCAGGAATATAGTCAGAAAAGACATAACAATTTTATGAAAATTAGAGATTATAATTTTGTCATATGATATTTTTTACAAATTTTCTAAAGAGCCTTTTAGAAAGAGTAATATTGTTATTACAGTTTTGAGAGCTCCTGAATTCTTTTTATTTTACTTTATTTTTTTTGATGATAAAAAATTGTTGTGTCTTTTCCCAATGCCATTATGTTTATTATGCATGCTATCATTTTGTGGTGTATTTGCTTCTTCATTGCTATAGAAATCAGAGCAGAAGTTTACAGTTCATGAGATCACCATTATAACTGGATAAAAGGTCAGCTCCATGCATTTTCTGGTCATCTGTGATAGGAAAGAGATTTAGTATGAGCATGGTTAACAAAATACTGGAAGGGAAATATCAACTATGAATGTAGAAATGTTTTTCTGATTTGATGAAGTTCATTCAGGACTGAAGCCAGGAAGTTCTTCTTTATGTAAAGACACATGGCAATCTGGAACAAACTACTGAGACATGAAGTTGAAGCACAAACCTTGACAACCTCTAAGAAGAATCTCGATGAGATATTGGAACGGCTTACTTATTAGCTAAACAAACAGGCTTAATGGACTGAATGGTTTCCTCTCATTTGTTAATGTTTGTTAAATATTCCTTTTAAAAAACCTTTGTGACTCGTTGATAATGAACTTAGTCTGGTATTTAGATAAATGTTTCATCTTCTGCTCCTCAGTAAATATTCTTTGTCTTTCCAGACAGAGCACTACGACATAATCTGGTCAGGATAAGCTCCAACTCGTACTTCTCAAAATGAGAATTAAGAGGGCTTAAAATGGATAGATAATAAGCCCCACTACAAATTTATAAAACAAATTAGTACACAAAGTATTGCTTTTTGTTTTCTGTATGAGGCACGTTCTTTGAGCTTATTTCGGTTGTTCACCAATAAGGTCTACTGCTGGAATACATGTAGCACTTAGTATTAATTAACTCTTTAAACATAGCTCCATTGTTTTGGACCTGCCAGAAAGATCAAACAATAATACAAAATAAAATGCATAAAAGCATTCATTTACACATTGCTATAACTAAAGTACAGTATTTTGCAGTTAAAATGCTGTATTGAATACCTCAATGCCATGTTATCACAGCAACACCCACTATGTCCAAATTCAATTGTGTACAATTTAACGGACAGATTCTGAATGATATCAGATTCCACTTTCTATGTTTTCCACTTTCCGTCTTTTTGAGGTTTTGGAATCATAAAACTATTGTAATTTCTATGCACATTATAATTTCATTAACACCTACTCGTACTATATGTTCAGGAATAGTAAGATTTGCCCATTGGAATGATACATAGACCATGTGTCTTCAATAATGGATATGTATGCTATGGATACTTATTTGAAAACCATAAAAGTGGAGAAAAATAATCCTGTGTATTATATTGCTTTAAAATAGTAATACTAGACTATGTAGATATTTCATGACAGTTGTAAGGGACGGCCAGCAGCCTTACCTGGTTGGGACACCCATGAGATGGGAGGAATGAAGCACTAGATCAGGCTCGCCACCGGGGGGGACAAACAGGACTCTGGTCTGGGGCCCCAACGGAAGGGGGCCCCTTCACGCTTGATTTTTTTTATGCTGATGTTGTGCGCGTAGATATATATTCAGACAATTATTCAAGTTACATGTAATAGAAAAGTTAAATCATTTAGCTTACAAAAATACAAGTGAGTGTTTTAATAGCCGCACGCTCCACGCAAGTAGATATCATGCTCGTGTCGTGTGAAGCACGGTTGTCAAAGGGGGCCGGCAGCGGCACGCTTCTCAAAGACAAAGGAGAGCCGATGCCGACGTCCTTGCGCTTGACGTTGAGTAGTATGTTTGTTGTACAGGGTACGTGGATAATAGATTGACTTCACCGCTGTAATTGAATACTTCCGTTTCACAAACACAGACGCTGTTCTGTCTCAGACAACAGCGATATTGTTGTGCACTATCATGGATGTTGACATGTATGGTGTAGCAGAAGTCCATCTCCGTAGTTTGATAATTCATTCATTTGGGTGTTTATTGTTTCTTTTAAAGCAGTGACGAGTGTGTGTTGGTTTTGTGTGTATCACTAAAGATTCTGGATCACCCGGATTTTCTGAAAACTTTGAAGTTTGATACAGCAAGTTACCATACTGATTGTACACCATGTAGATAACCCTAACCGTTAGTATATATTAAAATGTTCAGATGTTACTCCTATTCATTGCATTGGTATAATTGTACCGTTACATGTTAGATAATACATAGGTCTATCTCATTAATGTATTGTTTCAATTCCGCTACGAGCTTCCGTTAGCACTGGCTTTCCTTCTCGCAGTCAAACTTTAATGTGCGAGAAGGCTTAACTCATCAAGTATGGTATTCATAAATGCAGCATTGTCGCTGTCAGATAAACTACATTTCAATCATTTTGTATACATATTTGAAGGTTTTGGCATGTGGGGACCCGGGGGAAGGCAGAGGGGCCCACACGTACCCAGTTGTCTGGGGCCCAAATATTTCTGGCGGCGGGCCTGACTAGATGACAACCCCCCTGGTTTGCAGCAGGGCATTGTATTCACACAGGGAAGCATGGGACATGGAGTTCTTCAACTCAGTCATGTTGGGTTTCATGGGTGCTGCAGGGACTGGTGAGCCCTACCTTATGGGGTTTCTATTTCATCTGGAAGTGCTTTTGGATCACATGTACGGAAGACCAGAAGTATTCCTGGGTAGAAGGTAAAAGGAGCTGCTTGCCTCAGATGGACGAGCCAGAGACGGGAGGAAGGTGGACAATGCTTGCGAGGAGGAGTGGAGGAGGCCATGATTTATGAGAGACAGAGAAAAGACAAAGAGTTGCTGGGCACTGTCTTGTGCTTTATTGTACTTGTGGCTGTGATTGTGGCAAATGCTTGGTGTGGAAGAGTTTCCCCCAATAAAGACTCTTTATGCTTTTAACATGTGTCCGTGCTTGCTTTTGTTGGGTGACTGGTGTCCATGCAGTTTTTTTCTGGATGTTCCTTACACAATCACTGCTACTTTTATGGTGTTTGGAAGCTTATTCCAACACTTGTGGAAATAAGAATAATATTCAAAGTGCTTTTTTGGTAAAAAAGGTTACTGAACTTTGCAACTTATTCTGCTGCAAAATATGCGTGCAACATAACTAATTCTACAGCTTTGAAAATTCCGAACAAGAAACATCTGATCTTTATTTTGAGGGGTAGAGCATGAATATTGAGTGAAGAATGATGACGTTATAGCCAGTTAAATTAAAGTAGCAAATAATGAACAAAACTGAGGCTGAGTTTAAAGAGTTAAGTAGAAATTTAAGTTACTTGGTTTGCTTTATAAGCTCAAAGACTTTAAATATCAGCATACGAGTGGGCCCAGTATTTTTTCTCATTGTTTCTCCTGCCTCTCTTATTTTCACTCTTTATCCTAATTTTCAAGTACAATATACAGTTATCTGCTTTTGTCTGATTCAGCTCCACTCTGTTTGTTTCTAGTCAGTTAATGAGACTTTTTTATCCAGCAGCTCAACTGGTTCTTATTTTCTACTTCTTGGTTTTTACCTTTATGCTACAGGCTTAATAAAAATCCTAGGATGACAGTATAGGTGGAAAACAATTCATCCAGAGGCAGAGAGAAAGAATTGAGTTTAATAAGTGTAAGTCTGCTCCTGCAGATTCTTAACTCCTATTTTTTAATTACTTTGCTGATGTATAATATAATGGTCCTTTCTTTACGAATTAGCTCTTTGTCATGGCTAAGGGTGGAGATTTAGTGTTGATTCATGAATCTTAACTTGCCTGTGATTTCCTGGATTGATTATATTTTCGCCTTTTTCATCTTTTGTATATTTCAATGAGTCTTTGATTTACGCATTTAACTATTCTATTGCCATTCATATGTCAGGGAAATAAACTTTTGGTAAAACAATTACATATTGTTCTTCTGATTTCTGCCATTAGGTAACTTATTTTATAAGATTCATTCACATATGCTACCACTTTCTATCTTGCTTTTTTCTGTAGCGTGCCAGCTTCATTAGTTTTGAACAGAAACTGAACAGAATTCCACAATCCAAAAATGGAAGAAAAGGAAGTGCTTCTAGTTTGAAATTTTGAATAATGCCCGAATTATTTGCTAAAAATGTATGGAACAATAGGTTGAAAAATTCTACAATTTTAACTTCTTGTTAGGGCACCAGTAATGTTATTTGTAATTTGTTCATTTTTTTATATATATATTTTATTTGAAAAAATTAACATTGCATACAATCAAATCGAACAAATGACTTCATAAAACTAGGGAAACAAAAATTAAATGAAAAAAGAATAAAGTAATATATATACTGCTCAAAACAATTAAGAGGAAACTTAAATCACACATCGGATGTCGATGAACAAAATATTCAAGTGGAAAATCTTTACTGACTAATACTTTGTAATGATGAGAATAAAATGATGTAACAACAGTCAATGGAAACCAAAATCACCATCCCAATGTGGGCAGAATTCAACATCACACTGAAAATCAAAGTCAAAAATTGAAATCACAGGCTGATCCAACTTGAATGAATTTCATCATGGTGACACACAATAAGAATCAATAGTGTGTTGGGCCTCCTTGTGCCTGTATGCACTAGTGACAATGTCTAGTCACACTCCTGATGAGACAGAGGATAGTGTCCTGGGGTATCATCAGTGAGCTCCTGGAAAAAGTCTGTGGCGCTGCTTGGTGGCATCAGATGCACCGATACATAACATCCCAGAGACTGCCAATTTGATTCAGGTCTGGGGAACATGCAGTCCAACCAATGCCATTAATGTCTTCATCATCCAGGAACTGCCTACACACTCTGGTCAAATGAGGTAGGACCTTGCCCTGCACTAGGAGGAACCCAGGGCCTACAGCAGCAGCGTAAGGTCTAATAATGGCTTTGAGGATTTCAACCAGGTACCTAACAACAGTCAAGAGAATCGTTGCCTAGCATATGGTGGCCTGTGTGACCCTCCAAGGATATGCCTTCCCAGACTATCACTGACCCACCGCCAGACCAGTCATGCTGGATGATGTTGCAGGCTGCATAACATTCAGTATAGCGTCTCCAGACTCTTTCACATCTGTCACATGTGCTCAATGTGGACCTGCTCTCATCCATGAAGAGAATGGGGCACCAATGGTGGAACTGTCAGTTGTGTAATCTCTGGCCACTCGAGCTGTGTGAGCCCCTCCACTAGAGGATGTCAGGCTTTCATGTAACCCTCATGGAGTCTGTTTGTGACAGTTTGGTAACAAACATGCACACCAGTAGCCAGATGGAGGTCATTTTGTAGGGCTCTGGCAGTGCTCCTCCTGTTTCTCCTCACATAAAGGAGAAGATACCAGTCCTGCTGCTGGGTTGATGCTCATCTACTGTCAACACAGACAAAAAGCAGAAACCAGTTCTGGACACTGACAATAGTCGACTGAACACACACACACACCCTGGGCTTATATCAAGTATTAGAGTCACCAATTAATTTACACATAGCTTTGAATATAAGTGGGCATTAGACTACCTGGAGAAGACCTGTATAGGCATGGGCACAAGATGCAGATTTAGTAACCTGGCTGGGAATTAACCCGTGCTCCCTAGAACTGTGAGGTAAACTAAACACTGCCCCATCACGTCACTCTAGTGCTATGAAATAATTTACACTTTCTATGCAGTAGTAGTAGTAGCCTCACATGTACAGAGCACAGTGTTAATGCATATTTGCGAACATACACCTACTGTATTATAGCTTATTAATCCTGCTAATTTGTTTTTTTTTTTCATTGAAATCTCTTTTATATTTTTGTTCATGTTTTTTTCTTTTGACTGTTGCTGACTTTTGGGATGTTCCCAGGTATTCAGCTGTTGTTTACTGGCCACAAGACTGCACACACCTGGCGTGAGACATCATAATATGGTGTTTTATACAAGAGTGAGTACTGCACTTGTTACCCGTGTCAGCTTTACACAATTTAAACAGGAGTCTTTGTTTGCTTTTATAAATTCTGTAGAGCTTATCAAATCAAAATCAAGACCTTGGGCTACTTTTGTCACCATCTGTCTTTTTAAAATAGTTGATCAATTTGACTTTTTGATTTCAGTGATTTGCCTGTTTTCATTATAATGAAAGTCTGGAGTCTCAATGTATTTTTCTCTGCTTCTAAGATTAAAACTGTTTGAATAATTCCATCGTTTATGATGAGATCAATTTGGTCGCATCAACATGCAAAATATAAAAGAAGAAATGAATTACTAAGAAAGTAAAGTAACAGAATAAATAACTGAACAGAAATAATTTTAAGGTAGGTACTCCTGCTTGAGATATGTCAGGTAAAGTAAGACTGACCTTTAGAATAATTGAAGAATCTGAAGTATCCAAAGAACCATAGCTATAAAAGCATTGACAAGGATGGGACTAGAACTCAGGTGAGAGGCAGAGCACCACTGCTTTTTCATGCCTTTTAATGATTATTATGGGAAAAAATAGCATGCAAACATGGGGAACACAAGCAAGCATGCAAAAATGAAACACCTATGTTATATACCTGATTAAAGGAGCATCTGTTAACTAAGCTTATGAATTACATAGAAGATCAAAACAAAATGTGGACTTAAATAAATCAACAATTCACATGACAAAAGTACAGCAGTAATGTTCAATAAAAATGTAAGGAAGTAGTGACTTTTGTTCTTCTTCCAACAAAGAGTAATAAATGTAGAATGAAGTCTGAGATTTCCCTCCACCATGCAGACTGTACTGTGTTGTAGACTGAGGTGCAGAAACTCATCCAGTGTACTCTCTGTTTTTATTCTCTTTCTGTCTCTTAAGCAGGGAGGTATTTGGATATGGCCTGCAGGGAGGGTGCTTCTCAGTGGTGGTCTAGCGGCCATCCCTTTGTATGTTCTCTGCAACACAGCACTGCAGGGACATTGTGAGGAAGAGCAAATTTAACCGCACTTATGGGAACACACACAGATCATCTGGAACTACTTATTATAAAGTAGCAGAACAGTGCTCTTAAAACAGGAAGAAAAAATCAAATCAAAATGTTCTTTGCCATTTGGCAGACAGCATTGGTTTTAATCAGTTCAAGCAAATGTGTGTAGGAGGCATTTCACTAATGACAGCTGACCTTCAGTAGTTTTATTTGTTACACCATAGGCAAAATTCTTTAAAACCATTAACAATATAAACAAATACCAGATTTATTACTTTTTATTTCTCAATTGAAATCTTATTGGCTTATAGTGAGGAGAAAGTAACTGGTTCTTTTATGAGTCAAATATAAATGAATTTTCCAAAACAACAAGTTTACCGCATATTCTCACAGGAATGGTTTCTTTCTGACATTTTATACTGTACATCAAGAGCCTCGGCTACAGCTCTCCATGTTTACTTGAAATCTTCTGTTATTGCAGCATTTTGCTACATACCCCTTTATTAGCATTGCTTATGATTATGAGTAAACGAATTGTGTGGTGTTTAAACAATAATTAAGTTTGAAAAGACAAATGAAATCCAGCTGAAGCACAGTGTATACATGCAAGGTATTATCTTCAGACGTTTGATCCATTACCATATAACATATGAGAGTGAGCTTGAAACTTTTTTTTTGCATTAAAACATGGTCAGTTCCCATGAGAACCCTCAGTACCAGGATGCGGTCAATGGTAGACTTCTTTAAGTGTGAATATCGACAGAGTTTCTTTGCAGCCTTTGTCAATTTTTTTGTAAAGCATTCGACTCAGTTGATCAAGCTGAATGTTAGGACATCCTGAGACTTTTTGGTAGTTGCTGGATATCATGGCTGGCCTGTACACTAGTACTGTGAATGCTGTGCAGAGTGGAGGCAGAACTTCTGCATTTTTCCCAGTTGATTCTTGAGTTTGTCAAGGGTGTGTTCTTGCTCCTACTCTGTTCAATGCTTGTATGGACTGGGTGTTGGGCAAGGTCATGGGGCCCAGTGTCTGTGGGGTATCTGTTGGTGAAGAAAAATTCACTGATCTTGATTTTGCCGATGAAGCTGTGATCTTCATGTAGTCAATGAAGGCTCTGATTGGGGCTCTCGAGAGACTGAGTGAGGAGTCTGAGTGTCTGGGCTTGCAAGTGTCCTGGATATAAACCAAGATCCAGGCCTTTAATGACCTCTTAGGCACAACTATGAGCGGTGTGTTAGTCTGTGGAGAGAATGTCCACCTTGTCAAGAGGTTTATTTACCTTGGCAGTGACACTCTTGTCTCTGGTGTCTCTTTCTATGAAGTCAGTAGATGAATTGGGAGAGTGTAGGGGGTCATGAGATTGCTGGAAAGGGGAGTGTGGTGCTCCTGATAGCTCCGCAAAAGGACAAAGGTCCAAGTCTTTAGAGTCCTGGTGCTTCCTGTTTTGCTATATTGTTGCAAGACAAGAACACTATCCAGTGATCTGAGATCTCTTTGGAGAATCCTTGGGTACCACTAGTTTCACTGTGTGTTGAACGAACAGTTGCTCATGAAGTTCCAAAGAGGCACATTAACTACATTATGAGGGAGCATCAGTTACAGCACTATGGCCATGTGATGCGATTCCCCGAGGGTGATCTGGCTCAAAGGATCCTCATTGTTGGGGACCCGAGTTGCTGGACCAGGCCAAAGAGACACCCACGTAACACCTGGCTGTGGCAAGTAGATGGTCATTTATGGAGGGTGGGACTGGACCGCGTATCTGCCTGGGGGGTTGCCAACCGGGATCCAGAGCTGTTTCATTGTGCAGTGGGTGCAGCAACGTGTTGTACCTGTGCACACTTCCCAGCCTGACCTGAGTTTTATTAGTAATACATTTTATGTAGTGTTCCTTCCCATTCTGTAATCCTTCCAATATTGACTTTAAAGCACCTTTCCATATTGACAACTGGTGGTATTATTTTAAAAAGAATTAATCAATGTATTGATTAATATACTGATGCCAGTTTAAAGTAGCCTTGTAGGAAGTACAGCAGAATGGCCAAGTGGCTGTTCAAATCCCAGTTCAAGTGCTAACTTTTTACATAGTCTGCATGGATTTTCACCAGGGAATCCATTTCCTCCTATACCAGAGATCAATGTTTTAAGCTATTTGGTGACCCTGTTATAAGCAAGTATTGGTGTGTGAATATGTGTACTCTGTGATGGACTATTGTCCCATGTGAGATCTTATTATCTTTCTGGTGTTGCAACAAAATGCCCCCAATAACTTTTAATGAAATAAGCTGGATCAGGATTTGCATGGTAGTACAGTATCTGTAACATATTATGTAAAGCAGCTGTTATTTTCAAATGTTGTGTGTGTGTGTAACAAAATGTGTTTTATTATGATCCTGTACAAAGAGATGTTTGTGTGTTGGTTAACTTAGCAATGTAGTCTTTGAAGTAATCCAATAAAGATTAAGGACTTCCTTTGCATTGCCTGGCAATGGCAGTGTTATTGACTGTAGATACTGTAATAGCTTCATTATCTTCCTAAATGCCAGTGTTCATGTCTCAAGTCCTCCCTGTGTGGATGTTGCTTGTTTTCCATGTACCTGTGTGGGTTTGTTCTGCGGTGCTCTGGTTTCCTCTCACTGTCTAAAGACATGCAGGTGTGAGAGATGGCCAGCAGTTTATCCTGGCTATCCAGGCTGCTAGATGGAGTCCTCCCTGCAAAATGGTGGTGCCCCGAATTCCTGCAGGGCATCATGGACAATGGAGTTCAGCTTCACAGCCCTGCTGGATACTGTGGGAGCTGCCGGGGATGTTGCAGGGAGGCACAGGGATTTATATTTTCCTTATAGCCCGTAAGTATTCCCTAGTCATGGGGACGGAAGAAATGAAGTACTTCCAGGCTGAAGAAAAAGAAGAGTTTGCATCTGACCCGGAAGTGCTATGGAATCACATGGAGTGAAGGACAGAAGCACTTCCGGGTCAAGCACTATAAAAAGGACTGTGGGAAACCCAGCAAGCTGAGCCGCAGTTGGGAGGGAGTGTGACGGAGCTGCTGGGTGGAAAGGAGGATTTATTATTGTGATTTATTGCTATTGATAATTGTTGTATATTGTGGAGGTGGTGGTGCTTTGTGCACAGTATTGCAGAAATTAAATTAATTTCTGGGACTTTTACCTGGTGTCTGGACGTGCTGTCTGCGGGTTTGGAAGAGCGACAGCGACCCCTACTGTCACCCAGGCTAAGTGGATTGGCAATACTCAATTGGCGTTGGTGTGTGCCCTATGCTAGTTGGGATAGGCTCCAGCACCCTTGCAACCCTGGTCTTTATTAGGCAGGTTAGAACACAGCATGACATTGCAATCTTCCTAAATGTTATGGTATTCACAATATACTGTAGCATGTTTCTGTAGTAAAAAACATCTGTAACACTGGACATATACTGTACTGCAGTCACTACATTTCACATGCTCTGATTTCATTTTTTCAACTCATTTCTATATAAAGCATTGCAACATACTAATCTAGTTTAATGTGCACCATTACTTTATTAGAATCCATTGCCCTAAGCGCACTGAGGTATTTCTGTATTGATATAATCTATTTCTCCCTAGCTCTGATTTATTATGTATTTGGTATCCTAGGATTGTGCACTATGCAGCATTTTACTGTAAATATGAAGGTTTCAGATAGCAGCAAAGGATTTTCCTCATAAAGGGACAGATGGACAGGTGACATCAGAAGACAGATAACAAAAAGCCTTACTGACATAAGATTAAATCTTTAGAAACTGTTATCTGTAATGAACCATAGCTTGGCACATTCTGGAGTCTGTTTTTTTCTATTTCTGAAACGTGGCATACTTTCTGTTTCTTTATTTACAGTAAATAAAATGTACTGTTCTTATTACCATTTATATTAACATTATTAAAGTGACATTAGCATATCTCTATTTTATTGAGAGCTTTTTTTGTCTCAATACATCTGTTTTGTGCATGGATGCATGATTGGTGCCATATTGCTGTTGGAAATGACCTTGTTGTTAGCCATGTGATATGTGACATGTGATGTGGCATTCTAATTTTGGGATTCTTTCATTAAAAAATAAGATCAATTCAAAATTTGTTTTCTGTAGTTAGGGTTAAGTAATTCAAGTTATTATCAGGATTTTCACTTTGATCTTTTGACCTCAACCACAGTTTTGTGAATTGGGCTTGGACAATTGTTATTTTTTTGCCTTTCCTGAACTTCTGCCCATCTTTTGAAAACATCTAGACATTTTTCCTTATTGATTATTATTCCCTTATTTTCCTTTTGACATTTTGTGTCCCATAAACATTCCTTTCAGAATTCAGATCCAAAGCAAGTTCATGAAATATGTAAATAAAATGAAAACTAACACTTTGAAAACATAGATTACAGCAGATAGAGACAAACAGAAGGTAAGAGGGGAGTGCACTGACCACACTAACCAAATATGGAAGGTGGTCAATTAGGTGTTCAAGGCAGCAGAGGGACTTTGTTTTCCTTCTGTTTTGTTGGTACTTTGTGTCCTTCCTTATTTATCCAACTATTATGTGTTGGTCTTTCTTATTAAAGGATTGTATTTCTTATTAAATACTGTGGTATATTGCTCTAGGGGTGCAGTACAATGGCTGAACCTGTGCTCTGACCTTTGATGGTCATGCAAAAAGACAATTTCCCCATAGGGATTAATACAGTGTACTAAACACCAAATATTTTTGATATACAAGAAAAGCAGGAAAACTTTCGTTTGTCACATTGAAGTAAATGTACTATAGGTTTAGTGTTCTCACACCTTTGCATTTATGCACATTTCACATATCAACTGTCAAAATTATATGATTTGTGTTATATTATGAATGGCCAGAACTATGAGCTTAACTTGTATTGTATATTGCAAAAGAGAGACTGTATTTTGTCTAAAGCTGTGACATATGTAGAGTCCTGAGGGTGAATGTCTGGTACCCTATTAGTGGGCTGAAATAGTAGAGTAATGTACCGTGTTAACTGTTCATGGTTGCAATGAGAAGTGAAGGCCAAATGGCACCTTTTATTGGCTAACTGAGCAGATTTCAATGTGCAAGATTCTGAGGCAGCTCTGGCCCCTTATCCACATTAGGAAAGAAAAATTACTCTAAAACCCTTATGTCTCAGAAAGAATGCTGACAGTCTTCATGTGTGTGTGCTTACTGGATCCTTCTCCCCATGTGTGGACTGTGCCATATGAGGAAAGGATGACTAATGGCCAAAGAACAATGAGTAAGCATGCAATTCTGAGAGTAACTTCTGTTTAAAAGAGTTGTGTGGGAGGGACTGCTGCTGGATAGATTGTATGTGTGTTTGACAAGGAGCTTTTGTAGATTTGCACTGTTTATGGTGGTACTTTGCATTGACAGCAGTAAAAAGGGAGACTTTAGGAGAAGCAGTTTAAGTTGTAATTAAAAATAATATTATATAATAGTAATAATTATTATTAATAATAATATATATATATATAGCACGTATCAAGGTGTTCAAAGCACTTTACACAGTCAGTGGGGAGCCACTTCAACCACCACTAATGTACAGCATCCACCTGGATGATGCAATTGGAATCATTTAGTGCCAGCATGCTCACCACACATTAGCTCTTAGGTGGTGAACAGACGAAAGATATTAGCCAATCAGAGACAGGGAATGATTAGGGGGCCAGAATGACTTGGCCACGCAGGGCAATTTAGCCAGGACATCAGCATACACCCATTATTAGTTACAGAATACAACGGTGCAATATTATAAATCAGACATGACTGTTGTGAGGGGCTATCCAGCATCCCAGTCAAGATGGACCCTGCTTCCTTGTTTGATCTGGACCATTATAATGGAAAGTCAAATGAGCTGTGATTTTACCCCTTCTGCACCTGGATGTGGACAAGAAAAGGACACTTTAACTCTTTCAGGGCTGATGTCGACTTTTGTCAAAAGGAGGAGTTGACGATGGTAATCGACTGTAAACTGTGACAAAACCAACCGTTATGTTTTAGTTGGACTCTCATTGCTAGAAGGAAAATGTTGATTGAGATTTCCTGCACTCCTGTGAATAGCAAGGTGCAAGCAACGGCAAAAATCGCACTGACATCTGGCGAGAGATCAAAGAGAATGTGTAAAGCAAAACACTCCGTGGACGACATTTTGCCTATTATCTCTGAACTGGACTATAACTTGTTGGACTCAGATTTTGATACAAGTAATCGAAAACGAATGTGAGGTTCCAGCTTCAACTGATGTTCGCCAGGGAGGACTGCCACTTAACAATGATAAGCGGTAGAAACCAGATTGTAATGCACTGTGACCATATCCCAGCCATGTAAAGACAGCCTGGCAGCAAGCCTACCACATATTCTTGGCAAACTGGCAGCCACAGCATACAGCAACAGATGTTTTATGTTGATTTCTGTGTGAAACCATTGCTTTTCAGACAACTATTTTTTTTGGAAAAAATATTCAGCCCTCAAAGAGTTAACAGCAATTAAACTGGGGTTGGCATCCCTGCAGCCCCAGAGGGGCATCCAGGTTGCACCTGGGAGGCTGGAAAGACAGGACAGTGGGCGACTGCCTGGTATGAGCAGAGCATCCAGCCTGTATACTGAGTGGCATCATCCCATCTAGCAAACCCCACTATGGATACCTGAATGGCAACATGGAAGCTGTGGTGCCATGGGGCTGCCTGTGGGGGTCTTTGCCAGGAGGAGCTGTTAGGATATTACCTGCACAAAGACCAGTGTGGTCCTACCAAGCATGTAATTGCTTCCTGGAGGCAAATGATCGAGCACTGGAGGTACTTTTAGATCAGGATTAAAAGAAAGCCATCCATTTGGCTCAGGGAGTTGGAGTCAGAAGAGGATCTGGACAGCACTCTCCTTGGAAGAGTGGAGGATAAAATAAATGAAAAGGATTGGATTGGCTATAATGGAATAGAATGGTGTACTTACTGAAGAAAGGATGCTTGTCAGAGGTACTTGCTTGAAAATAAAAATAACCTTTGGCTGAATGCAGGACTCTCTTTGTGCAGTAGTGTCTGGAGTTTGGGGCTCAGTTGCACCCCCTACTGTCCATACTATCTATGTCACAAATCAGGGGCTTATGGTGTTAATGTACTGTATTAACATCCCTAATATACGACAACAATGAAACAGCAAGACTACCTATAGACTACCTGGTTGGATCTGCTATGTATGAAATATTTAACAAAAACATAACAATAATCCAAAAGCGGGATACCTATATATATATATATATATATATATATATATTGTGATGTATGGCCGGCTGTTCATGGAGCATGGAGGTGCCCCGAATACCAGCAGGGCATCATGGAAATTGGAGTGTTTATTCACAACCCTGCTGGATACCATGGGGGCCGTCAGAGGACGCTGCAAGGAGGAGAAGCGATTATTTACCCTACGCCCCGGAAGTACGTCCGAGTCACATGAACAAGAGGAATGACGTGCTTCCGGGGTGAAGAAAAATGATTTTTATCTGACCCGGAAGTGTTCATGGTCACATAGACAGAGAGAGCGAAACACTTCTGGGTTGAGGACTATAAAGAACTGTGGGAAATCCCAGACGAGTGAGCTGGGCTGGGTGGAAGGGTGGCAACCCGTCTGGGAGTGGAGGATTGTTATTGTATTGTTATTGATTGATTTAATGAGTATTGTGGAGAAAAGGGTGCTTTGTGCACTGTACAGAATAAAAATAGTCTACTTTTGGACTTTTAGCTGGTGTCTGGCGTCTTGGACAAGGGTTCAAGGGAGCGATAGCGCCCCCTATCTGTCACTATATATATATATATATATACCCATTAGCCCATTAGTCACATACTGCTCCATAATATAACATTAGTTTAGTTTGTGTTACTTATTAGTAAGAGACTAACATACTTACTATGGCAAGAATTTCCAGACACTATTCTGTAGTGTTACTAGAAAGATAATTATATTTTAAAACTCTTCAAAATTATTCTGTCCCAAAAGTCCCAGCAAGTAGAATTGAACCTAAGGCTACCTCACTCTATCTGTTACTTAATTATTCCTGTGTAACAACACCTCACACCAATGCTTTGTTTGGTGTGAATAAGACCATGTAATAATACTCTTTATAGTAGGTGCTTTAGATTAAAAATAAGTCAGATGCTGCTGTATATCAAGCCCATAATAAAGCCTTGCTGGAGTTATATAACAGTAAATATCAAATAGATTCACTAGGGAACTTGGAGCACTTATTCCAAAGTACAGTGCATCCAGAAAGTATTCACAGCACATCACTTTTTCCCCATTTTGTTATGTTACAGCCTTATTCCAAAATTGATTAAATTCATTTTTTTCCTCAGAATTCTACACATAACACCCCATAATGACAACATGAAAAAAGTTTACTTGAGGTTTTTGCAAATTTATTAAAAATAAAAAAACTGAGAAATCACATGTACATAAGTATTCACAGCCTTTGCTCAATACCTTGTCGATGCATCTTTGGCAGCAATTACAGCCTCAAGTCTTTTTGAATATGATGCCAGAAGCTTGGCACACCTATCCTTGGCCAGTTTCGCCCATTCCTCTTTGGAGCACCTCTCAAGCTCCATTCAGGTTGGATGGGAAGCGTCAGTGCACGGCCATTTTAAGATCTCTCCAGAGATGTTCAATCGGATTCAAGTCTGGGCTCTGGCTGGGCCACTCAAGGACATTCACAGAGTTGTCCTGAAGCCACTCCTTTGATATCTTGGCTGTGTGCTTAGGGTCGTTGTCCTGCTGAAAGATGAACCGTCGCCCCAGTCTGAGGTCAAGAGCGCTCTGGAGCAGGTTTTCATCCAGGATGTCTCTGTACATTGCTGCAGTCATCTTTCCCTTTATCCTGACTAGTCTCCCAGTTCCTGCCACTGAAAAACATCCCCACAGCATGATGCTGCCACCACCATGCTTCACTGTAGGGATGGTATTGGCCTGGTGATGAGCGGTGCCTGGTTTCCTCCAAATGTGACGCCTGGCATTCACACCAAAGAGTTCAATCTTTGTCTCATCAGACCAGAGAATTTTGTTTCTCATGGTCTGAAAGTCCTTCAGGTGCCTTTTGGCAAACTCCAGGCGGGCTGCTTTGTGCCTTTTACTAAGGAGTGGCTTCCGTCTGGCCACTCTACCATACAGGCCTGATTGGCGGATTGCTGCAGAGATGGTTGTCCTTCTGGAAGGTTCTCCTCTCTCCAAAGAGGACCTCTGGAGCTCTGACAGAGTGACCATCGGGTTCTTGGTCACCTCCCTGACTAAGGCCCTTCTTCTCCCCCAATCGCTCAGTTTAGATGGCCGGCCAGCTCTAGGAAGAGTCCTGGTGGTTTCGAACTTCTTCCACTTACGGATGATGGAGGCCACTGTGCTTGGTTTGTGCTCTGACATGAACTGTCAACTGTGGGACCTTATATAGACAGGTGTGTGCCTTTCCAAATCATGTCCAATCAACTGAATTTACTACAGGTGGACTCCAATTAAGCTGCAGAAACATCTCAAGGATGATCAGGGGAAACAGGATGCACCTGAGCTCAATTTTGAGCTTCATGGCAAAGGCTGTGAATACTTATGTACACGTGCTTTCTCAATTTTTTTATTTTTAATAAATTTGCAAAAACCTCAAGTAAACTTTTTTCACGTTGTCATTATGGGGTGTTGTGTGTAGAATTCTGAGGAAAAAAAATGAATTTAATCCATTTTGGAATAAGGCTGTAACATAACAAAATGTGGAAAAAGTGATGCACCGTGAATACTTTCCGGATGCACTGTATAAGCATATTTTTTTGATACAGATATTCCTATAAGATGTGTCAAATTTGCTGAAACAAATACAAAATCATACAACTAAACTTCATTTTTGAGAGATGTTACTTTTAAATTACAAAGTAAGAACAGGATTGTTAATTATGAGAAGGTGACTTGCAGATTACAGATTAATTTAGTAAACAATTTAAGTTTATTATTCCAGTCAGTGCATTGAAAGATACTTCTATCAAAAGTGTCCACATAAGACTCAAGTTCATCAGAATTCACACTTATTTTTAATATTGGCAAGGCATGTCAAAAATGACTTCCTGTGAAAACCCTTACCTTTTGAATGGGACTTTCTGGATATTTTAAAATACCCTAAAGTAAAATGGAAGTATATTTGGGATGTGCTCCCCATTATATATATTTTAAAAGAGATTCAATTATTCTAGGAAATATATAAAATTAACTTAATAGCTTTTTGAGATACTAAAACTCCATTTTACGTGGCTTTTTATATCCCAGCCTCAGTTTTAAGATCTCCATTAAGGGCTGTTACCCTCTTAAACTTTGAATGGTAAGACACAAAGATAAAGATAACCTTTGCTACAGGATTTGTGACACTTTCCAAAATAATTGTATATATTTGGCCACTCTATATTTGTGACACTCCCCAAAAGGGACACATTCTAGGTAGCTACTTATATCACCTGAGCCATCACTGATTTCAAAAATCACAAGATTTCAAGATCCCTTAATCACTGTCTGTTTATTTTGACACTTGATATATGTTCAAATAGAGATCAAGTCTTTTTGGTAATCTTATAACACACCTTCAAATGCATTTTATTGCTCCCAGTAATGGGTGATCGAAGAGGACAACAGCATTTATCCAATCACGTGAGTTCTCTGTCAAACGCTATGCATTTTAATTTAGTTAACCATTCTCACCTTAGATTTAACTGCTTCAAAGAAAATCCTTCATTGTAAATGCCAGCACTAATAATTTCAATGATTGTTTTTGGGACATTTGGCTGCCTTTTCCAATAACCTTCTACTGAAAAGGTTTGTTGGCTTTATGGGTCGTTATGATTTCTGCTCTCATGGTGCTACATTTCCTCCTTTACTGCTCCTTATCTGACAAAAGCTTTCCGTCTTCATTTGGGTTCAGGACCAACCAGGCCATAACTTGCAGTAATTTTGAATTATTAACGCGGTGCATGATCTTGTATGTTCTCATGCTGTGTACTCCAAAAACACTGTAGATGTCTTATATCAGTTGGACACGCTGCTGGAATTATGAATTCCTTTACCATGTTTGTTGTCCTTATTGATAAGCAATCATTTACTCATTTTGGAAACCTGCTCTCCCCAGTTCAGGTTAGTAGCGAGAAGTAAGCCTAACCCTGTTTCATCAGACAAAAACAATGAATCTAAAAGAACTCATCCAGATCTTGACATTTCTTAAAGGCATTGATACCAATTCTATGCCCAAGTCCTTTAGGTTAAACAGTGAATTCAAACTTCAAAAACATGGGTAGATATTAAGGGGCACTCCATTCAAAATACAAACCCAGAGAGCACTTGTTCACACGAAGTATCATATGAATGTGAAGAAACTAAAGAGTCATATTGATAAAAAAAAGTTATTATTATGAATATCTAGGTGATTATGTGATAACAAAATGAGCTTGATTGGCTATACTGATTTCTCTCATTAATTTAATTTTGTACAGTCTTATGTGATATTGAAGAGTCCATGTATATCAGCATTAACTATCTTTATATAAATATATAATCATTTTTCTTCTGAAAATGATTAATCATACAGGTGAAATGTTTGGCCTTTGGGTCGAATGACTTTGTAAAGAATGTTTGCGTGAATGTAACAAAACCCTTCTCAAATCTTGCAGAGTGACCGTCACATGGCTAATTGCTAAGGATGCCTACAATAATGGCTTACCTAAACAGCCTAATTTCCTGAGTTGTGCCCCAGACAGAGCCCCCACAACCCTCATAAAACACTGCAGCAAAAAACAACCACAGACAAAGATATTCATATTTAAAACATGACATTATTCACAACACAGTTAATCGACAGATGAACATTTTTCACCCTTTCCCCACAGTCTGCTAAAACTAGCGATGGGCAAAATGATTTATGTGTAAATGAATTTGCAGTGAAACACAGTGTTTCGATTCACGAAGTAATTGCGAAATAAATAACATTTCAGTTTCAGTGAAATTCATGATATTCATACAAGAAGAATCTTAGTTCCTGTCTAGAAGATGTTTCATGGATTAATTCCTCTTGTATCTTCTTGTCATGTACTATTTAAATAAAGATCCCTAGTTATCTGGAAATGTGCATATCCCCAACAGTAATGTGCACAATGGTGCATTTTGTTGTGTCTTCATGTGGAAAATATTCAGCATGTCAAATGTATCTGCTATATAATAAAATCTATGTGTGTGTCCTGCCCTTAGAGCAGGGTTTCGTCCATTTTTTTTTTTCCTCACAACCCAACCTTACCTTTCTTAATGCATTCAAGACCATTGTCCATGATGACCATCAGATTGGAGAATTGCTTCTGATATTCATAGCGGGAGGGAGGGTGTCTTCCACCATTATTTAAAAAACCCGCAACAACCTGTTGCAAGACACTTCGAAAACCAACGGTAAGTCTTAAACCTACACAACATAATGGCGTCAACCACAGTTTAAGAAACTGTGCCTTAGAGCAATATGTTTGGTCAATTTGGCTTTGGTGACACGATCAAAAGAGGAAATCTGAGTGTTAGACACACGAGGAAGAGAAATGGCACAGGAGGCACACTGAGAGAGTCACCTTCAAAGACGGAAAGTATAAAACTGGACAGGAGAAAGAAAGGTGCCCTGAAAATAATGATAGAATCTGAGTAACATGATTTAAAGGAACACGCTTGAGAGAGGGAACGCTGTTAAAAAGAGGTTTGGATATACAGAGATACAGAGGAAGGGTGCTGAAGGTACACGTAAGTGAAAGAGTTAGCAGATAGCTTTAAGTTTGTTTTTTTTTTTAAATAAAACATACAGTTCTTGTCCACGGAGATGTGAACGAGAGGCATAAATAGAACTGAGGTAACTGATGTGTGACAGATTATACACTTTATGGAGCTACAGAAAAGAACACAGGTGAACACGCAAGTGTCAATGAGGTTCTAGGGAGCAATATACCTTGCTTTGCACCTCCAAAAAACTTTTAAAACTCCAAAAAACTCTTAAAGTGAGTTTTGCGTTACGCAATTATGAAATTGCTTGCAAAATGAATTTTACTGCCATCTATGCGAAACTGTAGTCGAATTAAAATGTACCTGTTTCACTCATCACTAAGTCTTCTCTGGAATTTACGTTACGTTCTTTTGAAAAATAAATTAGGGTCTTCTGCATCCTGTGCCATCACCATGAAATAACTTCTACAATTACAGCGTTTATAGAATACTACCTGGTGCTGCCTGGGGATATTTATAGCACGGGGTAAGGAAAGAAAAGAAACTTTTATGTGTTTTTTAAATAGTGACCCTATTGTTATTGCTGTCTGTCTCATCCTTCATCCAGACTGCCTCTCTATTAATGTCTCTGCTCCTGTGAGTCGAGCATTTGTTCTATTTGGGGTCCAATTGGGTCCTAGGATTGTGGTAACTCCTTGTTGGATCGTAACCATGAATGCTGTTATGTCTGACTTTTCCTCTTAGTTCAAGATGGACAGTTCATAGTGCTTAAATTATGAAGAAAAATATGTCAAAGCAGAAGTTAAACAGCAACCTTTTGATTTGTTTCTTTGTGTTGAGTTGCACTTCCACTCTCTATGAAGCCTCACCCAAAATTCCCCTGCAAAAGCACAGAATACTCCTTTTTATATTGCAGTAGATAGAAGCAGCATTCAGCATTACAGGTAAGTAAAGTTAAGCTCTGGTCATTTCTCTTGCTCTATCTGCCTTCAGTCTGTTCGGATGTTTCACTTGCTCTGAGCCAGCAGGTGGCACTGGTGTGCAAACTGTAGGACACAAGAATAAAAAACATCAACAAATCACTGGAACCCCTGGGGCAGGGGAGTCAAACTCCAGGCCTGGACGGCCGCAGTGGCTTCAGGTTTTCATTCTAACCCTTTTCCTAATCAGTGACCAGGTTTCACTGCTAATTAACTTCTTTTCCCTTCATTTTAATACCCTTGTTTTTAAGGATTCAGTCCTCTGAATTTATTCCTTTCTTCATTAAATGACAGCCAAACGGAAATGATATGTGAAACAATCCAACAGATGACCAGATAAACTGGCATTTCAAACTACAACCAATTTTACTCCAACCAATCTCTTCATGAGAAGCAGATTCTTGTAGTTAATCAAACCCATTATTTAATTTTATGGCTTGTTGCTGCTCTCATTTTGCCACTGCAGACATTTCCAAAACTGTTGATTTTTCTGTTTTTTCTAAGAACACCATCAAGATGTTTTGGTGACCTGAGAAATCAACCTTGCAGAGACCATCACCTTTCTTCATTTTCAGATATTGTGTGGTGGGCTCAAGTGAGCTGGTCATGTGACAGTTTGTTTAATGTCTCATTATTGTTTGGCTGTTAATTAAAAAAAAACATACAGCAAAGGGGCATGAGTCAAGTTAATTAAAACTATGGCACATGAAGTTAATTAGCAGCAACAACTGGTCACTAATGAAGACGATGGTTAGAATGAATACCTGCATCCATTGCAGCTGTCCAGGACCAGAGTTCGACACCCGTGCTCTATAGTCAAAATTTTATCTTCTAAAGCAGTCTGTCTTGTCCGTATGGTCCTATAGAGTAACTATGCCAAACTTGGTCACAGATTGTTCAAAAGGTGTAGGATTGTACAGAAACATACAGACAGACATTCTATTTTATATCTACTGTATAGATTTTAGGTTAGGTGATCTTAGAATAAGTAAGCCATTAGAGACTTGAAGCTGCATTTTGCTCAGAATGTACTGAGCAATAATAGACATCAATGACCAATACATCTTTGTGATTTATACTTTAAATGCCCATGCAAAATCTCAGAGCTCACCCACACAAGACTAATTTAGATTGCAAATCAATGTAACATTTGTGGTGTAAGAGAAAAATCTGAATACCCAAAGAATATGCACATAGATATGGGTGAAAAGTGCTAACTTACTACACTCCGTAGCCGTAGTTGTATCATGATTCAAGTCTGCCTCCTGTGAGCGAGCATCATTAATAACTTGAGCCCATACAAGTCTCGGAGCAACACAGTTAAAATAATAGTAGCTGTCTAATTAAATCAAATAGTTTAACAAGCATTTGCTTCTGCAACAGGTCATTTCCACCAGTTTTTTTAGTTGTTGTAAAAATAAAAGTATGATAGTGTTATTGATTAAAGTTATTAACGGTTTAAAATGGAAGACCTAAGAGAATTTTTAACTTTTATTCTAAAACAAATGAATATACTGTATATACGTAACTAGCCAGTGATAAGAAAACAAAAAATGAAATGGTTTGTGGTGCACAAGATGAGAACAGAAATTCAAAGCTGGAGTCATTTTCTAAGTACTTCCAGGGGGCTGCCTGCAAAGTTACAGAAACATGTGGAGCTAATATTTTTAAAGTTCACCGAAGAAACTGTACAAATATTCCACATGTGCTATGAATTATACAAACTGTCTGAAAAACGTAATAATGGATTTTAAAAGTATCAGTCCTATGCAAGCATAATAGCCATCTTTAAAAAGAAAGAAGGAAAAAGTAACAGCCTTGCCAGGTCCTTATTTGATTTTGCCTGTTTGTTTTGTTCAAAATGACCCATAAAATTCTATATTTGTTAGTGGAAATTGCATGTGTATTTCAAAATGACTTTCAGCTGCAAGATCCAAAATATACTTAATGCTCCTAATGTGATAATTAATTTTATAAGTGGACCACAATTTAATTATATAAAGTGATTTAAAAACCTTTCTACAAGAAGGCAAACTGGCAAAATAAGTCTTCCAATATAAAATGTTTAATAAACTCCAGGTATAATCTACTGCACTTCACTGTTTGTTATACAGAACATTGTGTATGCTTCTGATTGGAATATTCAAACATTCATTCATTTTCCATATGCTCTATTTACATTTTCAAAGCAGACTATAAGAGAAAGTATTGTAATGACATTGAGCTTTCCACAATTTTGATTATTTCCAATGCCACATCTGTCTTTGGATGTGTTTGCCGAGAGCATAAGTCATGAAGAGATCAAATGATTGTTACCAAGTTTGGCAAGTCTTACCACAGTCCTGAAATGATGTGACCCTTTTATTTTGAACATAATTGGATCATGGGAAGTAAATATGCTTTGCATTTTGTTACCAGGGGTGAAAAAAAATACATTTTGGAAAAAAAGTTGAATATAATTGTATGATTTATGAATTTCATTCAATATTTCCAACTGTTTCTTATGTCATTTTATATTTATTGCAAAGAACGTTTTTGCTATCTATGGCCTACAAATTCATTTGAAAAACGGTGTCAAATGAAAATAGATGGGAATAAAACTATCTAGAGTGTTGAACTTTTTAAGTCGCAACTGTTTTAGTCTTTTTAAAATAGTAATCAAAATAGCAATGCAAAGACCTGGTATTTCTAATTGGATATGCCCCATCCATCATGAGACTTTTACAACTAATATATATTTCTGCTATGGGCAATTTCCATTACACAAGCTTAAATTCTATTTTTTTGTTTATAAATGAGCAAAATTCAAAATATATATTTTATATATTGTGACATGTGAGTCACTGTCTTGCACCCCAAAATACGAGGCTGAGTCTCAGTACTTTAGCAAAACCAGCTTTATTCAACTTGAAACAGGAACAGCAGGATTATTTATTGCAGCAGTAGCTACCATTCTCCTATACACAGACACAGCAAATGGGTATAGTCGGGGCCAGGTCAGTGGCCAAGTTATACTGACACCTGCATTTATAATGTTCCTTGCATCACCCATCAGCGACAGGCACTTATAGAACGACCGTGACCGGCTCGCAGTTGTTTCTGCGGCACTATGCTGCAAACCTGGTGTTGCCTCAGCAATGGACAAGCAGTACTCTACATACGTGCTGCGTTGCACACCTGTGGTTGCCTCAGTGACAGACAAGCAGATACAGTAGTCATGTTTCAGCATGTCGTCCTGTTGGGGAGGGGTCCTAAAAGAGTTCAGAAACCTCATATCCCCCCACCCCCAGCTTTGTCCACACTCGACCAGGCGGAAGGCTTTGAGACAAGTACAATTGGGCTAACACCTAACTGAAGCATCTTCCTTGTTGTCTTTGGCAGACAATAAGGGGGAATCTGTATGGTAACACCAGGCAGAGTTACAATCTGGTGTTCCACAATTGTCGTCTGGCCAGGCATGGAAAAAAAGACATCAGAGTTCCTCTCAATCACCAATAGAAATTCCTCTTTCTGAGTGTCAGTTAAATCCTCATCTATAGCGACTTCCGTGTGAGGGACCACTGTGGACATGACCATGGCCTTGCACGGTTCATGCCACTCCTTCATGCCACAGGATAATATGCAAAACCTGTACCGGCTTCTACCGCCATGGAATCCTAGCTGGGTGATATACTCTTTTTGATAACTGCTGAACCACCAGTCAGCCCAAAATTTATGTGGATCCAATCCCCCTTCTTAAACTCATGAAGTTTACTTGTCTTGTCGTAATCACAGTTCTGTGCCTCCTACTCACGCTGAAGATGTTCCACCGCAATAGCTGACAGTCTGGAAAGTTCTTGCAGTGGCACAACTCGGCAAACAAACCTGCCCCCTCAAGGTTTCGGGTGAGTCCCTGTCCACTCTACTTGAAAAATCTCTAACACACTGTGTGATAGGCAGCCAAAGAGTAGCTCGAAAGGATTCAGCCCAGTGGATGCTTGCGGATCTCCCAAACAGCAAACAGGAGGAAGGGCACTACTGTTTCCCACAAGGTCAGATCATCTGTTTTAGGGTTTTATTAAACTGTTCAGTCAGGCCATTTGTCTGTGGATAGTAAATCGCGTATATAGTGGTTGGGTGAAGGAATAACAGACTGCTGAATAATTATTTGGGGCACCAACCAGGTTGTCCCAGGATGAAAGGGTGAAATAAACAAAAACAATGCCCATTGTGGTGTTGGGCTTCAAGAAAAAGAACAAAAATAGAAAAGAGTTCAAACTGGTAGTAACTTTAGAAAAGATCCATCTAGGGGCGTGTCCTTCTGGAAAATGACGCATTCTTCTGAGATTCTAGTGGCTTTATTCTTACAGGACAGGGCCTAGGTGAGAGAAGGAGAAGACAGTGTTAGCAGTAGCACCCCCTCTTGGTCCGGCAGGTCATTACATACCTTGACAGAGCCTATGAGAAGATACTCAGATATACATGAGTGACGATAGATAGATAGATAGATAGATAGATAGATAGATAGATAGATAGATAGATAGATAGATAGATAGATAGATAGATAGATAGTGAGTGCCAAGGAGAAAGTAATTGCATCCTGGCTAGGATAGAGGATGATTTCTTGTTCATCCAGGAGTGGAGACTTAACTTGCCAGGAACACCAGGCAATCTTCATTCCAACTGGGACAGAAGAATAATAGATGGAGTGGGCAAATGTAGGCCAATTTACGTAGCACACATGTAGGAAGAAACCCACAAGAACATGAAGGGATGCACAAGGACCTTGGCCTCTGGTGATCTGAGGCAGCACTGTTATCAAAGGCACCATTGGTTACTTCTATTTAAGTAAAATGAATTTTTACTTAAAATATTATTCCTTTTAATTTACCAAAATGCTTTAACCATTTTTAGTCCTTGACAGTGAATAATTGTGGGTGATGGTGAAAGACCTCAACAGATAAAACTTCTACCTCAAATTAATGAACCTGAAACATTCCTGTATTGTAGTTAAATCACACTACGATCCATCCCAGGTCCCACATCTTGCATTGTGGTAACCACCAATGGTCAACTGGAAACCCACATCCCCTAGATTACAAGAGTCCTCAGAAGCAGTTCCTTAAAGTGAGAGCAACAAGAGACCTCTTATCATTGGGCACACAGTGACTGCCAGTAAGCACTTCAAGTGGAGCACTCACCCTCACTCAGACTAAACCCTCTAGTTCAGAACCACCACAACACTCTACCCACCCACAGTGTAAATACTGCTGACTAGGGAAGGATTGATGTGTGATTCCACAATGATATACTTAGTGTGGTCGGCAGAATATACACTACAGATGGGTGGAATGTAGTGGTGGTGCTGTAGAGAAAGGTGGGGTCTGAGTGAGAGACAGGGTTTAGCTGACGTTGACAGGAACAGCTCTACTTGCAGTGCTTATATGCAGTTCCCGTGAGCTTGAGAATGGGCTGCATAGAAAATGTAGCTAGCTACTTCTAAGGGTCCTTTTAATCCAGACGTTATGGATCTGCGGCTGACCACCAGCAGATAGCACATTTCAAAATGCATTAACACAGCTTACAAGATTAGCAAATATTATTACAGTTTAAATACATATTTTTTACAGTTAAATCCCAGGCAGGTTAAGTGACAAGCTCAGCATTGCACATTATGTCAGCCATTAAGGTCCAGTTCCTGAGCCATTACACCAGGGGTCTTCAATCACGGTCCTGGAGGGCCGCAATGGCTGCAGGTTTTTGCTCCAACCCAACTGCTTAATAAGAAGCACTCGTTAAGATTTTGAACCCTTATTGCTTATTTCAGTCTTATACAGTTGTATTCTTGGTTTTTAATTTCTCTTAATTAGCAACAACATGCAAATGACAAAAGAGACCAACATTTCTCTATTTAGCTTGTTATCATTTACACCTGTGTGTATTTATCATGGAAGGAAAGTGAAGAGAAAAAAGTGAAGGACTGAGAATTACTCATCCATTTTAGCCTTAGAAAGGGAAGAAAATCTAGGATATGAGAATGAGCTGACATAGCAGAGTTAAAGCATTAACAAGCCATGAAATTAAATTATTGGCAAGAATTGCTTTCTAATTAAGTAACGGGTTAGAACAAAAACCTGCAGCCACTGCGCCCCTCCAGGACTGTGATTGAGGACCTCTGCACTACACCAAAACATGCCCGCCTGCAGTTTTCCTAATGAGAATAGGTTGAGTTTCTATTCTGTCTTGCATCCTATAATCTATAAATAAATCATTACTGTAAAAAAGGTAATTCATGATAAAAATTCCCTGTATTAACAGAAAAATTAGCACTGCATTATATACATCTTATTATAGACTTTTACTACCAATGTTGACAAAACTTTTTCTATATTGGGTTCCTTACAGATCATATTTGGAAAAAAAATGTAATCTTTGCAATTGCAGCCTTAAAGTTCTTTTATTATTTGCTCCTTTTTAAATAAACTTTACCTGCATTATTTGCCAAAGTGATCAATGTTAAGTCTTGTCAATGAAAACAAAGCTTTATATTTTTCACTTACCAAAAGTTACTTATCTTTCAATGACACCAAGGCATTAATTTAAAGATAATAAAAGCATTATATTTGAGACCATAAGTCTATATTAAACCTTAAGCTTAGTCCTTGTAAAACATAAGTTAGAAGAATAAAACAGAAATTACAGCAATATAATGTATATTTTCAATAAAATTATTTGTAATTTCTTCATTCATTGCTACTACAGTGTCTTTCAGAAAAGTTAAAACATGCTTCTAAAACATACAAAGATGTACAGTATAACAGAAAATTAATGATGTGTATTTCTTTCATTCTTTTTAAATCAGTTTGATTTATTTATGACACTACAAAAATTAATCAAAGCTGAAACTGATATGTGTCCTTTCTGGGAAATTAATCTAAAGCAAACATGTTTTAGTTTTGCATTATTTTTACTGCATTACTGACACGTTCCAGGGATATGAAGTGGAAACAAAATTACCTTGATTCTGGTCTTAAGAAAATTTTTGCTGTTATTTGATATGTTACTTGGTGCAAAATTGTGATCACTGCATTTTTCACAGATGAATGATTTATTTGTGTTAAAATATTTGGCCTGCCCTCACATTTTAAAAACGTTATGCAACAGTGTGTAATGTGATTAAAAAGCACTTGTTTACATAATGTAATTCTACCCTGTAATTAGAAAAATGATACACAACAATTTGGGTGAACAACTTAAAGTGAAATATTGAAAAATTCATTGAACAATCATTTGTTCACAAAGACAGTAACTATCTATCCATCCATTACCCATCCATCCATCCATTATCCAACCCGCTGAATCCAAACACAGGGTCACGGGGGTCTGCTGGAGCCAATCCCAGCCAACACAGGGCACAAGGCAGGAGCCATTCCTGGGTAGGGTGCCAACCCACCGCAGGACGCGCACACACACACACCAAGCACACACTAGTGACAATTTAGGATCGCCAATGCAACTAACCTGCATGTCTTTGGACTGTGGGAGGAAACCGGAGTACCCGGAGGAAACCCACGCAGACACGGGGAGAACATGTAAACTCCAGCGAACCCGGGTCTCCTAACTGCGAGGCAGCAGCGTTACCCACTGCGCCAGTGTGCCGCCCAATGGTAACTATTGTTTTTTTAATTTTGAGATAAATTCTCCAATCCAGTGTGTTATTTAGGATTCCAAAAAAAATGATGAGGTGAGAACAAAGTATGGGACAGGTGAATGGTCACCATTTGAAGAAACATACACTGGCAAATTAAGTAAATCTCAATTTGTCAATGTGGCTGTGAACGACTGTGTGTGTGTAAGGGCCATCATTCCCTGTGACAGACTGGTGCTCCTTCTGGGTTTGGTTTTTGCCATGAGCTCAGTGCTGTTAGTATTGGTGACCCTGTACTGGAAAAGTAGGTTAGAAAATCTTTGAATAGAGAGATTAATTGTAGGAACTGCCTTCATGGCAGGTGCAGGTGAGTCGCTGGGGTGCAGGGGAGGTATTCCTCCTTTGTCCCCTAGTGACCACCTGTATCTCTATTTTAATTCACAACTTAGACATTCTCATTACCTATCCTTTCATGACACATACATATAGGGCCTTGGGGGTGGACACACTGAATGGTGTCCAGAGGGCGGTCTGTTCATTCAGCATTACCTCTGGCGCCAGTGTCCACTTCTCAATTTTAAATCACACATAGACAGTGAGGGTTCTCGGGAGGAGAGGTGTTCAGTGCCATATCCTTCCCCTGTTTTAAAAGCACTTTAGAACAACACGCACTAACATCATATTGGAGCGGGAGAAGCGGGGCCCCGCTCTTTCTGTTCGCCGTCTGGGGCTGGGGGCTGAGAGGAGGAGCTGGCCGTCGAGTCAGGTTCTTGGCTGGTGGGCCTCCGGGCTACTGTGGGAACTGGGGCGGTCCTCCTGGTCTACACCCCAGAGGTAAAGTATACATGGGGAGTGTGAGTGTGTGTACAGTGTTCAGTTTTGTATGTCTCCATGTTGGGTGAGTGTGTGAGCGTTTGTATATGTGCACATGAGGGTGGGAACGTATGCTTGTGTATATGTGTGCCTGTATGTCTATGTCTTTGTGTCAGGTCAGGTCTTAGACTCCACCTCACTCAAAACATCGCAAGCTCCCTCAGGGGAGGGGGCCTTATTCTCCCCCCCCCCCCCCACTCCCTGCCGGTGGATGATCCCCCCAGCCGCTGTTGTGTTGGCGGTTCTCGATGTCCGGGGCTGAATACTCGGGTGGGTACTGGCTCACTCCCGGCGATTGCATGGCGGGACCTGTTCCTCACAGCTGTGTCAGACCCCTGCTGATGAGCGGGGGGCTCTTGGATCCCTGGGCCCAGGGCCTGGTCCGCCCTGGTGCGGCCGACTGCCGACGGGGCCCGCGGGCTCGCCACCATGGCCTCACAGGGCTTTGGCACAGTGGCTGCTGGATGACCTTCCTTCTGGGCTCTCCTCTGCTCTTTTCTGAGTGGGGGCTGCAGTCATCCCTGCATGGATCCACCTAGGACTCCTGTGTCCGGGGGTTTCTCTGGATGTGTGGGGCACGGGTCTCCTACATATCTGCTTCGGGTCCTGAGGAGCAGGGCTACAGTTCCCCACACACACTATTACACTATTAGACATTTACATGGAAGAACCCTATGAATACAAGCGCGCTCACATACACAGGTGTGTACACAGGTGAACACATGTGTGTATAATCAGGTAATCACAGACACACACTGTCTTGCTTAGCGGCTCCCTCTAATTCTATCTTGTAATTTTAGTACTATGTGCTGTTCAATAGCATTTAATATTTATTATTCACTGTGATTGATACAGATGTTGGTTGCTGTGGTTTTGTCTGCTGTTTTTTTTTTTTTTTTTTTTTCCCTTTTTCTCAACAGGTATTGAAGCAGATTATCGGTGTTTTGTTCTGTCTTCCCCTCTCTCTCTATCCTCCTTTTTATCTTTTCTTTCATTGTCCACTATCTGACTCTTTCCCCACTTTCTTCCTTTTTCTTTTGTTTTTGTTTTCCCCCGGTCCTGTCTGTGACTATAACAAACCTATTTAAAAGGAAAATAAATATATATATATCTTTAAAAAAAAAATAAAAATAAAAAAAAAAGCCATGAATGATGACAGCACAGTCGCACATACATGACATACGCATGTGTCATCTGTGTTACTGACAGGCAAAAAAAAAAAAAGAACTGCCTTCATGGGAGAAAGGCTCTGTTATTTCCTCTGAAATAAACACTTGAAGTGCATTAAAACTAAAAGAAGAAGGGTCCCTGGAAGGATGCCTATTTAGTTTTGCCAACTCCAAAGAATGGCAGCAGTGAAGCCCCATCTTCGAGAGTTAGCACCCTGCTGCCAGTAAAGGAAGGTCCGTGTCTCTTTATTTGTGAAAGCGGGCTCAAAGGTGTGATTATTCTTGGACCTTCACAAGGGTCACCCTTGGATCTGGTGAAAATGAATAAGGTGGGCATGAAGACTGTTGTCTACCAGGATCTAGTGAATCTGAAGTAGGGGGGTAAATTAGGGTTGACTAGCAGCATGAAAGCAGAGCTCAGTTAGTTTGAGAGAAAGTGAGAATTGGAGGTGATTTGAGAGAGCAGTATGGTGGCAAGTGGGTGAGGAATAGAGAAGATGATCACACAATATGCAAACAGGCTAAATGTTTTATTGTACATTTGGTAGAGACCTTTACCCAACACAGCTTACAAGATAAAGAAACATTACTGTGGTTTGTGTATTGTGGAATAAGCGCTCTGTTGTTGCCGACCCAACACAGACTGACAACAGAGTCACAGGTGAAAATGAAAATAAAAGATTTATTTGTATTCTTCAGCTGTGGAGCATGTCTTCCCCGTGTCCCATAGGCCCTACACAGTCCCCAAAACACACAGAAAAGATAACACCCAATACTTCCACTCTTCTTCCTCCTCCCAGGCAGCTTTGTCCTCCTCCTCTAGACTCTGGCACCTCGAGTAGTGGCTGCAAGCTGTTCTTATAGCCCACCTGGAAGTGCTTCAGGTGATAATTAACCTAATTAAGGCTGCACTTCCGGGTGTGGCTGCATTACAGCCCACACGGGCTCAGGAAGCCGTGCAACTCCCCCTGGCGGTGGCTACAGAGCCCAACAGAGATGAGGTCTGGTGTTCCACAATTGTGGCCCTGAATAAACCCGGGGGGGGGGGTGGGGGGCTGCCACCAAGTGTTCTGGGGGACGTAGTGTGCATCCCATGGCTGCTCCCCCGGGTCCACTGTCAAAGGGGCATCCCAGCCAGGCATGGGTCCCGGCTGTCCGCCACAGTATATATTGTCTACAGTTAAATTCAAGGAGGATTAAGTGACATGCTTGGTCACTAAAAATTTAATGTGTTTGCCTTTTATGTTTAACATGATACTTTATGCTAACACTTTGCAGTTGAGATTTTGGTTATCCAAAAATACTGGATACATTATTGAATTTTTTAGCATTTCTCATGACGGAGTTAGAAATATCCTTTAGGAAGCGTACTGCATAAGTCGTGTATGTGATCATCAAAACTTGTGAATGCATTGAAGTGTTACCTTATGATGTAATTTCAGTGAAGTAGTCATACTGTAGGTTACACAAAGTACACAGAAATAACACAAGGATTAAGTCTGAATTGTGTGTAATACAAAGGCATAGAATGTACAATACATTACGTTACATTACGTTACAATACATTACAAAACGTTTATTTAGGTGTCTGGCTGGTAATATGGACCTCAGATTCTCTGTAAATCTATGAATCTCTACTTCTGCCTGTAAAATATTGAATTAATAAGTGGCTTGTTTTCCATTATGTTCTCTTGTGAAGGCTAATATTTTTGCTTTCTATAGTTTGTGATATCACAATCTTTACAACAGGTCTTACTTTCTATTTCTGGTATAAACTTGTAAATGTTGTAAAGTGTTGCAAGAAATGGCTTAAAGTACCAAGTCTGAGCTGAATGTGCACGTGAATCAGTCAGTACTTGCAAGAGATTTCTGCTTTGGTCTTCTTTTTTTAATAAAAAGGGTCACCAAACTTTTCAAGTAAGAATCATAATCAGATCTAAATGAACTTTCAAGGGCTGCATGATGAAATCTCTCTTGACAGTCATACAAAACGAAAATGTTGGTTGGAGGAAGGAAGGGCTGGGAAAGAGGAGGGGATGAGTCCGTCAAAATTTTGAAGATAAAAAGACGTGACTTTATGACAGGTACAGATGATTAATACATGTTCTTCCTCTGTCTGTGTGGGTTTTCCCCATGGTACACTCGTTGTCCTTGCTTTTCCCAAAGACATATGTTTTAGGTTAGTTGTTGACCCTGAACTAGCCCAGCAGGAGTGAATGTGTCTTGTAACAGACTGGTGCCTTCTGTAGCGTTGGTTCCTACCTTGTCACTAGTGCTGTCAGGATAGAAATGTAAAATGGATACAGTAAGGGATAAAAATTCTATGGATGGATATTCTTAATTCTTGCCAACACGGTTTACATGAATTTATGCGAATGTGCCATCTTTGAAGTTATCTACATCAGTTTCTGAATGCAGCATGAGCATCAAAGTTCCTGAGGGGTGTAATTTGCCATTTCCCATTAAAATATATTTACCAGTTTTGGTTATAACCAGACATATTTCTTACAATTGCACTTGGTTTAACTTGACAAGCAAAAGCTGTATTTGATTTGATTGTTTCAGCTGTTTGCCCAGCAAAGGTAAATAAAATGCAGACAAGTTAACGTCAATGCTAGAAGAGGGATGTGCAAGAGAGGTTTAGACCCTGCCATATTGGACCTGGGCAATGAAAACTAGCTCATAGGATATGGACCTTAACATTTCTGGTGGAGAAGAAGCCTCACTTATTTGGAAGGTTGAAAATACTAGTTAGGTACATTTGGACTCACTTTTTTTTTAAACATTGTACCAGTCTTCTTGATTCAGGAGAATTCTGTCTAAAGGGAAAGGCCATGGACACACTGAAGCCTCTTGACTGATTGTTGTATAACTGTATTTGCTCTGGTTGAAGAGAGGAATGGAGGCCCTGACAACTTCAAGTAGCAGATAGGAATATTTTTGCTATTGTTTGCAAGTATGCACTGAACAACTATTCAGAGTATTCAGCCTCTTCTGAGGTATCGCATTTGGTGCTAAAACATGTGCCATATACTAGCTCTGTACTCCTACTATCACTCAAATGAGGAATAGTGAAGATACCTTGGTTGATGTGATTGGAAAGAATGGCCTGTGTGACATGAATCAGTAGTAAATTATTACTGTACTAGCAGAATACCCGCGCTTCGCAGCGGAGAAGTAGTGTGTTAAAGAAGGTATGAAAAAGAAAAGGAAAAATTAAAAAAATAACGTAACATGATTGTTAATGTAATTGTTTTGTCATTGATATGAGTGTTGTTCCCATATCTATATCTATATATATATATCTATATATATATATATATATATATATATATATATATATATATATAT
>JANRMT010062791.1:24592067-24647716 GCA_026402145.1 Polypterus bichir lapradei
TGATCGCGCAAGTCAGATCTAGTTGACGCGCACTACAGTACATCGAGCCCGCGTGCTATTGTGGTTTTGCTTGTGTGCTTCAGTAAATTACCGTCCCCTCGCTCTTACTTTTTTACCGTTCATCTAATGAATACACTGAGTATGGCTTTACCAAAACAATCATTGATCGCGAATAAAGTATCCATTATTCATGAAGCTTCAATAGGTGATCTGTCTTTCTGCATTAACCGCATGCGTTTTCATATGTCTCAAACTAAGGGGATGCGAGGTTAAAATGAATCAAGAAGCGCGCATACATACTTAGTGCATCCCCTCTCGGGAATCGAACCTCAGAAGTGGGCGCTACAGGCGAATGCTCTACTAGTGCGCCACGGCATGTGGTTTGTCTATTTGAGTGTAGCAGTGTAATTCGGTTTTTGTTCAGCACTCTTTGGAACTGTTGCTTTTTGTCTGCGCACTGCGTCAGTTCACGTGAGCTGCTGAATATGGTTTTATATGTCACTCGCTCGCTTCTAATTGTTTCGCTGCCTTCTTAATTATATAATGCATGTTTGCTTCAGCGCGTTTTGTAGCTCTTCCTGGTTTTCTACGTAATGCATGATTACGTGAGAGGCGTGATGATGTCACATGAAACTCCGCCCCTTGAGCTGAACTCCATTACAGTAAATGGAGAAAAATAGCTTCTAGTTATGACCATTATGCGTAGAATTTCGAAATGAAACCTGCCCAACTTTTGTAAGTAAGCTGTAAGGAATGAGCCTGCCAAATTTCAGCCTTCTACTCACACGGGAAGTTGGAGAATTAGTGATGAGTCAGTCAGTGAGTGAGTGAGTGAGTGAGTGAGTCAGTGAGGGCTTTGCCTTTTATTAGTATAGATTATTTAGTTATTCATGGATTGTCGATAGTGAAACCCTTTTTAAAAATACTGTACCTAGTATCTGCATGCCTTGGGTTAAAAGTAAAGAATCAACTTTGAGTCCCCTCACCTGAAGTAATGTTGGACACTGGGGTAAACAGAGGTGCTGTGCTATGAAGTGTTCACCGCTTAATGATGAGTTCTGGTGTAGAATGATAAAATGCAGCCTGAACAGACCTGGAAGAGTCAAATGGACGGTGAAAGTATGCTGGGAATGACTACCAGATGCCTCTATTTAGAATGAGTTCATCATCTTCCATATCCATCCTTGAGGAGGCCAGGGATGTACAATCTAAATGGATTCTGTTCAAAACCTAGTAGAGGTCCTTTGGCCAAAAGGTTGTTGGTGCTTATGACGGTGGCAACCCTAGGAAACGTTGGTAATCAACAGCAGCAAGAGAATTTGCCAATTTGAAGAATGAGGTTTTAATTGTATTGTTAGCAGTAGAGTCTCCATATCTGATGGAATGTTGCTGCTGCTACAGTGGTTGAAGAGAAATACCGTAGGCGAGTAGAATCTAGTAAGAAGATTATGACAAATTTTTGCATGGCCTCAAAATGATTAATCAAGCCATTCAAGAATTCAAAAGGAGTAGGTGGAAAATTACTCTGGCTGTTCTCAGGAAGGGTGGGAAAATTCTGACCTGAACCATCGATATCGTCGAGAGATGGAAAGAACACTTTGTGGAGCTCCTAAGCCTGGTAGCGTGATGGTTTTCTGACCACCCACGGGGAAAGAACTAACATACAAACGCCCAACCCCAAAAACCTTACATTTCTCAATTGGACACATATGAAATGAATATTCAGTTGATTAATTGTTTCTTAATTCCACATTATTAAGAAACAAAAGAAAAAAAAATAAAGAAAACAAGAAAAAGAGAACAAGGAATTCTAGAATGAATGAAGTAATATAATTAAAATAAATCTACTGAAAAAACAAATATCATATAGGAAAAACAAAAGAAAACTATACCCTGAGGAAGGGAACAGGACTAATTCTTTTTTTTGCTCAACAAATTTTTATTAATAAAAAAGAAGTACATCAAAATGGATGTAGCAATAAATGATTTCAAATATATATTTAAAAAAGTCAAAACAAGAAATAAAAGAAATGACATCCCTTCCCATGAATACCTACCCAATATCCCACATATCCTGAGGCAGGAGAAAAAAGGAAAAGAGGGACGTATATACAGATTGGATAGAAGATCCAGCTAACACACCACAGAAGCAGCCAGGACCAAAGGAAATAAACAAATAATGGAAAGAGCAGGAACACTCAATTATTATAAAATAAACTAAGCCCAAAAATACTAAGTGCAGAAAAACAAAAACCTAGAAAAGAACAAACTAGAGGATCAAAAAAAAGAAAAACCTAAACCATAAAAATAAGACCTAATAATTAAGCCCAAGCTCTAAACCAACATAAGAAAATGGAAGTTCAAGACAAAAAGATAGTGATCATAACCTGAAACATCTAAGATGCCTGGCACTTGAAAATGGTGACTCTGCTGCAGTTAGCACCAGCACCAGATATCAAGTTAGAGCTCAAGGCTTTGTCTAATTTGGGGTTAATCTTAATTGGAGTGATGGAAAACAATTAACATCTAGAAATATTTATAAATATAGCTGGTAAAATTAACAGAACTTAAGCAAAACGCCTACTCCTGGTGAGACTCTTGCCACCTTCTTATCAAAACTGAAATGATGGGAAACAGCAACTGCAAACCCTATAAACCCTATTAACAGCAACAGCAAACCCTATAATAGACTTAGCAGGTCTGTACATGTATGTGTACAGAACTGAGCATACTTCTGTTTTTAACTTAACATTAGATTAACAACTTACAGAGGAGCCTTAGTTGTTATTCACTGATATTGGTTTGTATACGAGAGGGTTTAAATACAAGAAACGACAAAGTAGGACAGAAGTTTCAAAGTAAAGTTGTAATACTCACTGGTCATGATGCCAGAGATTGATAACATGTTTCATATTGATTAATACATTGAAAATATGTCTTTCTGTATATGTGGCAATATTGAAACTATGAACTGAAAGGGCATTATTATTAAATTAAAAGGAAAAAAATGTAGAGGCACAGGTGGAGCTACAGGAAAAAACATAAAATTTAAAAAAGCTCACGTTAAGGAGGCAATACCAGAAGCATTGGCTACAGTTGGGTCATTATCCGTGGCTGAAGTGAAGTGACAAGGCAACACTAGTGGAGGAGATCCACGTTTCTTTGGCAAAGGCATCTCCTTGATATTTTGTGAAGGGCAGGGACATTTCCCTAGTAGCAGCAGAACGAGGTGGTGGTCACCATTTTTAAAAAGGAGGACATATGGGTGTGTTCCAGTTCCCTCTGCATCACATTTCTCTATGTACCTAGGAAAGCTTAAGCTGGGATACTGGATTGGAGACTTTATCCCATAGATAAACCTCAGATCATATAGTAACAATTTGGAAGAGTGGACCAACTATTTGTCCTTGAACAGATATTTGAGAAATCATAGAAATTTCCCAATCCAGTCTGCAGATTCTTAGTAGATCTGGAAAATGTTATGATTGTATACCACAAGTACCTTATGAAAGGTGCTACAAGATCATGTAGGTCGAGTACCCCTGATATTAATCATTTCTTCATGCAGTCCTGACGGATCACATATTTTATTTAAATGGCTGAGGTTTAAAAGGGTTGTTTAAAAGTGAGGTCAGATGTAGTATAGCTCAAAATCTAATTAGACAAAAGATCAATAGTCAAGGTAAAGAGATCATGGAAAAAATTTTATACAAGAACTCTGATCACACTTTTGGTATTGAAAGTGTTCAGTGAGAGCCTTGGAACCTGCCAAGCAATTTTCTTGGAAGGATATCAATATGCAGTTGAGATTTGTAGGATATCAAGTTTGGAAACCCAGTAGTTGCATCTCAGTTGTTTGCAGATGTTGTTCTCTTGGCCTTATCATATTGTAATTCCTCGTGCATACAGGAATTATGTATACTTGAGTGTGATGCAGTTAGAATGAGAATTATTACCTTAAAATCTGGTTCACTACTGGAAAAGAGTAGATGTTCTCCACAAGTAAGAGGTGAGCAATTGCCCCAGGTGAAGGAAACTTTCAATTTACTGCTTTGTAAATTCACACTTATGGCCATGAATTATGAAGAGCCAGTATTTCACACGAAATTGTAGAGAAATTTCACTTTTACTTTGTAAAATGCTATTCAAAACTATGGTGTTTTGCAAACAGCTATATTCATGAAATTGACACAGGGAGAATGGTGTTTAGTTTGTCTGCGAGCAGGATGACACCCAGAGCCATTCCATTAGCTAGTCAGTGAGAATGTGAAGCTGTTCTGTGAAGCTGCATGGGGAGAGTTGTGATGTAGAGAGTGTAGTGGATTGCACTGTGTTATGTTGAGGTTGGTAGTACTCAGAACATTCTGTAGGAATGGCATCTCTTGAGTCTGTGTATTGCCCATTAAGGACTGGAGGAATCGGCTGCAGATAGCTGATCAGTGCAACTCAACTTGCTGCTACCACCATCTTCGCCAGAAAACACAGAATGAAAATCATGATAATGACAATGACTAATGCTTTTAAGCTGTTTCAAGAAACACTATGAAGTTGTTTGGTTGGTTTTGTATTTAGCATGATCATTAATGAGCACAACAGCAATTGACTAGATAGAATGACTTTGATCTTTAAAAGATGGAACACCAGACCACCTTCACACAAACTTTGGATCCTTCTTTGCCAGACAAGTTACGTGATCCATTTATCACAGCCATGGTATACTATGCATTTGATTTGTCTTGCTCTTGCTGGTCACTCATTTGGTATGATGCCCAGTATTCACTCTTCACTTTATAGGCATTGAGCTTACATGTCAGATCCACACACGTTTTGATGACCCCAACTATGCCACATGTGTTACCTAGGTTACCAAGTGGGTGCATGCCAGTGACCAAAACCACCAGGCTTAGCTTCAAGAGCAGTTCCCTGAATTCCTGCTCCAGGCAAGGTTTTGTTTAAGTTTACTTAAATCTATGACAAATGTCACATTTTTTTTGATCCTCCCTTATTGTATTTGGACAAATTTGCCTTGGGTACCCCTATTAAGAGCACATATTTCCAGACAATATATCTACATGGATCACTAAGGCAAATAAGCCCTTCATCTCCAATCTAGGTCACAATCATTGGACTACGGGTGAAAAGTATTGGTTTCAAATCCTTGCTTGGATATTTTCTGTGATGTTTGCATACTCTCTCCCTGTTCTTATTGTTTCCTGTAGAGACTCTTCTTTTCTTTCATACACAGTAGTGTCATAACTATAGGCAGCACTGATGTTCTGCAGTGCCTGGTTCCACTGGACCATGGGACCTGAACTGACTGCATCATTGTTGTTTCACAAGGCTTGATTATTAGCATGCTTGAGTACTCAACATTTAGTGAAAAAGTTAATGGTGTTACCATACCCACAACTCCATAAAGCTTAATTAAGACTATTGACTTTTATGTAGCTTATATGCTTGATGTAGCTCATTGATGGTGGTAAATGTTTTATTTAGACTTACATTAATTTCATATGGGGCATAATTTATTCTTTTTTTTGCACTAAGGCCTATGGAAATCTAGTTAAACCACTGGCACACAGCTTAGGACTAGCAACTCTGACTAAACTTACCATAAGTGAGTATAAGAGTGCACCTCACAATAAACTTGCACCCCATCCAGGATTTTTTTTCCTGCCTAATGCCTATTGCAGCCAGAATAGCTTTGGATGGCACACAACCCTACATTAAAATAAGCAGGTTTTGGAAATAGTTGAATGGTTGGATGAATGGATGGTTGGAATAACTGTAAGTGGCTCTCACTCATAATCCTTTAGAGTTGTGTAGAGTTATAAAACTCAGTGTTGCCATGAATTGAGTCATTTAGCCCGGGCAAAAACTTAAATGCCCATTATTGCCTAAATTCTTTATTATTCCACAAATAAATGTTCTTTTAAACACTCTACCTCTGAAATTAAAATGCAAGCAAGGAATCCAACTCAATGTTTAATGCATGAGTATTTCAATTATTCATGATTACAGAATGCACTATTGTACCTTCACAACTATATTCAGTGCGTTTCTAACTCAATACATTCTAATCAATATTATACGTTTTCCATCACTTAGGAGTTAAACCTACAGTAAAAGTTTTTTTTTATATCTTCCCTTACTGTATGTCATTTGCTATAAAATTAAGACACAGGCATGATGGAAAGGTATGGCGCATCAAAGGTCCCAAAAAAGCAGGCCAGGACCTTTACCACCGTGCTCAGCTATGGTCATAGCTTGGGCAGCTAGCCCCAATTCGCTAACTGCAGGTTTCGGATTAAGCAGGCCCAAAATGGAGAACTGTTCTTTAAAGTTCAAAATGCAAAGAAAGTCCCAAAAATACCAAAACTATTTTACAAGGCACAGAGAAACCATAAAACTGAAGTTTGTAGAGACAATCCAAACAATGTAATTTTATAACTTGAATGCACAAAAAGGGCTACAAGGATCTGTCTAAAAGGCAATCTGAGGTATCAATACACATTCTCAAGGCAAATCCAAGAACAAGACAGGAACATCCAATAAACCAAAATACCAATAACTCCTGCAACATTCAGTGAACCACTGCTAGATTCCGCTCTCTGACTTCAACATAAAGGAAAAAGAAGGACTTAGTAGCAGTGACATCCCCACCTCCTAGGGTTCCACTCACAAAACAAAAGGAATGGTAGAACATTAGAAATAAAGATACAGCACAGTAATGCAAAATAATAAACACATCTAATAGAAATTATGTAAAAAAACAAAAGGTAAAATAATTTTCTACTCTCTATATATAAAATACTAAGCCTAAAAGTGCAAAGATTTTGTGCAATGATTTTATGTGACGTTTTTATGTCACTTTTTTGTCACACTTTAAATTGGGCTTATTTTAAAACCTACATATATATGTTTGGTATCATTCTTTTCAGAATTTATCAAACTTTAATGTGATGTTGTTAGATTTTCAGATTCTTACACCGTTTTTAAATTATAAACTAAAAAATATCAAGAACTCACGTCTCGCAAGACGAGACTTAACCAAGTGTGCCAAGAGATTTAACCACTCCCGAGGCCGGAAATAAAGACAAAGAGTAGGACAGCTGCTGTACAGGCTTTTAAATGTTCAAAGCGTTGTGCAAGATGCAGATCACACAGCACAGCAGCAGCAGCAGCAGCAGCAAGCCAGCAGCTGATCAAGCAAAGAGGAGGTAAATAAAAAACTGTATTTGTTTCTCATTGCATCACCGCTTAAGAGGAGATTTCGGAGGAGCGCTCGCATCACCTTTGGGTGCGTTCAGCCCCCATGTTCACAACGCGAGCGGCAGACTGGCCACAAAAAGGGAATGGGCACCAAAAGCGCCTGGGGGCTTGCCCCCCAGTATAATAATAATAATATAAAAATAATATATTATTATAAATAATAATTCAAAATTAGCAAGGTTAACATTAAAACAGTGTTTTGGACTAGGAGTCCCAAGCATTAACACATTCCTGAGCACTTCCAATAATACCCATTTGAGAAGGATAACACCATCAAATCCTGGGTAATAATAAGGGCAAGCATTGAATCTTTACTAATATAGAAGATTTATTCTTCACAAAAAGTATTCCAATCACAATGAAGCTCCTTGGATCACAAAGGCAAAATGGAATTGCCTGAAACATAATGGCGATCCAAATCAAACAGACCCCAAAGTAGATTCCAAAAGCAAAAGTCACAAAAACAAAAAAAAATGTGGAAATGTCAGAGATCCAATAATTAACAGAATTTACAAAAAACACAAGTAAATTCACCAGTCGCGCCAAGCATTATTGAAATGAAATGCCTGGAACTTTGTGCTACCCTCTGGATTTACAGGGCAGAGGGCAGTTCCTGGTTGTAATTGGCAAGTGGCCCCCACCGCTTGAGGACACATGGAACATAAAACAAAAACAAAGAATAATGCACCTAATCAAAAAAGTAACATTAACATAAATAAAAATATCAAAAAATGAACAAAAGAGACATAAAACATGAATATGAACCACAGCAGGCCCGCCGCCAGAAATATTTGGGCCCCAGACAACTGGGCACATGCCAAACCTTCAAATACGTATACAAAATGATCGAAATGTAGTTAATCCGACAGCGACAATGCTGCATTTATGAATACCATACTTGATTAGTTAAGCCTTCTCGCACATCAAAGTTTGACTGCGAGAAGGAAAGCCAGTGCTAACGGAAGCTCATAGCGGAATTGAAACAATACATTAATGAGATAGGCCTATGTATTGTCTAATGTTTAATGGTACAATTATACCAATGCAATGAATTGGAGTAACTTCTGAACATTTTAATATATACTAACGGTTAGGGTTATCTACATGGTGTACAATCAGTATGGTAACTTGCTGTATCAAACTTCAAAGTTTTCAAAAAATCTGGGTGATCCAGAATCTTTAGTGATACACACAAAACCAACGCACACTCGTCACTGCTTTAAAAGCAGCAATAAACACCCAAGCAAATGAATTATCAAACTACGGAGACGGACTTCTGCTACACCATACACGTCAACATCCACGATAGTGCACAACAATATCGCTGTTGTCTGAGACAGAACAGCGCCTGTGTGTGTGAAACAGAAATATTCAATTACAGCGGCGAAGTCAATCCATTATCCACGTACCCTGTACAACAAACATACTACTCAACGTCAAGCTCCCCTTTGTCTTTGAGAAGCGTGCCGCTGCCAGCCCCCTTTGACAAGCATGCTTCACACAACACGAGCACGATATATACTTGTGTGGAGCGTGCAGCTATTAAAACACTCCCTTGTATTGTTGTATGCTAAATGATTTAACTTTTCTATTACATGTAACTTGAATAATTGTCCAAATATATATCTATGCGCACAACATCAGCATAAAAAAAATCAAGCGTGAAGGGGCCCCCTTCCGTTAGGGCCCCGGACCAGAGTCCTGTTTGTTCCCCCTGGCGGCGGGCCTGACCACAGCCAGGGAAGAAATCCTGGCCGAGACATGATAAACAGAAGATACACATAGCCATGGAATAAACCCTGGCTGAAACATAGCAACAGTAGTAAAATGGATGGGTGAATGAATTTAACTCAACTTTTAAACAAGTCCCAGCAGTCTGTGTTTTCTGGCACATCATTTGTGCGTTTAGGTTTTCCAGCCACCTCTGGAAGTGAAGTGCACTTTAGATTTGTGAATCTACTTTAAATTGTATCCCTCAGTGACTGGCTTTTGTTCAATATCAAGAAGTGTAATCCATTCTACAAAGCATCTTTCCAGTTTGTTTGAAATGAGTGAAGGAAGCAGAAAGATGAAATTATTATTTTGTGACATATTTAAACATTTTTAAAGGCTATGTTTTAGTACAATTTTTTTGTACCCTGCAATTAGAAAGCTTTGCTCACCATCCTCCTTTAAAAGAAGAAGGAAACACTTAAGATATTATGTTGTCAAACATAAATGAGATGTGTGGCAGTAACAGCATGGAATATAACACTTGTGGTTTAGAGGGAGGGTGTGTGTGTGTGTGTGTGTGTACTACTTTGGCGATGTTTGGAGAAAGACTGAAGCTCAGAATATGTGCATTCCATCACTTAAAAAGAACATCCAATACTACCCATTAGTTACTGAGATACAATTCAAACTTTTAAAATCAAAGCATGATAATCTGCCTTTACCAATTATTGTCTTTGCTTTAATGTCACTTTATTGTACAGCGCCTCTAGACTGAAACAAAATTCCAAATGAATGTTTTATTTCACAAAAAATACTTTCAGCAGCTTCACTATTTTAAACCAGAAGAATAATGATGGGATTTATTGTTTTTCCTAATATGCCGTAGTGTTTTTTTTTTTCTTAATTGGATTCCACAAATACAAACTTTACAGAATTTTTATTAGGTTGTGCAGAACCGGTGCTGGCTCCAAAACACAAGCAGGCAGTGTGGTGTAATGACTAGGAAACATCTTGACTACTTGTTCTGTCTCTACCTCTAATTCATTGTGTGTCCATAAGCAAGCCATGTAACCAACCTGTACTCTGTTGTGTCATGGAAGGGTCGAAGAGTGACTCTATCCTCACCTTAGGACTTTTGTGTAGACCTGAGTATCTCTAAATCTTTTACTTTTGCTCTGTTCAGTCACACTAACCAGCTTGTCTGGGCAATTCAGCTGCAGCCTGCAGCTCCACTTGTGGTCACCTTCTGGATGAATTAGTGTTGAATGTGTCTATAGTTAGAACACTTCTTCCACACTCCAATCTCTAGACCCCAGATGGTTTATTAGAAAGAGTTCAGGGTGAAGCAGAGAAGTGAATTCAAATGTTTATTCACTCAGTATATAGAATAATGTTATCTAAACAATGGTTCTTAATGTGCCAAAAGCAGAAGCAAAGCAAATTAATGGGACAATTAATAACCGGTCAACCTGGAAGGATAGCAGCTCTTTTTACTGAAAGTCTGGGTATCCAATGTACTTGAACATAAACCATAAGAACATAAGAGATTTGACAAACAAGTGGTTATTTAGTCAGTCAAGCTCTTTTAATATAAATATCATCTGGCTCTTTCAATCTTGAGTTCCGCTTCTGAGTTCACATATCTTTGATCCAGGTCTTGGAATCTGGATGCACTTGGTGTAAGGAGGTGCTGGTGGACTCTGTGTTTATTTTCTTCTTGTAGTTTCTTACTATAACCCTTGGATCAGTGGGGCATCGTAGTTTAGGAGAGAACATCCTTCCCAAGTACATGCCTTATGCTTTTAAGCCAATCCTGATAATGCACAACCTAAGTTCTCGAGCCTTCTTCCAATCAATGTCCTACTTGGGCTAAACCTAAACCTGTGGTTAAGGTTTAAATGTGGATGAGTTATCATTTTGGCCAACATTAGTTTCATCTTGTGACTAGTTCTGGCAGGTTGAGCACCAAACAAAGCAAAGCAGTTTTAGATGATCTATTAATAGGACAGTTACAGAGTATATTTCCTCTAAAATACAGTATAATACGTTTTTTTCAAATACATGCTTTATCACTATAAAGATATGTGAAGATATAAAATATTTGAAAAAGGCAGTTTAAAAGATCAGGCTGCATTATAATAGTTTTGCTTTTTTTAGAGTTAGAGCTGATATGGGAGCAGACTATGAGCAAGTGTTTTTACAACAATCATAAAAAACAAGCATTATGACCACAGGCTGGTGCTTAAATTAGTTGTGGATACATGTGTAAGTGTAGCAGCAGGTCATATTCATCCAAATGATCTTTTTCATATCAAAAAATATTTTTGTTCTTAAAGAGAGGAAGAGAAAATGTAACAGCTAATCTGATTCACAGCCTTCATATAGCCTTGGAATGTTCAAATTTAGACATTTTGGAAATGTTTGGTGAGGAATAATTTGCAAACTGTTACAGGCTGAAGGGTCTGGTTTCATCCTTTCATCAAATCATTCCTATGTTAACATTTTTCTGCTGAATTAACATAATTTTATGAACTTTCCAGCTGTTAAAGGGGAATCAGAGTGATAAGTATTATTGTCATTCATCACAAACAAAGCTGAAGTATCAGGCACGGCATCTAGGCCAGTGTTTTGTGACTGTCTTTCAAACTATGCTGCAGTAACACATTTCTTGGACTAAAGTTCAGGCTTAAGTCATAAAAACGTCTATGTGAAGCCAACATACACTCTTATAATCATCCATCCATCCATTATCCAACCTGCTATTTCCTAACACAGGGTCACGGGAGTCTGATGGAGCCAATCCCAGCTAACGCAGGGCGCAAGGAAGAAACAAACCCCAGGCAGGGCGCCAGCCCACTGCAGGGCGCACACACACACACCAAGCACACACTAGGGACAATTTAGGATCGCCAATGCACCTAACCTGCATGTCTTTGGACTGTGGGAGGAAACTGGAGCACCCGGAGGAAACCCACACAGACACAGGGAGAACATGCAAACTCCACGCAGGGAGGACCCGGGAAGCGAACCCAGGTCTCCTAACTGCGAGGCACTCTTTATATCATTTGTAAATGTATTCAGGTTTCTTCACAATAACTCAGCAACAGCCAAAAGGCTAAACTTTTCTCTTCAAACCAAACTGGAACACCATAGACAAAGTAGTCCAAAATTTGGTTGTTCTTGCCTAATCAATGCTTCCTCTCTTCTTAACTGTTCAGTATGACATATTTATGTCAACCCCATGCATAGCAGAGGGATGTAGTTACAACTCTGCAAATCAGGAGGAGCAAACAGACATTTTGTTTCAGAAGAGAACACCATTATTTCCTATTATTCCTATTATTAGTGTTTCTAAAATATAAAGTTCTCCTAGATGACAAGACCTTACCATTTTAGAAAAGACCCATCAAAAAACACTTTCAAAACTAGATGTTCTTCTCCTTAGTCATGATGAAGTCAGATCCTATCATAGCATTCAGCCAGAGCAAATCAGGATTCAACATGGATGTGAATCTCATTCTCACATACATATACAAAGATACACTCTCAACCAGGTGAAGGGAAATGTAGATGCCAGTTGACTTGACCTGTTAAAATATACTAAGACCAAAACTATATGACCATAAACAGAAAATGTAAACTCTGCTCAGGAAAGAAAGTTTTGTGCAAGAGCTACGATGTAGTGACTTTATCTGTTGCACTATTTTGTCACCAGTCTTCTGAATAATAAATACTAAATGTACCACATCTCACATCCCAGTGATGAGCAGGTTAAGTTAAATGGTGGCCCTAAACTGGTCCAGTGTGTGAGTGTACCTCTGGATCGACTTTCTGTGTCAGATATGCTTGAGCTCCCAGTGACCCCATATATAAGCACATCTTATGTTTATAGGGTATAACAGGGTATACCTTATTCTCAGGTATACAGAATACAGTGAAATTCCTATTTGCTAATCAACATGCAAATCATTGTAACTGTTCGGCACCAAGATAAGGGAATCAAAAAACCTTACCTCAAAAGATCTGTCTTCTTTACCTTAAATAATGACTTTACATCAAAATGTTTGCCTTTATTTCGGTGGCCTGACGTCCTGCCTGGAGTTTGTTCCTGCCTTACACCTTGTGCTGGCTGGGATTGGCTCCAGCGGACCCTCGTGACCCTGTGTTAGGATATAGCGGGTTGGACAATGACTGACTGTTTGTCTTTATTGGCTAATAAATTAATTAATGTATTATTATTGTTAATTGATGCACTTTGTAGATACTGACATTTGTAGGATTGTGTCATGAGCCTTTTGGGGACCAATTTCAAGGAATTCACCAGAAAAAGATGTTGGAGGAACACCAGGTACTAACCATCTTTCTTATTCCTCTCTAGCAACAATGACCCAGTAGACTTTATCTTAGCTCTCTTCTTGTCTTTGGGGAGTTGGCCTCTTCTAGTATCCAGATAATACAGATGAGAAGAATCAGCAATATCGCGCAATGAGTGACTAAGGCACACCACTCAAATTGAAGCACACACAGTACATCAACGTGTTTTTTTTCTTCGTTTATTTTTTTTCCATTGTTTAATGGCAATAAACATAATATGTTTGTATTGAACCCCTTAACCCTTTTCCTGCATCTTGTGTTTTATTCACAACTAGATAAATCATCTGTCGAAGACAGTGCATAAAATAAATTTGAAAATACTTTAAATTTGGTATTTCTTACCTTATGTTTATCTTCAGCATTCTTCCTATGCCTTTCTTTGGTATCCTCATGTGTCTCAACATCTCTTGTCCAGCACTTCCTCTCTCAGTCGCATTCCAGTATGTTATGATCTAGTAGAGAGTTCTTAAGCACAATAGTTCAAGTAAATACGTAAAATGACCATCCTGGCTTGTCACACAACAGGGCAATGATAAAACATTACAAATAAAAAGATATATTTTTACAAAAAGCTCTATTAACAAAAATAACCTCAGAGGAACACAAAGGCACAGAAGGAAATGCCTTCAAAATAGACAATCCCAATAGCAATTATAGTCCCAATGCGAAATCCAAAGAATGGCTGAAAAAACAGAGTAAAAAGGGGTCAAAAATCCAGCAATCATGAAAATCCACAAATAATTGAGAATCTAACAAAACTGAAGGCACTATGAAGGTATTCACAATGAAGCACAAGGGACTGTGGGTTTTCCTCAGCCTTTACAGGGTTCTAGGCAGTTTCTTGTGGTGATTTGCAGGTTGGCCCCGCTTCTTGGGGGACCAGCACACACGGAACATAAAAGAAGATACATAGATATATAGATAGAAACAAAATGACCAACACTATTAACATAAACAAAGAAATCAAAAATGAATGAAAAAGACATAAAAACAGTGTTTGAACCCCAGCCAGGAGAGGAACTCTGGCTGAAATATAACACTGTAAAGCCAGCTTCTCAGACTTGCCTTGCTCACTTCTATCGTCTTCTTGACTACAACATGTGTTACATGGGCCATTATTACCTGCTGTCTTTAAAGGTGATTCAGGTTGTGGCTCATTAGTATGTAGTGACCTGATGTTGCTCACTAGTCTTTGTTGTCATTTAAAAGCTCCATTTTAATGCTGTGCCAAACTGACCAACCTGACCAAAGCCAAACTGACCAATCAGATTACTTGGAGACATCAGACACACACACATTGAGTTTCTCACACGTTTTCTTATATACTAGATTTTCAAGTTCAATTTGATTTCATTTTACTTTAGCCCAAATACACTGGGCCACTACAAGAAAAATAGGCAAAAAACGGAAGATTAACAGCAGCAAAACAAACATTATCTTTCACAGTAAGCACAATAATCTTGGAGAATCACAGTGCATCATATGGATATTTTGAGAGAATGTACTTAACTTTTGGGTAATTATAAAGACTGGGATGTTTGAATACAACAAGACAATTTATAATGTGCTCAATGGGACAGTGTTGCTTGCTCTGTTAAATAGTACAGCTCTAAAGAGACACCAGTGTACCCATTTCATTATACGGTTTTTCTTAAACAATTTTTTATACATGGAAATCATTGTTCTCTTTTTAAGTAATACCACAAATATCCCTTATGTAATATAGCTGGTTGTCTCCTTTGAAAATATCTCTTCCAGATTTACAGTTGTATCAGTGGGCTTTCATCTTAGGACCTCTGACAGTCTGCCTGAAACCCTTCACTTCCCTTTCCTGGCATGAAATCAAAATGTCATTGACGGTGCCTCACACCCTTTTGGGTATTCCCTTCTCAGACTTCAATGTAAGACCCTCATAACAGAGTCAACATCCTATTCTGTCGTACATCGTTAATGGAACTTGGCAGCTATGGAAAAATGACTGGGCTTCAGACTGAAATATCACAACCAATCTTCTATCATGGAAGAAAAGATCTCCTGGTTTTAATCATTTGATCCTTTTAATTGGCGTTCATCCATGAACTTTCACTCTGTGGGCCCAAATAGACATTTCTGCACGAAGTGACATTTTTAACGTTTCAGGAGAATGCACATTTGGGAATATGTTCTTGCATAACATTTTTTTTTCTTAACTACTAGCTTCATCTGTATTTCCTACCCTACTGTTTGTCCCCTGTAATATGAAATAATCATTTTTTAAGTGTATTGTAAAAACTCAATATATGAAACAAAGAAAATGCTTAAAACTGAAAAGAACAAGATGCATAAAAACTAGTGTAATATCCTCTCCCTTTACCTAGAAAATTTGATTGATCAGTAATTTTCATTACTAGGATATAGTATTTGACATCTTTTTTTCCCCAAACAGCAACCTCCTCACATAAGTTCACCCTTTGTTTGTGCAAGAGAATGGAAAACAGAAAGATCCCCAAACCATATCCATCCCTACCCTTAGTTCATTCTGTCTGCTGACACTAAATCTCCGTAATAGGACACTGTCTTTTGACATTGAAAATTTTGTGATGGAAGGCACACTCTTCTTTTTTATATTTAGAGACATGACACTGAACAAAACTGCAGTGGCTCCTGTCTGAAAGGTGGAAACATATAGCCAGGAGGGCAGATTCAGATGCTGCCTTCAGTGGAGTGAGCGAAAGAAGACCAAAACGTAATTGTTTTACATGTCTATTCAAAATATTAGTTTGCCTTTTTAAGTGTATTCAAATTGTTACAGTGTGTCTTACGAACATGTTTCTCGAATAAACAACATAAGTTCAGTCCATGTGTTATAATTTAATGTGAAAATTGTTTGAATACATGTTTTCTATAGCTCCAGTGAGTAAACACTCTTAAAGTTAAATACATAAAACAGGTTGATATATTTCTGATAACTTTAATTGTCTACACAGTTATTATAAGGTACTTTAAAAGAATATTTAATTAGTTTATACTATTTATAATTGATATGTTAGCATTTTCATCAACTGCGAAAATTGCTGCTTAATTGTTTAGTTTGTAACAGAAGTGTCATCTAGTAACTATTTTTAATATGGCAACCAATTGACTAAAGGCTTATTTGAGATTTGTAGCATGTTGTTTTAATTTATTTGAATTATTTATGGAGTATTGTCATAAACCCTGGCTGAGGTTCAAATTCATGTTTTATGTCGTCTTTATTCATTTTTGGTTCTTTTGTATGTATTAAATTTATTTCTGTTTATTTGCCATTGCTTGTGTTTAGTTTCAGTGCCTTGGCGTTGTTCTGCACATTTAGTGTGTGAGGCCACCTACCAATCACTGCCTGGAATTGCCTACCGCCAAATAAACTGGGGGATCTACCACAGTTCTTGGCTGTTCGTTTCAAATGTGCTAGGGAGTTTTGGAGAGATTTTGTGTTATTTCTGTGCTTATACTTTTTGATATCTCTGAAATTTTTACTTTGGTGCTCTGTTTTTTTTACTTCACTTTGGGATTACTGTATTGGGATTGTGTTCACCCTGGATTGCCTTGTGTTTTAGGCAACTCTACTTTGCCATTATGCTCCATGGAAGTTATCTGTGTAACAGAGCATTTATGTGAAGAATGAACCTTTTTATTTTTTGAGGTTTCTGTGTTTGCCCATTTATCTAGCTGGGGTTTGGCGGTGTATCCCATTCTAGTGGACTTTATTAGAAGTGCTTTTTGAGACTTACATGCCTTGGGACCCCTAAGTATTAATAATAATTTCACTTCTTTATTGACCATATATGCATGGATAAACAAATTTATACCTATCTGTTTAACTGCCTGATACAAAGGACTTTAGTTGTAATGAGCTGTGGATTAACTTCATATTATAAAGTCTTAAACTGGATTCTACCCTGCAAGTGTTTTAATCAACACACTGCTGCAAATGTCAACTAATTCTGTACCACTTGTAAAAGCCTTTAACTTAGTTTCTTTTAGCTCTCTTTCTGAAGAAGAAACCAGGAGCACTGATTATTTTATTGCTTTGTCGACCAACAACTCCATTCTTTTGCTTAACTTGCATTGGAAATGCCCTATCCATCCTCTCCGCTGCCATAGTCATGCAAAGGTTATCCTTTTGTATTTTCTGTGTATAGTTAACTTCAATTTGTGTTTTGTTAATTATGTTATTTTGTTTTTGCTTAAATCTAAGAGTAAAACCCCTAATTAGGTAATGGTCCTCAGCTTCTTAAATCACTGGAACACACTGCTTCACTCTAGTGGCATTTGTTTCCTAAAAGGTCCTCTGCTCTTTATGCTCTTTCCTTTTCCTCTTTATGCTCTTTCTTTTCCCCTTTATTTCATTTCATTTGAACATTTTTTGGCTTTTCTGTTTTTTGAGTTTTTTCTTTAGAGATCACAGATTTTTGGGTTTGTTATAACTTATGTATTATCTTCTTGCATTTAGTATTTTGAATTTTGCTTTCTTTGTTTCTTTTTATTTTTGATTTTATTGATTTTATTAAAATCACACAACATTCCATACAAATAAATCAATTTTTACAAAAATAGGATCGAAACAAATCAACCCCCACCACTGAGAAAGAGAGCTAGGCCAGCAGAGTAAAACTTAAAGCTAGTAAGAATAAGTAAATAGATGAATCAATAAGTGAATAAAGATAAATGAAAAAAAGGGAGAGAATCTGCTTCCTCAGTGCTTTAAAAGATTATTCTAAAATTTTATTGATTAGATCCTGCCAGGTTTTGAAAAAGTTCTGCACAGATACTCTAAGTGCAAATTTGAGTTTTTCCAGTTTCAAATAATATATAACATCAGTTATCCACTGACTTAGAATAGGTGAGTTAGGACTCTTCCAGTTGAGCAAGATAAGTCTATGTGCTGTGAGACTTGCCCGGACACCACCAGTTGGAAACCACATCTTTATAAAATGCACACATTTATTTTTCATCAATAAACTCAGGTTACACAGTCCCGAACACCACACACAATGCACACAGCAAATAATCACCACAATAAGTCTTCTCTTTCTCAGTCCTTGGCCGCCTGTCTCCTCCTGGGAGCTTTGTCTTTCTCCCACTCCCGACTCAAGCTCTCCGATTGTAAGAAGGTGGCCCCTTTTATTCCCACCCGAATATACTCCAGGTGGCCGATGACATCCTTCTGGCAGCACTTCCTGGTGTGGCGAAAGTGCTGCCCTTTGCACCGGAAGCACACCAGGCATCCCTGGTAGCTTCCTCCGCCATCTTGCTGAGTGTGGCGGAAGTAACTATTCCCAGGTTCCACAAGGCTTAAGGCGCCCCCTGGCGGTGGCCATGGGTCCCAATGGGTTAATCACTTTTCCCTCTTCTCCCATGGTCCTCTCTTAATCCAGGGCGGTTGCCCTCTCGTGGCCCGGAAGCTATACATGTCCCTTTCCGGTCCTTCCAGGCATCCCGGCCAGGTAAGGACCCCAGCAATCCGCCACAGTGCCAATAGTGTAATAAAGGTAATTACAGTCTTCCACTTTAATTCCATCTGGGAGTACACCAAACACAGCTGTTAGTGGATTAGGAGGAATTGTGACACCAAGGCTGTCTGAAAGGCATTTAAAGAATTTGGTCCAGAATGACGTTAATTTGGTGCAGACCCAAAACATGTGGTCCAATGAGGCTGGAACTTGATTGCAGCATTCACAGGTTGGATCTGCCCCGGAAACATTTTGGACAATTTTAAGTGAGACAGATGTGCTTAAAATATAACTTTGAGTTGAATAATTGTATGCTTTGCACATATGGAGCTCGAGTGGATTCTCTGCATTGCTACCTTCCACTCCTTTTCTGATATGTTGAGTGAAAGATCCTTTTCTCATTGTCCTCTCAGATCTTTGAAAGGGAGGGACTGTAAAATGGTGTTATATATTGCAGAAATGCTGTCTGAGTCCTCAAGACTGATCAATATTCTTTCTGGCATAGAAGTGGGTGAAAGATAAGGAAAATTGGGCAGGTAAGTTTCTGATTTGAAGATAGTGAAAAAAATGTGTTGTTGGAAAGTTAAATTTGGAATGTAATTGTTCGTAGGATCCAAAGACGTTGTCTATGTACAGATCTCTAAGTTATTTAATTCCAAATGTTTTCTAGACATTAAAAACTGCATATGTTTGAGAGGGTGGAAAAATGTGGTTCTCGTGCAGAGGTGCCACAGATAAAAAGCTTCTTTATCTTAAAATGCTTCCTACATTTGTTCCATATTCTGAGTGAGTGAAGCACAATTGGGTTGTTAGTATATTGGCAGTAACTTGCATTTATTGGGGTACAAAGCAAGAAATGTAAAAAAGTACTGCAGGATTTTATTTCTTTTGCAGACCAAGCCTGTCTATGTTCATCGATTTGTGCAAAGGTTTTTATAGCTTGTATATTTTCTGCCCAATAATAAAATTGAAAGTTAGGTAGAGCCATACCACCTTCTGCATTAGGTCTTTGTAGGCTTGCTCTTTGGATACGTGGATGTTTTGAATTCCAAATAAATGAGGTTATGGTTGAATCTAATTTCTTAAAAAATGATTTACTGATGTATATTGGAATGTTTTGAAATAAAAAGAGAAGCTTAGGAAGGATATTCATCTTAACAATGTTAATTCTTCCGGCTAAAGTGAGATGAAGGGTTGACTTTCTATGCAAGTCTTGCTTAATTTTTTCCAATTTTGTTGAGAGTTTTACGTCTACTTGTGATGTTTACCCCTAGATATTTAAACTGATCTGTAAGGATAAAAGGCAAGGTGTCCAATCTAAAATTGTGTGCTTGAGAATTCACTGGAAAGAACATGCTTTTATTCAAATTAATACTGAGACCAGAAATCTTTTGAAATTCTGTAAATGCTGTTAGGACTGCAGGCACAGTATTTTGTGGATCTGATATATACAGTACCATATCATCTGCATATAGAGATATTTTCCGTTCAAGTTCTTCTCTGATAATCCCCTTTATCTCATAAGCATTTCTACAGTGAACTGCCAGTGGCTCAATGGCAATTGCAAAAAGCAGTGGTGAAAACGGGCATCCTTGTCTGGTACCACGTTCTAGTTTAAAGTAGTCTGAACAAATGTTAATACAAACTGAAGCTTCTGGATTGGTATACAGCAGTTTGATCCATGCACAAATATTCGGGCCAAACCCAAATTTCTCCAATGTAGTGAAAAGGTAGTTCCATTCAATCATGTCAAATGGTTTTTCTGCATCCAACGTTAATAATATCTCCGGGGTGTTTGACTTTGTGGATGAATATATTATATTAAACAGGCGTCGAAGATTGGAAGCTAAGTGTGTGAATTTTGCTTTCTGCTTTATTTTTACTTCAAATTTTGAATTTAGGAGTTTGGATTTTGTTTTTCTTTTCTAATTTTTTTCCCTTTTATATTCTACATTAAACTTTAATATTAGATTTTGGTTTCTTGTTTTTGTATTTTTAATTTACAAAATGTAAAGTTTCAGTGTGGCCATTGTGTACATTTTTTTTACTGATTATTTACCCCTTTTGGTATTTAAAACATAATATCCACATGTTCCATGAACCTGACACATAACAACTGACATTGTTCACGTTTATCTGGAATGTTTTTCTCTTCTCTGATCTCAAATATGATCTTATTTCAGACCAAGGGCAAATTCGCTCATTGATAACAGTGTTTACAATTGGTTGGTGAAGGTGCAGTGGAGCTAACAGAGGATGGTGAATAACCAAAACTAAAAATACATTAAGCAAACCAAACCACTGATAAGACAATTGCAAATATCAGCATTAAAAACATGTATCATAATAAAATAACTTCACATGGGTGGCTTAAGTACAATTTGTCTCACAGTACTGCATACTTTAGTACAAGACTCGAGATTGACTGAATAAATGGTTATTAAAGCTAAAAAGCTCTCATATTCACAAGAAGCTTTACCAGTGTATCACAAGCTCTTAATATCCTACACTGCACAAAGATGAATAGCCACTAGATAATAGTATAAGAGAGGCATTAAAGTGAGTACCTAACCTTAAAGTGCTATAATCTGTCTTTCTATCAATTTTCTACTTTGTATTACTTCAGTTCAATAAGATGAGAACCAACCCTGGATGGTACATCAGTCTGTTATGGGATACATTCACTTTCACTTTAAATGGAGCCTTTCATTAAATTTCACGACCAAGAGCATGTGATGCAGTGAAGAGGACACCATAAGAGAGATGTCTTTAAACACTTTTATTGAGCAAAACTTTAGAATGCTATCTTAACTGGGTGTCTCCAGTAAATAGTGAAAGAAATATTTCAAAAACTCTAATGAATACAAATGTGAATTAAAGGACAAAGTTCATCACTCTCCAATTGTCATATTGTGCAATTCCCCAAGGTGTGAAGTAAAAGATGACATTCTACTATAAAAACAATTCCAATGAGATTTTCATTTAAACAGCATTGCTATTCAAATAAAGGTGTAACCTATTGGCACTTGCACTGAAAATGTCAGTTAAAGGAAAAATCTGCAAAAATGCAGAATGTTTTACTATTTATTTTAAAGAAGAATCATTCAAACTTATTAGCAAACTGACAGTTAAAATAATAACTGAACTGAACCACACATGTGCAACACATGGACCTTATGCTTTACCATCCTACAGATTTTGATAATAACACAGTATCTCATAAAGTTGCAGAAAGCATAATGAAAGCACATAACTCCTACCCTACCTGACAATTGTGACACATGTCCTGTCCACAATGTCACCTCTCCCTCCTGGCAGTCATACTTGTTGAAATTGCACATCTGGGAGGTGGGCTTAGGATGCTGAGAATTACAAGCAGTGATTTCTACTACTCAGCTAAATTGTCAGTCGCTGTTTTGGTGGCTTACCTGTGACAGACCTTTCGGATGGCTGTGCTTATCACCATTTACATGTTGTGTCATGTATACATGAAAGCACAAAATGATTGAAAATGGTAACAAAGTACGTAATGTATTATTCCTCGGCTTCTACATATTCATCCACATCAAAACTACTTCATTTCATGTGTAATTGAAAAAAAAATGGAAGTCATAAATTAAAATTAATGGAAATTCAGAAAAAAACTGGGGGTTTTATGTGCTGTTTGTACAATATCCATGGATCTGCCACAAGTCAAAACTCCTGTAACCCAGGGTGCACCTGTAAGACCTTAAGATGTCAAATTATAAGAGAAACCAAACTGGCTTTCTCCTAATCTTCCCACTAGGTTACCAGACATTTTTTTTTAAAACCTCAATACAAAATTTAGGCTTGCAGGAGTTGTTCACAGCCAACAGTCTTCTACTGTTTCCTTTGGAACCCCATGGCATCGGATTGGTCTCATCAATTTATTTTGTATAATCTTTTTCTAAACTGATCTGAGCTTTCCTGTCTCTGTGAATCTAACTCACATTTATGCTGCCAAGCTCATCAAATGACAACAAAAACGATTTCACCCAGGAGCTACCCACATTAGATGGCCTGTCTATGAATTGTTTACTGGTATGCATGCCTACATTCACTCTCATACTGTCCCATCAATTTCACCTCGATGCATCCACTGCATCCAGTACACCAGCAGCATCCAACTTAAGGAACCAGACAGACTGCAAGATGTTGCTCAGACCAATTGCACATTCATAGATTTCCCCCGCTCGAGAGGTATGCTCCCATGACAGTGCCAAGTACTCCAGTTGCACACATTCAAATGCTGCAAAACTTGCCCTTACCACTAACACCCAGGAAACCAAGTAAGCTAAACTCTTCTTTGCCAAGCTGAATGTATCATGGAGGATCTTACTAAGTAACTAATGAATATAACAAAAGCATGCTTATGATTTGCTGCATCACACATACTCACTCATTCACTTCCAATCCATCTTCCTTGGTGAGGATTACAGTGGAAGCCTGCTGAGCTGAAGTTGCCACATCTTCTGTAAGAGTTCTTCAGCTTCTTCCTTAAAATTCCCAAGCCTGCCAAGAGAGATATATTCCTTTTATTGTGTCCTGGGTCTACTTCCAGTGACTCATGCCCTTTGGCAGGTGTCCAGCGGCATCTCACAGGCTCTTTGCCTTTGTTGATCTCCACTACTTTTCATAGAGAGTGAGCCCAACAATTTTATGTAGGAATCTCATCTGTATATAAACAGATAAAATGTTAATTTTGCCTTAGAATGTAAGCCACATCCTTTGTCACTGGAGTACTAACGGCCAGCTGTCATCATTGTGTTTTTATAGTTATTCTGTCTGTTAAGACTTTTGAATTCAGGTGTTCAGGCAAAATTAACAGTCACTGATTTAAAAAAAAAGATACTATCTGGGCTCCTAAACGACCACTAAAATAAATCCAACAAAAGTCACCTGGGCCTGATTAGCCTGTGGTGGACCTGACTTGACAGAGGGCATTGTGTGTTTAAAAGGCTGATGATGCCTAGGTACACAAAAATCTGGAGTGTGTTCCCCTCGACTTTCTCATATACTGAGATAGAGGAAAAGGTCATCAGAACCATTTCTAGTGGCGCCTTATTTCTCAAATATCATATCTCTTTTTTCTAATCATAACTAATTGAAAATATTGATACACAATCATTTATCTCTATTTATAATCAAACTTTATATTAAAATGATATTTTCACACTTAGGGAGGTCGAAAACAGTTGGGGAATTTTTTCCTGATTACATATGCATTCCATAGATTACGTACAATGTAAAAAGAATCATAGTCACCTAAAAACATAGAAAAAGTGTTAGTATTATATAATATTTGCAATAAACTGCTATAGGTAAATCTGAATTTAGCTACATTTAATTACGATTATGGTAGAAATAAAAAAAAAAAATCATAAAATTAAATGTATTACCAGAAACACGATGGGAACGTAGCAGCTTATTGTTCCTATTACATCTTTATATTTACATGACATGTTCCATGTTTACATGTTATTGTTAAACTGATGATGTATAAATAAAAATAAAATTAATAATAGTTATTGAAAGAATATGCGTTATATTGAATACAATTTTTAATATCATGTACACATTTATATTTATATAATACAAAAATTTCAGATGGTTGTGTAAATAAAATATTACTTCTACTTCAGTAATGTTTCTCAAATTTCATATGTTAGCTTTTTATCATTATAAATACCTATACAAAATTTGAATCATCTCTCTGTAATTATAAACATAGTTTACTTGAAAATTCGCAAAAGTATATAGTTAAAGTATCACTTCCAATTGTGCAATTTTTCTCAAATTTCATATCTACTTATTTTTCGTGATTTCTAATATCTACACAAAATTTGAATCATATATCTTTATTTATAGCCATATTTTACTTGAAAAAAATCTGAAATGTGTTCAGGTAAAGTACCACTTCCGGTCTCTAGAAGTGGTCCAAAAGTTGATAGGATTCCTTATTTTTGATATAAAGCAGGTGTACAAAATCTCATTGAACCTAGTCAAACCAATTTCGAGTTATCGTGTTAACACACAGACACACAGACAGACATAATTTCAAAAATGGCATTTTCGGACTCAGGAAGGTTTAAAATATCAAGATTCATCAAAATCTCAAGGCCAAATTTTTTCACGATCCCTATACTTTCTCAATACTATGTATACAAAAAAGTAACTAAAGACGTGTCCCAAATCAAGCAACTGTCCGAAGAATATCAACCCCACTCTAGTGTCAAGGCAGTGTTGAAAGATTGTACCACCTAGTCATATAAATCAGTCGATTCATTAAGTCTCAATGTATACAAGGAATCAAAGTTAAATCCAGAAAAAAATGGTATGAAATGATAAATAAAAATAGAAAAAGTAACACAGAGAGACTTCTTCTAGATTATCCACAATCTCAGATGATTGGGCAGCCGATACGTCATCTCCATGAACCTCCAAGGGTCATTCCACAACAATTTTTGCTCAAGATGGTGATGCCTCAAAACACAAAGAAGGCGTCTGCAAAACGTGAAAAATATGCAACTATTAAAAACAATCCCTAATTCCAAAACTGATGCCAACATTGGGTTCTATGGTCCCCAAAACCTATATACAGATATATAATGACATAAACATAGCTCCAGTAGATGCGTAATTGGTTCAAAACAAGCACAAATCATAAAATATATGGAGCAGCCAAAAATACTAGATCTAAGAATGTGTAGGACTCAGAAATATGAAGAGAATCAATTAAGAACACTGGGAACATTAAATAATAATCATAATTAAATATTTCTTGACAAAAATAGTCCTAATACTAACTGAAATTCAAGGCCCTCACTGTTCTAATAAGTAGTCATTTATTGTTTGAAGTCCAGACCTTGGACTTGGAGAAATGGGTGCTGCCCTCTTTCATATGTGGGGTACAATGAAATAATTTGTCAAATGGCTACCATGTCACAAGGCCAGAATAGGCATAGAGACAGAAAACAGCATGGCCACATGTAAAGATTGTCACAAAATGGGGCTGAACAAACCAAAAAGATAAACAAAATATTGCCAACAGAATAATGACAGAATGAATTAACAACAACAAAAATAAATCTAATTAATTCACATAAGAATTATACAGAATTATGGAGACTAAAAACTCAGATTCATCACAAAAGCATGGTACTAACTAAATAAATAAAACCAATCATGTCCTACGCACTTATATAGCACTTCCCAAACAGTTGTAATATCTTGCTCACCATCCTAAGCACCAATTTCCATTCTAAGCACTCTTGTCCGCTACCACCTTCCAACTCCAAGTTCCTCTAGTCCAGTGGTTCTCAACTGGTCTAACTTTGGGACCCATCATCACCCCTTAATGACAAGCCGCGACTGAAAAGATGGTGCAGTTTGAACCTGAGATAGTAGAATAGAATATCACAGTATGCCAACACAAAAATACCTGATAAACGTAATGATAAACCAAAATGACCAGCAAGTGGCAATATCAGAGAGGGAAATATTCCCTTTAACACTCAATTAGCTGCATTTTAATTAAAACCAAAACTGTTTTTAACAGACTCAACAGTGCTTTCATGCACTGAAAAGTATTTTTAAAAAAACTCAAATTATGTAAGTTTACCAGAGAATCCTAACTCATTGAATCTATGACAACCAACACTGAACTATGGAAAAAAAATCAGTTTATTCATTAGCAGTTTTTTTTTAACAAAGAGAAATAAATTAAACAAAGAGTGAACTTCAAAAGGATTCAAATATACTAAATTAAATTTTCTTCACATTACCTTATCGTAGGTAAATGGTGAAAGCACTGTGCCTTGAAGAAAATTAAGCAACACTCTATTCAACCTTAAGTGTAACACTGACATTATAGACCTGAGTTTGGAGGAATTAATGGGAGAACTGGGCATGTTTTTTGCTCCTGACAAGAGTCTCAAAGTCTGGAGTTACAGTAGACAAAGCAACTCTGTGGTCATGCTCAATGTCTTCAGCTGAACCAGAGCTGAGAATCCACACTCACAGAGATAGGTAGTGCTGAATGGTAGCAGGATTTTAACTGCTCAAGTGGCAAGATTCGAATACTCATCACAGTGCTGCACCAGAACTGGGAGAGGCTTACCTCCATGAATTTCTTTTTTAGCATGCGGTCACATGATAGCTCCACCAGCTGACTCTCTTCGTTGCTTGGCAACGTGACGCTTTCCATGTTGATTCCAAATGGGTCGCGTATCCAGTCATCATCCCTCTGTTTCTTGGGACAGTAGTCATTAATTGCTCAAGAAGTTTATTCAGATATGTCGTAATCGTTTTCTTCATTACATGTTTTTCCTGCCGCGTCCAGTTGCTGTCCCTCATGACAGGCATTGGGAAACATGTCGAGTCGGTTATTAAAAACAGGACTTGCCCACTAGGAGATCTTTTTTTTGAAAGCATTTAATTTGTCATACTGTTCAAAAATGTTGTGCACCCTCCCCTGCACAGACACATTTAATGTGTTTAATTGTTCAAACACGTTAGCGAGGTAAGCAACGTGTGTGAGCCACACACTGTTGCTAAACAGCTCTTCAAGAGGCAAATTGTTCTAGGCAAGAAGAGCTGCGATTTCAGCTTGTAGTTCATAAAAATGGGACAGTACCTTTCCCCTCGAAACCCAGCATACCTCGGCATGATACAACACCTGTACATGCTCACTACCAAGATATTGGCACAGTTTCTGAAAACACTTGGTGTTCTTTGCACTCCGTTTAATGTAGTTTACCGCTTGGATCACATCTTTTAATGTTCCATGAAGCACTGGTACCATATCCTTTGCTGCCAGGGCCTCCCAATGTTAAAAACAATGGTTGCAAGTTGCATTCGGAGCATTCTCAAATAATCTCCTCACGACCCACAAGTTTTTTCCTGTCATGAAGGCAGCGCCATCAGTTGTGATAACGATGCACATGTCCCAGCTTAGGCCCCCTGAACTCAAATACAAGTCCACAGAGCTGAAAATGTCCTCTGCAATCATAGTAGTAGGGAGCTCTCTTGTGCAGAGAAATTGTTCCTGTAAGACCACGTTCCACACATATCTCACGTAAATGAGTAAAACTGCTTTGTTTGTTATGTCTGTAGATTCGACCATTTGTAAGGCAAAACGACCACTTGCCTTAATGCAAGCTGTGGTCTGTTGTTTGATGTCATCCGACATGTCTTCAATTCGCCTACTAATAGTGTCATTTGACAGAGGTATAGTTTTTAGTTTATCCGCTGCGGATTGATCCAACACCTCTCTGACCATGTCCATGGCTGCAGGTAAGATGAAGTCCTCTGCAATGGTGTGGGGCTTCTTTAACTTTGCAATACGATGTGCCACCAGGTAAGATGTACAGAGTGCCTGTTCTTGCTTCGAGCATGAAGAAGTAAGACACTTTTGTGATGTCCTTGGGTTTTGAAGTCATCTTCTGAAGTACTCAACAGGTTTATCTTTGAGATAATGGTGTTTTGTTTCCAAATGCTGCCTCAGTTTTCATGGCTTCATGCTTTCACATGCCAACACCTCACTGCACAAAACACACTGAGATTTTTCTCCTCCTTTGTCGTCAATATAAGAAAATCCATATCTAATATACTCTGCACATCGTACCTGCATTTCGCCATACTCAATTAGCATATGTAAACAAAGTTTGTGGGTCTTCTTCTATGGTGTGAAATGGCGGTTGTCAATTCCAATTACCGGGCATTATCACCACCTACTGTTAAGAAGTGTGACCAGAGAGCACTCCATTTATTTTTTTCTTAACATGTTTTTGCCCAGGCAAAGGACCCACTGAAAACGGGTTTGCGACCCACCAGTTGAGAATCACTGCTCTAGTCCAGTTTTCCCATGACTGGCTCTGGGTACATGGTGAGAATTACTTCAGGGTTCCCAGTTGTCATCATAAATCTCCTGTGCAGCATAGGTACAGATCCTTCTTTCAGCTCCAGGTGTTCCTGCTTCCCTTTTCTGTATTGTTGAATTAGAGTGGAACAATTATTTGTCCTACCCACCACTTCACTCTGTATTTCTATTCTAGCCTCCTGAATGCCCAAAGTCTTCACTGGTAGCATGTCCTGCAGGGCACAAAATTTGTCACTGCCTTTGCATTCAGGTAAATATATTTTATCGCATATGTGTATGAGTGTATGTTAATATATACTGATTAGAAAAAATAGAAGTAGAATAGAAATGTCTTAATAAAATATGAAGAAAAACTAAATAAACTATTAGTAAGTAGATGTTTCTTGTGGTGAAACAGCAAGTCTTCAAGGAGCTTTAGAATCAAAGAGTATGTTCATTAATTTGATGCATATTTGTCTACTTTGCAGTAGGTTTCCATCTAAAGAAAGATTCACAGTTGTTAAGTGCCTAAATTCAAGGATTAGTAGGTTGGAATTTATTTTGGCTTAAACTGAAATCCCAGCCTGCACTACTTATCCCTTCTGGATACCTGCATGACAGCAAAAAGAGAGGTATAATTCTTAGTTAGAATGTTAAGAATACTGTTGACAGTTAGGAGAAAGAGGGGTGTGCTGGACTGGAAATTTGAAGTGTCATAAAAGGAGAACTACTTGGATTCCTTTGTCGTATATCGAAGAATGGATTGGAAACAGAATGAAGCCTTAGTGAGGATGCCAGAGGGGAGGAAAGTAAGAAGAAGATAAATGAATATTGCAATCTATGAGGGAGTAATATTCTTTAAACATATAAATTATACATGCGTGTACAATTAAACACTGAGCCAGTCATACAAAACTATAATCTGTTTGATTCCAAACTGCACATTTACATGTAATGGAATATAAGAGTAAGTGGAGAAATAGAAGCAAAACATCCTTATCATAAGCCGTGTAATAGAATTTTGCTTCCCCCTACTGGAAATCTTTTATTGTAGACAGTAAATTTATTTTCTTTCAACATTTTAAGCATTATTCCTGTAACAACAGAATAATTCTAAATTTTTTTATTATTTGTATATTTTTAGATAGATAGATAGATAGATAGATAGATAGATACTTTATTGTCATATTATTGATATATTGATATACTTTATACACCCATTTAATGCAAACTAGAACCCCTTTTTGTGTACAGAACAACTTCACAAATAATCCTTATGGACTTTCATCCACTTTGACTCAATAGTATCATGTAGTTGCTAATGATTGTTCAGCCACACTTCCATGCTTCAGGTAACCTATTTCTTCATCCTTCTATAGATCTACCTTCGTAAAATGAGTGTGCATATAAAAGGGGTGAGTTGCTATTCGTGAGATGTCTATAGTTAAAATCAAGAATAAATATCATGCAGTACTGTTGATCACTTAGGCAACAAGCCACAACTAACTTGCAAACCACTCATGACCCAGAGCAACCCATTCACACAACCAACAAGTGAAATCTGCAACTCACTTCTGGGATCCAGTAGTTGAGAAACACTGCTCTGTTGGATTGAGATCTGGGGAATATACAGGCCATTAGAGTAAATTGAACTGAATATTTGTTTGTGCTTCTATCTTTCAAACTATCTTTAGATATGCTGTGGCATTCAAATAACAGTTAATATTCAGAGACATAAGGTGAGCTTAGAAAGCATTAGACCCTGAAAATCCCAAGGAGGGCAGCAGTTTCTGAGATGGTGACACCATCATATCTGGCACTAGTTTTCATTCCATGGTCCAACTCATTTAGATGATGTTTCCTGAGAGTTCTAATGATTGGTTGAATGACAAATAAATCAATTAACCATGTCTGCACTCCAAATTCCAAATATAAATGCAGGGAATTGACAAAGTATTCAGATCCCTGTCACTTTCTGCACACTTTATTGTGTTGTAATTTTAAATGGATACAGTTGGCTTTTTTGACCATCGGTCTACACGTAATAGCGCATAATGACAAAGTGAAAACATATTCTCATAAAGTTTTGCAATTTATTAAAAATCAACACCATTATTTTTAAAAAAGTAACACATTTTACAGTATATTAAACTTCTGAGAACCTCTGCTGCCACGTGAAGTAGGTCATTGAAAGTCTTGGAAAAACTCAGATTCTGCAGTGAAAAAGGGCTTACCTTTCCGGAGCTTCTGTCTTGAGGGTTATTGTGGATGTGTTATGATTTGATTTCTTTTGGTTTGGTTTGTTGTAGCCTATTTTTGAGGCTTTTTATCTGGATTTTTTGGGCTTTGAATATTATTCTCGTCATTTCTGTTTTTCCACAGTTTGTAGCGGGTGCCACATGTGCTATTGTTCCATTGGCATTTTGGTGCTCTTTAGGGTGCATTGCAGGGAAAGTGGACACTGTAAATACACCTTTAAGGGTGAGGTCATAACACGGTCAGGACGGCTGGTGCTGAAGACTTTAAAACCGGAAAAGAAGGGGAGAGAGAGAGACATCTTGTGGTGGAGCAAAGGGAAGCGACGAGGTAGCGCCAAGAATTACACCTGCTGGAAAAAAGTTTTTTTTTGTTCACTCAGCGACACAAGGGAGATGCGTCTCTGAAGACAGACTCTTTTTTTCTTTGGTTTCGCTGACGATTCTTTGGACCAGTAGGATTGAACTTTTTTGTTATCAGCTCGACGGCCAGCACATTCCGGTAGGCTTTCTCTTTGGCGTAAACAGTACGGACAGTAAACCTATTTGGACAAACTGGTTTCTCCTAATCATGAACATCTTGCTCCTAAACCAGGAAAGGTGGTTTTGATTGTTATGTTATGTACCTGTTTGTCTGTTTTTTTGTCTATATGTAAAATATATATGTGTCATTTTTTCTGCCTCTTCTTTATTTTGTGATATTGCTTGTAGTTTAAAGCTGAGCTGGGACATGTGGTGAGGGGTCAAATAAAAGGACGAGCGTTGGTCACGTTGCCCCGATAGATTTTCACTATTGACCTGCTTTGCTCCAGCAGTTTTCTAATTGTGTAGCAACCTGGGGTTTAGTTGTTCTCCTGGGGCAGCAGTACAAGTTTATGTGGTTTTTATAACTGGAATTTGTTATTTTTTGCATCTCTCTAATGCTATTATATTTTCATATTAGATGTATTCATGTTTTTTATGGTTTTTTAAGGTACCCAATGCAAGATGTGTGGCACTTTACGTTATGAAGGTGAAGGTACAAAGGTCAGACCATTTCATTTCCAGGTCATCCATGATTATGGATAAACAATGACTTTTGCAGTGGTGTGTTGAATTTTCTGGTTACTAAATCCCTGGCTCTGATCCCTTTGACTATGGCTTTTAGAGATTATATAAATAAAATGTATTATTATTATTATTGGCTTATAAGAAAGACAGGACAGACTCCCTGTTTTAGAATTAGGATTGGCTATTTATTGACGTTTCAAATTCTGCTCAGAGTTTAAAATTTTCATGGTGTTTTCTCTTAGACATCACAACAGGAGGACAATCATAGCTGATCTCCCCATTATAGGAAAGCAGTTCTGGCAATGACTTCATTGAATGTTACTGAATTGAGCTGAATGCTGGGGTATCTCCTTTGTCCAGAAGAATTATAAAGTTGTGTTTTAAGGTTTTAAGCTGCTCTGGAGATACATCCATCCATTATCCAACCCACTATGTTCTAACTACAGGGTCACGGGTTCTGCTGGAGCCAATCCCAGCCAACACAGGGTGCAAGGCAGGAAACAAACCCCGGGCAGGGCGCCAGCCCACCGCAGTCTGAAGATACAGTGCCTTGAAATAGTACTCAGCCCCAAAACTATTTTCACATTTTATTGTGTCAGATTCAAAACATACAATTGTCACACACGTGCGAGTAGGAGACAGCTAAAGGGAATGAGTAGCTGTAATACCACCACCGACCAGAGGGTGGCAGAGTGTACTGACTGTCTTTCTCAGTTACTTGCAGACAATTCCTGGGAAATCCCGCCAAGTTCTGGCACCCTCGATTATGTCACTTCCGGTCCTGATGACACCACTTCCAGGTCCGGCTCCAGAGATGACGTCACTTCTGGTCCCGAGGACATCATTTCTGGTTCTGGTCCTAAAGATGACGTCACTTCCTGAACGGGCCTTTAAATCCACCATCTTTATTATATTTTATCAGTTCTGTTTTGGACTCAGTCTTGTCAACAACTCTTTAAAAATTGCTACATTTGCAGCCAGGATACATTATATGGGTGGCTGCCCCAAACCGTCATAATGTCTGGTGTGATTATTTGTGACACAATATATTAGAGAGAGATTTTCTTCCCACTCATCTACAAAACAATGTACTTCATGTCACATCAAATTAAACAAACTGAAAACCTTTCAATAATTTATTAAAAAAGAAAAAAAATTTTAGAGCATTTCTTCCTGTTCTATGCTTATTTTTTTTTTATTTTATTTTTTTTGCAGGTGATGTGGTTCCTTTGGCTTCATTGGGTGCGGACCTCCGGTTTGTGGCTAAGTGAGAAGCAGGCAGGATGAGGATCAGCATCTTCAAGATTGAGGTCATGGTTCTCAGCCAGAAAAGGGTAGAGTGCCCTATCCAGGTTTTCCTCAGCAGTCATCTTATACATGTCCAAGTCATAAAACTGCCGCCACCATATTTTACAGAGTATATGCTGTCCCTTTTTTCTCCACATTTTTCACTTAAATCACTCTAGCACAAGTGAATCTGATCTTTTCATAAGATGTTCCAAAACTATACAGTTTTTTTGATGTCATTCTCAGCCAACTGTAGTCTGACATTTCTGTTCTTAAGGTTTACATGTGCTTTGCATTTTACAGTAAACCCCCTGAACTTATGCTGGTGTAGTTTTCTGTTTATGGTCATCTTGGACAGCAACACCTACTGTACATCCTAGGGGGGTCTCTCTTTCGCTATCCTAGGAAGAAGGTTTTCTTTACATGTAAAAGTATTCTTTGGTCATCCACTGCAGTAGTCCTTGCTCTACCAGGGAGTTTCTGAGCTCTCCATATATTTTTACTTTTTATTAATGTACCAAATAGTTTATTTTGCCAGACCTAAAAGTTTTCCAGTTTTTCAGCCTCATGATGGACTGTTTTACTCACAGTGAAACCTCTTTAGGTCTCATGTTGGGTGATAACAACAATAGATTGAAAAATGAAAATATCATACTTAGAATCATCTGTAGGCTATTTATCATGTTAATTGTGTATGGTCTGATGATGTAGTAACAAACAACTAACCAAGGAACAGCTAAGTAGCCAATTGTTCAGGCCAGAGTCCTGACCTTAACTCCGTTGAATATCAAGAAGGCAGGAACTTAAAACCCTAACCCTAACCGCCACTCTCCAACAAACCTGGCACATGTTGAGCAATTTTGCAAGGAGGATTGGGAAAATCATGCTGTATGGTGTTGTGCAAAATTAATGGAGATTTCCCCAAAAAAGACTACTTACTGCAATAGCTAAGAGTGGTGGTTCGACCAAGTACTGAATACTTATTAATTGTTGACTTTTCAGTTTTTTAAATTTTAGGTATTAATGGTTTATAGTTTTTTTTTTTTTTTTTGGGCAGCTCTATGAAAAGAGTGCTTTACAAAATAAATATTGCAAGTCAAACTCATCAAAATCCAACGCTGTGACAATCACTTATGTGAAAAATGGGGGATACTTTTTCAAGGCACTATACATCTCTCCTCTTGTTCTGAATCTAAAATAAAGACTAATTGACAATTAATGAAGTCTTGGTATTAGATAGAAAAATATTGTCATATTATTAATATATTGCTATACTTTATGCAAACTAGAACCCCTTTTTGTGTACAGAACAACTTCACAAATAATCCTTATGGACTTTCATCCACATTGACTGAATAGTATCATGTAGTTGCCACTGATTGTTCAGCCACACTTCCATGCTTCAGGTAACCTATTTCTTCATCCTTCTATAGATCTTTGAAAAATTACTCACCCCTTTTAACATTTTATTGTTATTCAATATTGAGTCACAGCGGGTTTAATTTGCCTTTTGAGACACACATCAATAGAAAAAGACTCTTTAATGTCAAGATGAAAACATGTTTCTGCAAAGTGAACTAAATGCAAGTATAAAATACAAAATAATCTATTCCATAAGTATTCATGCCAACACTTAAATCATCACTGGTGTAGCCAGTTGGTTTTAGAAGTCATATTATTTGTTTAATTGACATCACCTGTCTGGGGCCAAGGGGTTTCAATTGACTGCACCTGATCTGGAAGATCCAGCATGGTGCATCAGTATTGTGGCCTACACAATGTAGACGAAAGAATACTGCACGCAGCTCTGTGAAAAGGATGTTGAAAAGCACTAGTCAAGGCATGTAAATAAATCATTAACAAATGGAAATAGTATGGCAGACTGTCCACACAAATTGAATGATTATGAAAGAAGGGGCCTAGTGAAGGAAGCCACCAAGAGACATATGATAACTCTGAAGAAGTTAGAGGCTGCAGTGATTGGTGTTACAACCTTATAGGAGAGTGACAAAGAGGAAGCCTCTGTTAAAAAATATTGTACATGACAACTCAGCTAAAGTTTGCCTGAAGGCACATGGGAGACTCTGAAGTCAACTGGAAGAAGGTTCTATGATCTGATGAGACCAAAATTGAGCTTTTTGGTCATCAGACTAAACACCATGTTTGGCATAAGCAAAACATTGCACGTTATCAAACATAACATTATCCCCGTTGTGAAGCATGGTGGTAGCACCATCACACTCTGCTGTAGGCCCTGGAAGACTTGTGAGGGTAGATGCCGCAAAATACTGAGAATTCCTGGAGGAAAACCTGATTCAGTCTGCACAAAACCTGAGCCTTGGAAGATGTGTTTTCCAGCAAGACAAAGATCCCAAGCATAAAGCCAAAACTACACAGAAATTACTTAAAAACAACTATGTGAATGTCCTGGAGTGGCCAAGTCAGAGTCCAGATCCAGATCTCAATCCAACTAAATATTTGTGGAGGATTAACCAAAAGCGGTGGTCATTACGATTCCCTTGAAGACCATTTGGACTGGTGTTAGACTCTTTCTGCTTTCATTTTATCTTCATGGGCTTGTGTGAACATTTGCACCTCCAGTTTTTTCACGCAAAGACTGGGGCTGGGGCATTTGAAGATTTCATGCTGTTCTCCCCATGTGTGTATTTTTTACTATGTGATCTGAATGTAGAGAGCAGGCTAGGTTTGGAACTTGGATGCTGATGAAAGCATTAACAATATCTACAGAGCAAGAGAAAAGGAATTAGAAGCTTTGTGGTTACAGAAGAATTTGACAGTGGAACTGCCATATAGAGGCAACACTGTATAAGGCATAATGCACATCAGTAACATAAATAGAAATGCCAGAGTAAATTTGACCAAAAAGTACAAAGATATGCTACATAAATTTTGGAATAAGATGTTATGGACAAATATAAACCCCTATAAAGGTTATGGAAAGGTTAAAGTACACATCATACATTCCAAAACAGTGACATGTGACAGCTTGGACATGCCAGTCTGCTTCTGAATTTAACTATTAATCTATACCGATGATGGAATAAACTTTATTAACAGCAGTATGACCTCACAAGCATTGATAAATATGTTATCAGCCTAGATGCAAGAAAATGTCTCCAGTGTCACTGACTAGCACTTCATCATGTATTTATTTAGACTTTGGTTAAAATATAATGCCTACTTAATAAAGGAGCACATGGAGGAAATAAAAGGAAATGCAAACTCCTAAACTGGATAAAGCAAGCTATACATTTACATAAATTTTTGCTCACTTCAATTACTGAAAAGTAATTTAAGTGCAGAAACCTTCCAAAAACAACATGGCCATGGACATGGCTGCAAAAAGTCTTACCAGTATATCTAAATAGAAATACCCAGCAAATATCTTCAGGAAAAGGCTAATTAATAGGACTACTTAGAATCAGTTCAGTTGATGTCCAGTTATAGTAAATTACTATTGCACAAAACTGCCATTTGATTGGTTAAACTAAACATAGTTATAATGCCTACACACTCCTACAACATTCAATTTATTATCACCTATGGTTAACCCAACACGAATGTGTAGTAATAAGCCTGCATCTCCTTGAATAATCTTTCTTCTTGTTGCTGGGATAGTAGCCTCTGGCTCTCCACAGACCCCAAATGTGATATTATAGCACATTGATTTTTGGAATTGGAGTGAAGTTGATGTGATGATCTGAGCAGAAGTTTATAAGATTTTAAAATATAACCTCATGTAGCTGTTGAATATTTCTTGTGGGCTCTCAATTCACGGACCTTGCTTCACACTAGTCTTTTGATCCCAGAAAATCAATGTATTCATTAGTAATGAATTTAAAATATTTATTTATATATTTGTGGTCACCAGAAGGTTTGTACATTTTTTAAATGAATACGAAAAAGTGTTCATTTAATGTATATTATTTGAATATTAACAAACACATTGGCAACATTCTGACATGGGAAGTCAACATTATGGTTATGGTTAAGACATAGATGATGTGGCACTACTAGATGATTAAAGTAGTGCCACAGGAAGTGTTGGTGGCTTCCTATAGGTCCTTTATTAGAAGTCTGATCTTCTGAGTCTGAAGTCTGAGTTTGATCTTCTCCAACACTTTGTGTTTTGAAAATATACTCCTGAAAACAGGAGAGTTTTGAAAATATTCTTCAGATCCACATACTTCTGAAAACAATGGAGATGTACTGACACAAGATGAGAAAGAAAGATTTTGACGGAAAAAAGATGAGACATGGTCACAAAATGGGCAAAAGGGCCGAAACCAGAAAAGACAGGTGACCAGTCTTCAAGTTTAGTGTGAATGTAGTCTAAGCATTTTGTCATGCTGATTGCTTGTGCAAGATATTAGGAAATTATAATTATAGCTGCTGTAACAGGCAATCTGAACAGCAATACAGAGAGAGCTTCAGGGCAGGAAAGACACATCTCTAGCTTAAAGGGACAAATCTTCAGGTGGTTCGTTCAAATCATCTTTAGGTGAGCAATAGAACTGGCTGTTTTGAATATAAGCATCCTGGGCTCTGCCATCTGAAGGTGGTAATTTTGAGAGAGAGACTGAAAGAGTCAACTCTGTTGCTTTGATGCAGGGGAAGATCTACCATCAGGGCATTCTAGAGCCAGTGACAGCAATTCTTTTCACCAATAGGCCACCCACTTCCCCAAAACAATCAAGTATCTGTGAGTTAAAATGATCAAGGGGGAAGGCTCGATGAAGCCATCAAGTCTTGTGGCAAAATTGAGATAAATATTGTGCTGTATTAAAAAATCTGGTGTTATAAGTATGGTCAACTCTGTTAAGGAACTAAGTCAACCAAACTAAATAGCGGTTGTGCAAACTCAGACTGCTGTCACTGATGTCATTCACCCCCAAACATCTATTTCTGCCTCAATTTCTTTGATCCACCTACTCCAGCTTAGCTTTCTAGTGTTGTTGATACTCCAACTCCAGTACGTTCATTTGCTGTATTAACTGCCCCGCTCAGGCCTAACTTGTCTTTGCAGCCTAATGCCACAGTTTTGGTTTTGGCCAACCAACACATCTCTAAGGATAGTGGCTCTGTTGTCCTACCCTGGTCTGCTGTTAACGCTTTATTTGTTCTTCCTGAGTTGGCAGCATCTCCTTCAGGGGAGGTTCCTAAGTTGCTGCCTGCTTCATCATTAGAGTGCACCAAGCTGCTGCCAGAGTGCCACCAGAAGGCAATTGCTGCCACCCAGGTGCTGCCAGTGTGCTGCCAGGAGGTCATTGCTACTGCTCCACTGCTGCAAGTGTGCCACCTGAGAGGTCATTACTACCATGCCGCTGCTGTCAGAGGCCATGGTGAACCTCACTGACCAATAGTTCTATGATAAATGAGGGGAGTATAAGCATAAATCACTCACCTCTTAGCTTTCCTGTTACAGCTTGGTTGCCTTTGCTGGGAGGTGTCCTGAATGCTTCGCCGTCACCCTCACCAGTTGGTGTTCGGCCAGCTACCTAGCTGGGTCAAAGTGTACATACCTGGCTGTCCTGGCCTAATAATTTTTCTGTTATGGAACCTTAATGTTTATTGTTGAGGTTTCACTTAATGTGTTTTGTAGAATTGGCTTCTCACCAGCTCTTAGAGATGGGGCTATGTTATGTATCAGTTTTTTTCAGTTTTTTGAATTTACAAGATGTCTTTATGTTTTACTGTTTTGACAATTTTGAGTTTTTTTGTGGTCCAGTAATACTGCTGGTTAATCTAATTTTTTATTTGTGTTTGAGCCCCTAAAATGAGTCTCTAGTCCCTGTGCTTTGTGGGTGGATCCACCAGGAGGCGGAGCCTTAATAAAGTCATGCACTGTTTACTCCTTCTGGTCATAAGTGAGAGCCAGAAGTCAAGTATTGTAGTTGTTGGAGTCTTATTTAAGTATAGTTTCTTCTCTGCATTTTCTGTTTTTTAATCTGGTTTTTGCCCTGTTATTGTATTTCTCTTTTGGCTTCTGAATTAGGGACTTTTTTGGCTTAGGACTCATTTTTAGGAATCTCCTTTTGATAATAATAATTATTTTCATAATTTTGCTCTTTTGAACATTTTTCTTGCATTTTTCTATTCTTTCTAATAAATCCTTTATTTATAAAGATTCTGTAGTCCTTTTTGTGCACAAGTGGAAGGTTAATAGTAATCTTTCTCCTTGTGGGGCCGTTGGCCAGATTTTGGAACATTTAAAGCTAATTTTTGAGGTTAAATCCCATTTTCGGCCTATGACGCCTGAGGTATGCCACTGGAGCAGGGATTAAACCCTAATGACGTGAGGCCTTTCCAAGACAAGCCAAGGGAGCTTGGCTTCATCAATAAAACCTTTTATGGAAGCGTCACACACTTTGGCCTGATCACAACAGAAGGCACCTGCTTTGTTAAGTGATGCAGGTGCTGAGTGATGCTCAGGTCTGACGACAACCATTTGGTCTGCTTATGTCAAGCCAGTAAGTCTCTTTGCTTGAGTCAGCTGTCTACAAGTGGTAGGCTATACATGTGGGGCACCATAAGCAGGTTTACTGAAGTCTCATTTTGCTTGAAGCAGCTGCCCACATGTAGATACATCTGAACATGAGGGGCACTATAAAGCAGATATACTTAGCAAATTGGCTAACATTTTTGTCATTCAATGTACAGTGGAACCTCAGTTCACGAATGTCTCGGTACACGTACAACTCCGTTTAAGACCAAAAAGTTCGTCAAACTTTTGCCTCGGTTCACGACCACACACTCGGTATACGAACAAGCCAGTTTCCCTTTCGGTTTGTGCGCGCCGATGATTTCCGCACATGTTGCATTGTTCTCAGTCAGACGTGCTTGCCTGCCTGCCTGCGCGAGAGAGAGAGAGAGAGCAAGCACGTGCGTGCTGCTGAGAGAAAGCGAGCGAGCGCGTGCTGCTGAGAGAGATAGAGCGAACGAGCGTGTGCTGCTGAGAGAGAGGGGGAGGGTGCGTGCTGCTGAGAGAGAGAGAGAGCGAGCCTGCTCCTGCAGCTGAGCAGGGAGCCTGGGTGTTTTGTGTCAGTGTTATTCAATGTTTTTACATTAGTTTACTATTACACTGTGCATTCTATGGTGTAATTAACTATATTTGTGCTTAATCTTTAAAAAAAATATATTTACATACAGTTCATACGGTCTGGAATATATTAATTGTATTTACATACAATCCTATGGGGAAAATTGCTTCGGTTCACGACCAACTCGGTTTACGACCAGAGTTTTGGAACGAATTATGGTCGTGAACCGAGGTTCCACTGTAAGGATTTGCAAATGGTTATTCCTTTATCTCTAACAGAATGCCAAAATGTCTTACTGTATGTCTCGGGTGTCAAACTCTAGCCCTGGAGGGCGGCAGTGGCTGCAGGTTTTCATTCTAACTATCTTCTTCATTAGTGACCAGTTTTTGCTGCTAATTAACTTCTTTTGCCTTAGTTTTAATGAACTTGACTCAGGCCCCTTAGTTGTCTCTTTTTCTTTAATTAGCAGCCAAACAATAGAGAGACACAAAACAAGCTGCTATATGACCAGCTGTGCCAATCACACAATATCTGGAAATAAAGGTGATAGTCTCGGTAAGGTTGATCTCTCAGGTCACCAAAACATTTTGACGGTGTACTTAGAAAAAACAGAAAAATCTAAAAAATCAGCTGTTTTGGAAATGTCTGCTGTGTCAGAATGAGAGCAGCAACAAGCCATGGAATGAAATAACAGGTTTAATTAACAGCAAGAATTGGCTTCTCATTAAGAGATTGGCTGCAGTTTGAAATCTCAGTTTAGCTGGTCATCTGTTGGTTCATTTCACATCTCATTTCTGTTTGGTTACCATTTAATGAAGAAAGGAATAAATACAGAGGACTGAATCCTTAAAAACAAGGCTATTAAAATGAAGGAAAAAGAAGTTAATTAGCAGTGAAAACTGGTCACTAATTAGAAAAAAGGGTTAGAATGAAAACCTGCAGCCACTGCGGCCCACCAGGCCTGGAGTTCGACACCCTTGCGTATGTTAATGTATGCAGTTTGTTGAGAGCGTGATTCTTAAATATACAGTACATTTTGTTGTTTTCTCCACCATCCTGTATTGATATAAGACAACAAACCAAGCATCATTGAATCTGATGGAGAAAGGCAACTTCAAACAGCAGCCCTATGCCACCTTGTGCATGTATAAAATTTGCATTGCCTCAGTGGAAAATAAAGACCACTGTGGCATCTTGATGCAGTTGAAAAAAGAGAGGGAGGTGGCCAGTTAAAGGGGGTTAAAAGTATTTTAAAAATCAAGTAACAAGGTATCTGCAATAACAAAAATGAAAATTTGTAATTAAATTAGGTGGTTAAAACCTAAAACCCTAATCCTAATTGTTTTTTACGGGAGGAGTGTGCCAGTGCCTTTGTCCTGCGGGACAATCATCCTCCACTAACCCTAACCCTAATTCTGAATTTACTATGTAGATGTAAAAAACTGACAGACACAAATAAATAGGGAGTTCACTAAAACCATTAATGCCATGAACAAGACATGATACAGTATGAAAACGTCTCTTATATATTAAAAGTAGCAGCCTTCTGTGATTCTTGACTGTAATAAATATACTATAATTTCATTTGAATAAGTTCAAGGAAAAGTAAATAAACATTTTATAGGACACAATTCTACGAACTGAAAGAAACTCCTAGAAAAATGAAACACAACCTTTCCAGACAACTTCTGAATAATTCCAGAGATAGGATACCCAAGGGATCAATTAAACATTACTTAATATAAAAAAAATCATAAAAAATAGTATCTGGAGGCTTCAGAACTAAATTGTACTTTTCAAAAATGATAAACATATATCTGCAAAACAAGGAAAGTCACACAGGGGACTTTTGAAAATTCACTGTAAACTGTTATAGATGAAAAAGTGGATGAACTATGATGGTCTAAATGTTCTCATAATATTATATTTTTACATGCTCATTAACTTTATTTATAGTAAAGGCAGAACAGCTGAAGAAGAGTTTGTTCTTTAAAAAATTGGCTATGATATCAGTGTTTGAAGTGAAAAAGTCCCATTCTGGGAAGCCCCACTTCATATAACATTTTGTTATTTTCAGTTTTATGATATATGCTACTTGTAAAAAAATGAATTAATCAAAGCTATTAGTTCTAATGTCGTGTTGTCCTTATGGCAGAATGAAAAATATAATATGTCTTTGTATTCATTATCTGCGTCTGAGCAAGCTAAGAGAAAACTTTATTTCAGACCCAGTACAGCCTATAAAACCTAATATAGAGTGCTCTTTAACATTTTGGCAGTCCATCACTGGCTAATGGGATGGTAAAATTCAGACAAGGCTGAATTCACAAGTTTTAAACACTAGGAAGTGCATTAAGTATACACAACATGTCACTTAATCTGTAAACAAAGATAACATTTTCCAGTCACAAAATTCTATTTATACTGGCCTACTGCTTTCTTTCCACTACATACATGACTTTTATTGTAGGGCTATAAGAGAATGAAAAGTTTTTTAGTATTATAATATTTTCTAGTGCTTTAACAGTGTAGATAGAAAAAACTAATAATTTCATTACCAAAAATGTAAATCATAGTTTGTCGAATCTGGCATCATAGTTGCTCATGTCTCCAATTTTCACTTATTTGTTCATAATGACTACATAATTTGATGGCAGCAGAATTGCATAGAGCAACATAAAGTCTTGGAAAAGAAGAAATTCCTGCATATGCCAGTGTGGGAACAGGGGTACCAGATGAGGACAGTACATCCTACATAGGCACTTCGTACCCTGGAAGGGCAATAGGCAGAATCATACATACAATTGAGAGAGAGTTGGGACCTGGGTATAAACACTGTATATCATGTGCCACTGCAGTCCAACAGAGAACAAGGATGCCCAACCCTTTATCTATAAAAGGCTAAGAGACTGCCAATTGATAGGCCAGGATTCTTACTTTTAAATGAAGAGATCAAGTGGCTTCCTGTAAGGAGACCAGAAGCCATCTTGGCCTTTCGAGGACACATGATTCAAGATTCAAGATTCAAGAGTATTTATTGTCATTTCATCCATATACAGTAGTGCAACATACAGTGAAATGAAACAACGTTCCTCCAGGACCATGGTGCTACATAGAACACAGGACAACAAAGAATCCACGACACATAACATAAAGACACGTAATATATAACAAGGTGCATACTGTATATAACAAGGTGCATGTGAGACAAATGTGCAAACATGTGCAACCATGTGCAACATTGCAGAGCAGATCACATATATCAGATATCAGATCGGTCCATGAGTGTTCAGGAATCTGACTGCTTGTAGGGAAAAAACTGTTACACATTCTGGTGGTGAGGGCCGAATGCTTCGGTACCTTTTTCCCAATGGCAGAAGTGTAAACAGTGAGTGTGCAGGGTGTGTTGGGTCATTCACAATGCTGATGCCTTTGTGGATGCAGCGTTTGGTGTAAATGTCCATGATGGAAGGAAGAGAGACGCAGTTGATCTTCTCAGCTGTCTTCACTATCTGTTGTAGGGCTTTACGATCCCTGACTGTGCAATTTCCAAACCAGACAGTGATGCAGTTGCTCAGGATGCTCTCCATGGTTCCTCTGTAGAATGTTGTTAGAATAGCTGGTGGAAGATGGGCTTTTCTCAGCCTACGCAGGAAGTAGAGCTGCTGCTGGGCTTTCTTGGCTAAAAAGCTGGTGTTGTAGGACCGGGTGAGGTTCTCTGCCAGGTGGACACCCAGGAATTTGGTGCTATTGACGACCTCCACAGTTGAGCCATCAATGTTCAGTGGCAGATGGTCACTCTTAGTTTTCCTAAAGTCAACAATCATCTCCTTTGTTTTTTCTACATTCAGAGACAGGTTATTGGCTTTACACCAGTCCATTAACCGCTGCACCTCCTCTCTGTATGCTGACTCATTGTTGTTGCTGATGAGACCCACCACAGTTGTGTCATTGGCGTATTTTATGATGTGATTAGAGCTGTGCATTGCTGCACAGTCTTGAGTCAGCAGTGTGAACAATAATGGACTGAACACACAGCCTTGAGGGGCTCCAGTGCTCAGTGTGGTGGTTCTGGAGATGATCATAAGATATGGTACTATACTGTCCTTTTATCAGAGTTTGTCTGAGAATTCCAGCCCATTTAAGCATGTAGGTCAATAGAGGTAGACAGGACATACGCCAGTTATCTCTTATAGCAAATATCAGGTCACCCCCCCACCACCACTCTATATGTGATCCAGGAATTCGGAGGAAAATGATTGCAGTAAGAGTCTTAAAGCCATCTCACAGCAGAGAGGTGATCTGGGGTCTGGGGTATGGAGTGAGGGCAGAGCTATCTGAATTAATATGCGCAAGAGAGAAAAACAGAAGTTGAAGAAATGAGAAATTCAGCGTGAATTATTAGGTGGGTAAGAGGGTGATCCTAACCAGCAGACACACATGGTCTTGGGACATGTTAATGAAGACCCAAAGGGTAAACAGTTGGTCCTTGGTTTATTTGGCCTATGTGTCATTTATTCTGGTGGTGGAGAAATATAGCTTGTATTTAGAAAGAACCATATTAATAATAAAGGTTTTATGTTCTGGATTATGTAAGTTGTGGGTTCTTGAAAAAATTTTAAACTGGACAAGGAACCCTTACCTCTGCAGTTATGCCTGGAGAAACTAGTACTGAGATGTTTCAACAAAATTCTAGACACACTTCATCACCTGAAGTTTGCATGTCACATACCAGTGGATGATACAGTAGCTCTTGCTCTAGAACATCAACAACATTAATTTATATAGACTCTTCCGATATAAAGTATAGTTGAAAATGCTTTACAAATAGTAGAAAGTGGAAATAAAGAAAACAATAATCAAGCAAGCTAAACATGCTAAGGGTCAAATAGTCAGTGCTGTAAACACTGTTCTTCAATACCTGGAAAAACCCAACACTTACATTTATACGTTACATTTAGACCAGTCATTTCAGTTTTAATTCTGGGCACCCCTGTGGCAGCAGGTTTATGTTCTAACTATTTTCACAATGAATGACATTATTAATCATATTTGTTATAATTGTTTAATTAGCTGGGGTTTTTTTCTTCTCTTATTTTGCATTCAGAAACACGTTGTAAAAAGAGATTTACAATATGTTTTCAAGTAACTTAAAAGTATTTATGTTATTGCTGTAACCTTAAATATGTATTTCTCTTTAGTTGTTTTCCTATTAATTCATTTATGTTTCCTGTGGAGTTTGCTTAATTGCATCCTAATAATGCCAATAAGGAATAAGCGAAGCAAACACTAGGGCAAATTGCACTGAATGATAAAAGACTGCACCTTACTTGAGTGTCATGCCCACTAGCACTCTCAATAGTAAACAGCAGCTTAAATAACCAGAATACCTGGAAAAAACTGAGTGAAAGGCATGATGGCAATAATGAAAAACTTAAAAATCATGATTAAAAGAAAAAATATATCACCGTGTGACACACATAAAGGCTTCCTACATTTCAAAAAACTTACAACCTGTTCTGTAATTTTTGAAAAACGTAGCAACTGGCCTATAACAGTGTGCTTAATTAAGCTGGGATTGTAAATAACAATATACATTAGTTGGGATGAAAATCTGCAACCACAGGAGTCCTGTAGGACTGAACTTGAAGGACAGCTCAACCTACCTTTAACATCATCTGGCTCACCAAGCTTGTGTTAAAACTCACAGGGTTCAACTTACCCTGTTCTCTCTGCAATGGATATTGGACTTTGTGACAAACAGATCACATATAGTGAGTGTGGTGGAAATACTTCCTCTCTGACTGCCTAGAGTTCAGGAAAAGTTCAGAGCTACTGTTTAAGCCCAATTCTTTTTTTCATTCTACACTTTATTCTACACTGATCAGCCACAGCATTAAAACCACCTACTTAATATTGTCAGGTCCCCCTTGTGCTGCCAAAACAGCTGTGATCCATCAAGGTATGGACTCCACAAGACCTCTGAAGGTGGTATCTGACACCAAGACATCAGCAGTCCTTTAAGTTGTGAGGTGGGGCCTTGATGGAGCAGACTTCTTTTCTTAGCATATCCCACAGATGCTCGATTGGACTAAGATCTGAGAAATTTGGATTCCAAGTCAAAACCTTGAACTCTTTGTCATGTTCCTCAAACAATTCCTGGACACTTTTTGCATTTTGCTGCTGAAAGAGGCTACTGCCATCAGACAACACTGTTGTCTTGAAGAGGTGAACATGATTTGCAACAATTAACACCCACATAAATACCAGCTTGCCTTATTCTCATAGTGCATCCTGCTGAAATCTCTTCCCCAGGTAAAAGATGCACATGCACCCAGCTGTCCACATGATCTAAGAGAAAATGGGATTAATCAAACAGACCACCCTCTTCCATTGCTCCATGGTTCGGTTCTGATGCTCATGTGCCCATTGTCAATGTTTCTGGCAGCTGAAACATGCAGCAAGTTGTGATGTACTGATGCACTTTGTGCTCTGACACCTTTCTCTCATGGCAGGCATTACATTTTTCAGCAATTTTTTCTACAGTTAGTCTTCTGTAGGGTTGGACCAGATGGGCTAGCCTTCATTCTTCATGCGCATCAATGAAACTCTGTAGCTGGTTCAACGGTTGTCTTTCTTTGGACTAATTTTGGTAGGCACTATCCACTGCATATTGGGAACAAGACCTGCCATTTTGAATTGTCCTGACCTAGTCATCTAGCCATCACAATTTGGCCCATATCAAAGTCACTAAGATCCTTACACATTTTTCCTACTTCCAACAAATTGCCTTCAAGAGCTGACCCTTCACTTACCATCAATTATAGACCACCCCTTGACCGGTGCCATTGTTATGAGATATTCAGTTTTACTCACTTCACTAAACGATTAAATGATTTTAATGTTTTGGCTGATCAGTGTACACGTACAACTGTGACTTCACCTTTGACAATAACTTAATATGTAAATTTGTAGATGATGCATCAGTGCTTGGTCTTGTTCAAGATGACAATAAAAGAATTTGCAGTCAGTTAATGAGAGATAAACATAATATGATGTGATGGAAACCAGGGCATCAACGGCCCAAACCCCAAAACGAACACACAAGCACACTCACGGGTTCAAATACGTTACAAAAAGCACAACACACATGTTTTTCTCTCCTCACAATAACTCTCTTACCAATGCACTGCCCTCCTCCAGTCAAGTGTTGCCTCTCTACCTCCCAGCTCCATCTCAGTTGGATAAGGGAATGCATTCCCTTTTATTACAGAACCAGGAGTACTTCTGGTGCCATGTCAATTGCCGGATGGAATCACATCCGGGTCACACAGAAGTCCATTATAACAGGGAGCTTGTCTCCCTGCAGCGCCCTCTCACGGTACCCAGTGACCCCAGCAGGGATGCCTTGCTATACTACATTTCCCGGCATGCTTTGCTGGCTTCCCACTGGGCATGGATATCCGCTACTACTGCCATCTAGCGTAATATGGAAATAAAAACTCCCCAGTGATATCTTTTCTTTTCAATGGGCTGTCCATGCATCTTTTCCCGGTCCTTCCTTCAAGGTCTGCTTCTTGTTTCCTCCCCAGCCGGGATGCCCGTTCAGCCCATGTGGCATCTATAATGGATAGTGGCCTTATTTTCAATATCTCTACGACAAAAGAACTGACTTTGGATTTCAGGAAAAACATTAATCTTAACCAAACAGTCTACAACAAGTGACTGAAAACTGAACAGATCGACTTCATTAAGTTCCTTGGCTTACATATTACTAAAAAACTGATCAAGGAAGAGAACACCAGTGCAATTGTCATGAAAATTTAACAGTATCTGTAGTTGCTTATATATGGTATCCACAAAGCACTGGTTTGTTTCTATCATGAAGCTAATAAGAGTATTCTAACAGGAGGACATTGCAGTGCTGATATGGTGGTGCTACCCTGGAGGACTAAGGTATTCTCTAGAGCAGGGGTGCCCAATGCGTCGATTGTGATCGACCGGTAGATCGCAAAGGTAGTGCAGGTAGATCGTGTTGCATTAAAAAAAAAAAATTTTAAACAGTAGTCTATCATATATCCTTCCTATGGCATTTGCCACTTGATTGACATACAGGGCAACCAGTCTGAGATCTTCTTCTGACACACTGGTCATCCCGCACACATGATCAAATGCGCAAGCTACTGCAAAACTCCGGCTGTGATCTAGTTAGCCTTCCAATTTATATCGACTAAAGATGGGATTTAAAGAAAAAATAGTTTGGGGAGGGTTATGGGCTGAATGTAGAATTGGAAAAAGATTTTTTTTCTCACAATGTCACAATCGAAGTGCATTTGTCTGACATCCGAGGTTCGAACCCTGATGAGGGCGAAACAGGTGTCGCGCGCGTACTCTTTGCATTATTTGACAGTTAACTATGTAACATTCTATGATCTGCTTCTCGCACCTGAGAGGGCACTCGTGGCGGATATTTGCCGATTTGCAGACCAACCACATGCGTTACCTGGGAGGTAACCACCCATACAATCAGAATGTGATTCAGACTTCGAATGCTATGTATGTATGTATGTATATATAAAATATATATATAAATATATAAATATATAAATATATATATATATATATATATATATATATATATATATATCGCATGTTCAACATAGGTAGATCATTTCGACCTGGTCATTTTAAAAGTAGCTCGCAAGCCGAAAAAGTGTGGGCACCCCTGCTCTAGAGAGTGATTAGAACAGTTAACACATTATTGGAAGAGAACTTCCATCCCTACAGAACCTTAACATAACTTGCAGGGTTCATGTTATCCTTAAAGACTCACTCCAGTCTAAGCACATTCTCTTCTTTTATATCCATTTTATTTTATGTGTATTTTGTTTTGCTCAGTGTAACAAATGCATAGTATTTGCTCCAAAAGAATCTATGACAATTCCAATGCACCATTTGTAGGAATGGCAATAAAGGTACTTGAACTTGAACCTTGGAGTTAGTTTAGCCGTTTACCATATTATGGCTGTGATCATGACATGTGGTTTAAGTTTGAAAAACTATATTAAAAAGTGATTGTTTGAAAATGACAAAATGTTTTCTTTTGTACATACATAACAGCATTAATAGCATTCCTTTGCTGGGTGTTGAAATAGTGAAATACTTAAAATCTTTTCAAATGAAATTCAATACAAAGGTATAGTGCAATTTTTTATTTAAGATTTTGTAGTTGCCTGTTCTTTTATGCTTGAATTAAAACTGTTGTAGGTTTATAGCATGCCTTGTGTGGCAGTTGTAAAATATATTAAGTGATAAAAACTGAATCCACTCATTGGAATGCAAACATTTCTAATAAGGTTTTTTTCCAAGCTGCAGGAACACAAAGCCCTAGTCAGAGAGTGGTCACTTGTGCAGAACGTACAAACTGATTTCTGGACAATTCTCCAGTGTCACTGAATAATGAAACCAATATATTGGTTTTATGTTGGCTTTCACCCAGGTGAACATTATGTCAGAAGTAACAGTTCAGGAATCTGTTCACTGGGTTTGAATCATATGTGCATTTGGCTTTTTGTTACTTTCTTATTCAGATGACTATTGATACAATAAATGATCAAAAGGGTAACAAACAAAAAATCAAGAACACAGTAAAGCAGAAGCAAACAATAAACACTTAGTGCTTCTTTGGACCTTTCCCGGTACAAAACCTCTCTCACTTGCAGTTTGTGGGTAGTATACTAACTAGAAGCTAGTCAATGTAATTTTTTATAAAAGGAAGACAAAGCAAGGTCACTACCAGACGATCAAAGAAAACCAACTGTTCAAACCAATTTGCAAACTAAAAGAACAGTAGTCAAAAAGACAGTAGCAGAAGTCAGAAAGTCAATTTTTACTTGGATAGCAAATAAAGTCCTGTGGTGATCTTATTCCACTGTGCAAAATTATGTCATCAATTGTGCACTCCCCAACTGATCATGGGAGATTACCATAGCAACGGAGCATGCTAAACACTCCATTCCATTAAAACAAAATGCTTCAAAAATAACAGAAAGAAATTACCGTATATACTCGCGTTTAAGTTCTCACGCGGATAATTTGGGGCTTGATTTTAGTGTATAATTTCTGGTATTTTATAATGTTGATCGTATAAGTGGAATGCGGAAAACTGATGCTATTGGTCCAAGATATTATGATATGCTAACACCCACCTGAGAGAGTAACCACAGAGCACACAGCCTTTTTTTTCCTATGTATTGTGCCTACGTGACCACATGGTAATATCCGAACTATTCCAAAGCAACGTTTGCACTGTTTTGTGTTTTTTGTATCTCACATCCTCATACATCTTTATTATAAGAGCATCCCTTATCTACAATGGAGCATTCCATCAGAAGAAAATATGAAGCTGGTTTTAAATTAAAAGTTGTTGAAGTGGCGAAAGAAATTGGTAACTGCGCTGCTGCAACAAAATTCAATGTGTCTGAGAAACTGGTGCGAGATTGGAGGAGGCAAGAAGATGTTAAAAAAAAAAAGATCTAAGTGTCATATTTTTGAAAGGGTGTACAAGCCGGGGTCTGATTTTATGATTGATTTTTTGCGTTTCAAGACCCAACTTATACTCGAGTATATACAGTATTAACTTTTAACTCAAAACAAATCAATAACAGAATTGGGTAAAAAATTCCACAGAATGAAATAGTTTTGATTTGTATCTATAAATACTCTAATAAAAAACTCAGGAAAAAACAAAGATTATTAATCATTAATAATACATTTTATTTATACAAGGCACCTTTCTGAGAACTCAAGGAAACTGAACAAACAATAAATAAATAAATAAATAAATAAAAAGACACATTATAAACAACTTAAAACATCAGAAAAAAAACAGAAGATATAAAAATTAAAACCAAACAAAGCCACTGTAATCATAAAAAAAGCCATTTTAAACAGATGAGTTTTAAGTTTACATTTAAAGGTTGAAAATGATTTGATATTTCTCAGCTCAGTAGGTAATGAATTCCAGAGCTTGGGAGCAGAACAGCTGAATGTTCTGCTCCCCATGGAGGTTAGACGGGCGAGAGGGATGGTCAGGTAGATGGAGGAAGAGGATCTAAGGTTACGGGAGGGAATGGCAACATGAAGAAGGTCAGACAGATATGGAGGGGTGAGGTAATGAATGGCCTTAAATGTTAATAGCAGAATTTAAAAATCGATTTGAAACTTAATCGGGAGCCAATGAAGCTGCTGCAAGACCGGAGTAATATGGTGAATAGATGAGGTTCGAGTAATGATGCGAGCTGCAGAATTCTGGACTAGCTGAAGCTTATGAAAAGATTTATTAGAGAGACCAAAGAGGAGTGAATTGCAGTAGTCCAGATGAGAAGTAACAAGTAACAATTACAGGTGGCTGATTCTCTTGCCCATGTATCACAAGCCATAAATCTCACACCAAAGAAGCCCCATTACCAGAGTGATCTAGTTCTCTCTCTAAACTCTGGTTTATCTTCCTCTCCCCAGTTGAGCCCTTACCCTGACACAATTCCTTACTGTAAGCTTATATGCCACAGGATGATTTTTTACACTTCCAGATTAATCCTTGAGGTTACTTCCATGGTTAAAAATGTTCTGAAAGATCTATGGGCCACTCTCTAGTACCTCAGTGTGATAATGCAGCTTCAGCTATATTTCAAAGACACAGGTAACTCCCAAACTGCCTGTCCTTTATATAGAGCTAATGTACTGCCATGATGACATGTGGCAGCATTTTATTGATAGAAGAACCAGAAGATGAGATATGACTTGTAAGCCAGTCTTAGTTTAAACAGAAAGTCTACCCTAAACTTCTTCTGTGCTCAAAACTAAACCAAAAAAATTCAAGTAAGGAAACAAGGAACAAAGTGTACTGCCAGAAACCAAGAAACACACCTGACAATGATTTTTAAAGTATCGATTCATAATCTCTGCTAACCATGAAGTGTATGACACTGATCTTTATACACTTGTGGTGATGATGTCACATGCCACACACTCCCTGTCATCTGTGACATAGAAACTTTTGTGAGCACATTGCAAAAAGGGGCGATAGATATCAGAAAAGGACCAAGACAAGGTTGTGAACCTTCATTGATCTGCCTAGAAACAGGCATCACCCCAGGTAGCCTGATCCAGGCTTCAAGGCTTGCATAGACCCTACAATGGGGTTTAGGTTTAACAGTTCAAAAAGTATTTTAATATTCCAAAATGCACACAAATACCATTTAAGGGAGAGGAAACCATAGAACCTCTGGCTTGAAAAAACAAGGAAAATGAAAAATCTTTATACATATAGAGTTTATGCATATTAACAAAAAGAAACACAAAAAGGCAGGGCAAGGCAAGGTCTTCTTCTTTCGACTGCTCCCATTAGGAGTCACCACAGTGGATCATCTTCTTCCATATCTTTCTGTCCTCTGTATCTTGTTCTGTTACACCCATCACCTGCATGTCCTCTCTCACCACATCCATAAACCTTCTCTTAGGCCTTCCTCTTTTTCTCTTGCCTGGCAGGTCTATCCTTAGCATCCTTCTCCCAATATACCCAGCATCTCTCCTCTGCACATGTCCAAACCAGCACAATCTCGCCTCTCTGACTTTATTTCCCAACCATCCAACTCCAGCTGAACCTCTAATGTACTCATTTCTAATTCTGACCCATTGCAAATCTTAGCATCTTTAACTCTGCTACCTCCAGCTCTGTCTCCTGCTTTCTGGCCAGTGCCACCGTCTCCAACCCATATAACATAGCTGGTCTCACTACCATCCTGTAGACCTTCCCTTTCACTCTTGCTGATATCCGTCTGTCACAAATCACTCCTAACACTCTTCTCCACCCATTCCATCTTGCCTGCACTCTCTTTTTCATCTCTCTTCCAAAATCCCCATTACTCTGTACTGTTGATCCCAAGTATTTAAACTCATCCACCTTCACCAATTCTACTCCTTGCATCCTCACCATTCCACTGACCTCCATCTCATTTACACACATGTATTCTGTCTTGTTCCTACTGACCTTCATTCCTCTCCTATCTACAGCATATCTCCACCTCTCCAGGGTCTCCTCAACCTGCTCCCTACTATCGCTACAGATTACAATGTCATCAGCAAACATCATAGTCCAAGGGGACTCCTGTCTAATCTCGTCTGTCAACCTGTCCATCACCATTGCAAATAAGAAAGGGCTCAGAGCCGATCCCTGATGTAATCCTACCTCCATATTGAATGCATCCGTCGCTCCTACCACAGACCTCACCACTGTCACACTTCCCTCTTACATATCCTGTACAACTCTTACGTACTTCTCTGCCACTCCTGACTTCCTCATACAATACCACAGCTCCTCTCGAGGCACCCTGTCATATGCTTTCTCCAGGTCCACAAAGACGCAATGCAACTCCTTCTGGCCTTCTCTATACTTCTCCATCAACACCCTTAGAGTAAACATTGCATCTGTGGTGCTCTTTCTTAGCATGAAACCATACTGCTGCTCACTAATCATCACCTCCCTTCTTAACCTAGCTTCTGCTACTCTTTCCCATAACTTCATGCTGTGGCTCATCAATTTTATCCCCCTGTAGTTACTACAGTCCTACACATCCCCCTTATTCTTAAATATCAGAACCAGTACACTTCTTCTCAACTCCTCAGACATCCTCTCACTTTCCAAGATTCCATTAAACAATCTGGTTAAAAACTCCACTGCCATCTCTGCTAAACACCTCCATGCTTCCACAGATATGTCATCTGGACCAACGGCTTTTCCATTCTTCATCCTCTTCATAGCTGTCCTTACTTCCTCCTTGCTAATCCGTTACACTTCCTGATTCACTATCTCTGCATCACCCAACCTCTTCTCTCTCTCATTCTCTTTATTCATCAGCCTCTCAAAGTACTCTTTCTATCTGCTCAACACACTGTTCTCGCTTGTGAGTATGTTTTCATCTTTATCCTTTATCACCCTAACTTGCTACACATCTTTCCCAGCTCGGTCCCTCTGTCTAGCCAATCAGTAGATGTCCTTTTTTCCCTCCTTAGTGTCCAGCCTCTCATACAACCCATCATACGCCTTTTCTTTAGCCTTCGCCACCTCTCTCTTCGCCTTGTGCCTTATCTCCTTATACTCTTGTCTACTTTTTGCATCTTTCTGACTATCCCACTTCTTTGCTATCCTCTTCCTCTGTATACTCTCCTGTACTTCTCCATACTACCACCATGTTTCCTTTTCCTACTTCCTCTGTCCAGATGTCATGCCAAGCACCCTTTTTGCTGTCACCCTTACTACATCTGCTGTAGTTTCCCAACTCTCTGGTAATTCTTCACTACCACCTAGTGCCTGTCTCACCTACTCTCTAAACTCAACCTTGCAGTCTTCATTTTTCAACTTCCACCATTTGATCCTTGGCTCTGCCCTCACTCTCTTCCTTCTCTTGATCTCCAGCATCATCCTACATACCACCATCCTATGCTGCTTAACTACACTTTCCCCTGCCACCACTTTGCAGTCTTCAATCTCCTTCATATTGACTCTTCTGTATAGGATGTAATCTACCTGTGTACATCTTCCTTCACTCGGTGGCTTTGCCCCCTGCTCGCTTTGCTCACCAACCCAGCAATCCCCCCCCCCCCCACACACACCCCCAACCCCTGGCCTGCACTACGCACCAGCCAATTCGCATCTCTGCCGCTCGCATTATGAAGAGGAGGGCTGAACACACCCCAAGGAGACGCGGTTGCTCCTCCGAAACCCCCTCTTAAACAGTAATACAATGGGAAACAAATACAGTTTTTTTTTATCTCCTCTTTGCTCGATCACCTGTTGGCTTGCTGCTGCTGCCGTGCCACGTGATCTGCTGCTGCTTCAAACATTTAACAGTTTGTACAACAGCTGTCCTTTTGTCTCACTGCCTTGTCTCTGTTTTACCCCAGACATCCTCTGCTCCTGTTGGGGGTCCCACTCCCAAGGTGTGCCCCTATGAAGAGGAAAATTTTCTGTTTTTTTAATTGAGGGATGGAACTGTCCCCTCTAACTACACATGGAGCTCAATTCACTCCTGAAAGAGGCTTATGTTTGTTAAGTGTTTGAATAAATTATCTCTAACCTGCTCTGCATGTGTATCACACCAACATTTTTGAATTCTTTATGACATTCTACTTTGTCATCTACTCTTTGTCTCATCTCGCAGGACGTGAAAGTGTCTCACTGAGAAAGTCACGTCTCGTCTCTCTGAAAAAGTCTTGTCTCATCCCA
>JANRMT010062791.1:24647816-24714387 GCA_026402145.1 Polypterus bichir lapradei
TATATATATATATATATATATATATATATATATATATATATATAAAACCAATATTTGTGATATGATCACTATTGATTTAGTTTGCTTGTGAGACTGGTCTATCTCCGGATTCTTGTGCAAGCCAATTCTATAGTCGTTCAAAAAAATTCATTTACAAGCAGTGGTGCATGCTTACAAAATAATAGAGTTTAGGTATAATTTATGTGTGCGCACTCACCCTCATATATTTTAGAGAGAAGCCATTAGCATGGGTGTTTATTGTGGGAGGGTGACCCTATCCTCTCTGTAGGACTCTTTATTATGCAGACCTGAACGTCCCAAACCTTTGACGGTTACTCTATTAAGTGACACTTTCCAGCCTGTTGCGGAGGTGCAGCTTATATTTCCTGTCAGGATAAACCAAGGTTGACTGATCTTGTGGTTAAAGTATTTTGTTCTCCCATCTCTAGACTCTATGCAGTTTAGCTAGAGTACAAGATGAGCAGAGGAGCAGGTTTAAACTTCCGTTCAGTCATTATAGATTAATATTTTCTATCTTAAGGTTCTTAATGTGCCTAAAGAAAAAGCAAAGCACAAAACATTTAATCTGGATGGATAGCAGTTGTTCTTAATATGAAACTGATGGAAGAGAGACCCAGTAATTCTGGAGAGCCCCATGGTTGTGTGCTTCCTTACTGCACTCCTTTGACTAATTGGGCATCCATATAGTTCATGTATCAGTTTCACTCCCAAGTCCAGACCTCATGCCCTTGAACCAACCCTGGCTAGGTACATCCTATGTTCTCAAATCTTTTACCAATCGGCATTCTCCTGTGTCCCTGGGCAATGGCAAAATGTGTCTTTTGTCTTTGCAGACCCACAGCCTGTGGTTAAACTGCCTTTTCTGAAAACCCCAAGCTTTTCTTTTGGCTGATTCCATTCTGTTATGTAGTGAGCAGAACAAGCAAGCAAATTCTGGAAACAACTGGAAAATTACAGTGGAAAGTTTTCTTCTTACTCCTTATTTACTTCCTAACACATGCTTTATCACTACAAGAATGTCAGTAAAATGCCCTATTACAATATGAAAGCAGACACACCAAAAAGATGTTTAAAGTCCAGAAGTCCATTCTCATATAAATAGACATGAAAACAACAGTGACATAATAGTTCATAAACAAAGCCACTGCATACATGCATTAATCCCCTGTAGACCATGCAAATCATTCATTTATTCAATATAGTTGGTATATAAATTAGCAGCATATACACACCAATTTAGTTCACACATAAATCAATAGCATATTGAGGCCAGCTAAAGTAATTGTGCAATATAGGATGTAGAAGAAATGGTGACCTGTCTGAGGTGGTTGGTACTGAACACGAAACCATTATAATGGATGGGCAGTGAAGGATTTCCTACCAGTGCAATTTTCATTGTTTCAGGGTGGTTTCCTCTAATGCTACATGGGAAATGTAAGTGGTGCATGCAGCCCTATTGGCTTGCCTCCAGGATCACTGGTGTGAGTCCTTGGCATTCAACTCCTCTTCCCTCATCCTTCTGAACTAGAAGTGCTTCTGAAGTGCTCTTGTGATGAACTTGGGTCTGGATTTAAAGCAAGCTTCTTCTTCTCAAGCCCCATCCATACTACCATGTTTTTGGTCTCCATTTTCAACTTTTCTCTGTACTATGCCAGTATTTGCAACCACCAAAAACAGACTTCTGAAAACACTCTCCAGAGCCGTATATTTCTGAAAACGCAGCCTCAGCATTGTGGTACTGATGGGTGAAAACTTTGACTCTAATTGTGCTCTGATATGTTCAGGCCTATTACGTTGCCCTTCCCTGATTGGATCCTGCTCATAACAATGTCCTATTTCCTGATTGGTCATCCTTCATGGAAGAAAAATGTTTTCCAAGATAGTAGGCTCAGAAGAGTTGCTTTCCATTGTGCTTGTTGTGTTACTTACCTGTATGCATCTACATTGGGTTTTGTACTATTTGAATGCGGCATACATGCACAAAAATTAAATAATTTGCCAGTTTCATTATAAATCCTAGCATTACCACCACTTCAAGAATCTTAGGTTTTAGGTAAGACTTCTATGCCGCGAGCATGCCTAGTGTAGGCGGATGACTATGTCATATGTGTTTTTAGTGTGGATTGAGGTACTTTCATAAATAATGTGAAAATTCTAGTGTGGATGGAGATCATTTATGTTTAAAATAGCCCCACTGATGAGGGTCCAGCTCCTGACCAGGGGCCTTATGTATGAACAGTGCGTACGCACAGAAATGTTGCGTAAGAACTTTTCCACATTCAAATCGCGATGTATAAAACCTACACTTGGCATAAAGCCATGCACATTTCCATGGTACCTCATACCTTGTCATACGCAAGTTCTCCGCTTGGTTTTTTAGACTGGCGGCACCCAGCGTCAAAGCAGTGCTACTGTTCCTGTGTAGTTACTCTTTATTTTCCTGACGTGGCTTTATAAATACACTGAAACTAACTGCATATTGTTTATTAGTGTAATGCATCTGATTGTAATTAACTTGTAACAATATAATGGTCCAGATAGCCATAGTATTCCAAATACCATAACTGCTTTAGTGTTGTTACTCTCACTGCACCATCTTCTTCTTTTTCTTCTTTCAGCTGCTCCCTTTAAGGGTTGCCACAGCGGATCATCTTTTTCCATATTACTCTCACTGTACCACTCGGAGTATTTTTATCACTGTATCTGAGTGGGGAATCACAGCAGCAGCTGATCGGAAAGAGAATTATCGGTATACAGCATCAGGCACATGCTGCCAAAGCCACAGCAAAACGTTTCAAAGCCTTTCCTGTACGGACCTTGCGGTTCAGAAACAGTTTCATCCCAAGAACTATAAACGCACTCAATCAATTGCTCCTTGTAGAACTGTTTGTACTTATAAGTACAATTACCCCACTGTAAACTTGCACTACAGTTATAATATTACACAACCTGCGGCACTTTATAAAGCGCGTATTTACATATGATGACAGTATCATTTGTAAGATGAAATGCAGCAAAATATGTTGATTATATTATACAGATAAAACTTTAACTTCATTTAAATAATCTGTATTGTTAATAATTAAACATGTGAGGACACGGTGCCGCAGCGCTTGCATGTTCACGTATTGTTCCTGCCTCGCGCTGTATATTTGCTGAGGCTGGCGCGACACTGGAAGGATAGATGAATAGAATAATTAAACACGTACTATGAAGATATTTCAATATTCCTTAAAAGTTTTGAAGAATCGTCGTTGTAAGCTTACAGATGGCTTAACGTCTATTACAGAGCTGATTGTGTGGCGATTGGGTATTTGGGGAAAGAAAAGTAAGGACAAGAATTGAAGGTTAGTACATTTGAAAGAGACAGTACTGGTACAATAAATTATTTCATCGAAGGTCGCGCATGGTGCAGCAGTATCTTGTATGAGACATGAACAATCACTGCACCATCGTGTTCTTAATAACATGCTTTCATTCCAATCATCATGAATATGATATCACGTATACATCTCAGTATTTTAATTATTCAGAGAGCTGTAATATCGCGAATGTAATGGATTCTGTGTCCTGTCGGAGAAAGAGAAAGAACAGAAGCACGTAGTGATTCACACACATACAGCACATTGAAGATCAAATACAAAACAAAGCATTTAAAGTGCTACTTTAGTTATCATGGGATTTGAGAAACTAGTAAATTAAATGATTTTAAGATGAAGTTTATGTTCTACTTTAATGACAAAATAAACTACGTGGATATTTCGAGATTGAAGTTAACATTTCGTGCTTTTTCCCCACTGTGTGCCTATTTTTTTTTCTCTGTACCCTAATAAGCTTCCATATGACACTCAGACGGTGGGCTACGTCTCGCCTTTTCACGCCGACTTTGATATGTGACAACTTCTTTTTTATGTCGGGCACTGTGAACTTCAGCTTGTTTCTCCAACACGCTATGTCACTCAATCAACTTCCTTTTGTTGATTATACCACTGTTTAAACCAACAAATAGTATGTTTTTCTTTGCCTCCACTTGGTATTCGCTGAAATTCTTATATTTTCCCTCTTGCTTTTGCCATTGCCTTTTCACAGAACGCTGAGCTTAAGGTCTATTTATATTGATTTGCATATTCAAAGAGGCATAATTCTGGGAGGAGACGGGGCGGGACAGAAGGCACGTGCACGTGCGTTAGTTTTCACGCTGATCGGGATTTATGGAGCGGAAGAACACGGAAGTTGGGGTATGCACAGATTCCTGCATCTGGAATTTTCTGTGCGTAAGCACATTTCGGCTTTTGTCCGTACGTCATGTTATAGTGCGAATTCTATGCACGGCATTATACATGAGGTCCCAGGTCTTTGTCTGTGAGCAGTTTGATTGCTTTCCATATGTCTGCATAGGTTTTCTTGAAGTACTTCATTTTCCTACCACATTTCCAAAATTAGCAGAGTAGGTGGACAACACTAAATTGGTCCTCCACGAATGGACATCAGAATGTACCATACAATGAACTGGCACTCTCTCCAGAGATGATTAATAGCTACTTTAAGTAGCACATTTTTGTTTAGTATGTGATGATAAGGTTTGTTCGCTTCTAAAGAAGTGGCCTGCTTTTTTCATTCTGATGTTATTTTATGAAATAACGAAGAACTATGCAGAACTGCATAAATCTCTTAAGGCTGATAATGACCAATAGTTTTAAATACGGGCTTTACAAATTGCCTGTAATCGGAGGCTTTTGAGCAGCATGCCTTTGTGCTGTGAAATGTTTTAGCAACAGCTGCATTGGCAAAGCAAGCTGAAGCCAAAGAGCCATTAAGCTCTAATGATTTAGCTAAATCCATCACACCTTATAATCATCACATATGTATTGGTAGGTGCATGAAAATGAGATATAAAACAGCATTGGAAACTGTAAGCTTGCCCAGTACTATGACCTTAACATTTTATGTTTTAGTCATTTCCCAGCTTTGTCAAGCTTTGAACAAGCATATAAAGCCGCACAGGAAATGCAAGACATCTGTAACAAAACCAGCGAACATGCTATTAATTTGTTTCCCTGGCTGGTGTGGTCCTGGCATTTGTACACTTCTCCGGAGGATGATGTAAATGAATGAAGCCCTCTACAGAACTTCACCTCCATCCGTCTTCCTTGTTTTTGCTTGCCCAAAACCCTATAAATCCCCAGCTTGGGGAACTTTTGGATCTGCTCTTCAGTACTGCACTTTTGGTTCCTTGAAGGAAGTTGGGGCAGAATCAGCACTGGCCTGGAATCTAAGTGAAAACTGATGACAGAAGCTGACATTAATCAGCTCCGTATTATGTTCTAAACAGCAGGTTTTTTCTAATAAATCATATCTTGCAAGTCAAAAAGGGAAGGCGGAGGGAGGAAGGATTTCAGCCATTCGAAGCATACCACTTTCGTCCCTTTCAGCTCAATATGATTAATTGGTCACTAAACTGATTTTTACATTGAATGCTGTGATGCTAGATTTGTTGTTGCTCTGTTGCTCAGAGATTTGGTTCTGCTTTCATTCACAAAGTGCTGGCGTCAACAACTTAGGATATAACTTTCATTATAAAGAGTGAGCACAGACAGAGAAAAGGTGTATCAGATTTAAAGTCTAGCGCAGGTGTGGGTCACTTACATCAGACAGGGTATTTAATCCAAGAGATGCTATAAAAAATAAATCCAGGTGTTTGTTGTTGCCTGCAAAGTAAAATCAGCTTCTGGTTAATTGAAAGTTACTTTGCCAACATTTCTCCAAGTTTATTTTGCTTGTATATGAAACCCTGGAATCAACAGCAAAATGGGTAATTCCACGACATTAAAGCTCAGAGATGAATTTACAACATAATTTAAATTATAATGTTCAACATTTTGAAGGCAAATACAGTTGGTTCCATAAATAACACATTATATACATTCTCAAACCCTCCTAATCGAATTCAAGATCAAGACAGTCATTGCCAATTCTGGCAGCCATATACAAAATTTTCTGGGCACGTGATTTAAACCTGGAATAGTGGATACTTAAGACTGTGTTAAACACTGCACCACTATGCTGCCTTGTTTGATATATCTCTCTATTGTAATAAAAAATCTTGGGTGGATACGTGATCTTCTCAGAAGACACTTTGACATCCCGTGAGAGACACTTTAACGTCACGCGAGACAAAGCAGTGAGACAAAAGTACAGCTGCTGTACAGGCTTTTAAATGATCGATGCACAGAGCGACAAGCAGAACATGCAGCTTGGCAGCAGCAGCATAAAGCCAGCAGCTGATCCGTCTGCATCTCTTAGCGTGCGTTCAGCCAACCCCTCGCCCCCATTCACAATGCGAGTGGCATTTGGGTGGGCGAGCGAAGCAAGCAGTAGGCAAAGCCTCCTAGTTCATTTACAAAATGATAAATTATATTATTAGTAATTTAATAAAGCATCACATATACTATATATATGAGGTCCGACACAAAAAACATGAGACTAACCCTATAGCTTGGGGTCCAAAAGTGGGAGAGGAGAAATAAAGAGATGGTTATAGAACATGTTCTAACATACCACAGTGAGAAAAGGCTCAGCTCGATTTTTTCACTCGGTACAAGAGGACGCGTGTTCAAATATAGCCATTTTCTTACCCTTATTTGGAAAATAGGCGAACAGCAAGCTAACATTAAGTTTCTTGTGAAAATGAAAAAGAAATCTGTAAGAGAAGCTTTTCAATTACTGACTAAGGCTTACAGTGAAGAGTGCTTGTCTCCTGCATGTGTTTTTGAATGGTACAAGTTGGTGCTCAAAGGAACCCACTTTTTGTCGGTAGAAGGTGACAGAGACCCTTAACAGCCTCTTAGGAAATGATTTGTGGAATTGCTTTGGCAGCATCTTATGCAGCTGTCTGTCAACTCAGAAGGGGACTATTTTGAAGGTGATCATGGTTAATTTTCTTAATTTGTTAAATAAAAAGAGTTGCTGACACAATCATGAATTATTTTGTGTCGGGCCTCGTATATCTTGTTGAGATGCTGGGACTACATGGGGGAGCAGTGGGAAGAAATGGTGACAGTTACTAATACAATAAACTTTTCCATTCAAAGTATGGAGGATCAAACTGGTGGTCCCACCTGATGATATCCCATTCAACAACTTTCAGTTGAGATGTGTAAAGGACCACACACATGGATGAGCATCCAATGTGACAGAATGATGGAGGGAGGCATCATTCCAAAACTATATGCCTCCCCACCACACTAGATGGCAGCATCCTTGGGCTTCAGGACCCATTCCGATACTCACCATGAATCATGTAGTGCAGGGAGGCAGCTCTGCTTGGATCTGTGGGTGCTACCAGAGGGCACCACAGGAAGTTGTGTTCCCTGCTTTAGTGAACTTCTGATACACCCGGAAGTACTTCCTTCAGGCTATGCCGTGGCACCAGAAGTACTTCCATGGCCAAGATAACAGCAGCCACTAAAGCTCATTCAATAAGTTGGTGTTGGGAGGAAGAGGACAACACTTGAGGGATGGAGTCAGAGTCTGTAGAGGAGTTAATTAGGGCATCAAGGGGCCTATAATATCTCTGAAGTCATTACATACAGGCTGAGACTGTTGGGACTGTGCATACAACAACTGGTCAGCTTCCTAGTCACAACTTTATGGGATAATGGCAAAGACAAAGCCACTGTCCAGAAAAATCACCCATGGCATCTCAACTAGAGTTTGCCAGAAGGCACATGGTAGACTGTGAAGACAACTAGAAGGTTCTATGGTCTGATTAAACCCGAATGGAGTTTTTGGCAATAAGACTAAATGCAATTTTGGCATTAGCCAAACACTGCATATTATTAAAAACATACCATCCCCACCATGATGTATGGTGGTGGCAGTATTTGGGCGGGAGGGGGGTACTTCTACAGTATATTGCAGGTCCTGGAAGGCAGAGTGGAAACAGAATGCATAAAAATACAGGGAAATCCTGCAAAAAAAAAAAAATTGTCTTCAAGAAGCATGCACCTTGGAAGAAGATTTGTCTTCCAGAAAGACAACGGCCATAAGCATTAAGCCAAAGTTACACAGGAATGGCCTAAAAACAACAATGTTAAGGTCTTGATTAAGTCAGATCTCAGTCCAATTAAGAACTTGTGACTGGACGCTGTTCATTCACTATTCCCAATCAAACTGACAGAGCATGCAAAAAAGAATAGGGAATAATTGTAGTGTCTAGTTATGCAAGTTGATAAAGACCTGTGTTCATAGATTGAAGGCTGTCATAGCTGCCAAAGGTGCTTCTACTAAATACTGACATGAAGTGAATATTAATGTTAATTTGTCATTACCTTTGACCACTTTTCAGAGAACTGTTTTCACTTTGACCTTAAAGTGTGTTTTTCTGTTGATCAGTGTCAAAAAAAACCCATGATTAAATCCACTGTGATATGAAAACTTCCAAGTTGGTGAATACTTTTTATAGGTACTGCAAATGGGACCACAACACTATACTGGCTTATTTCGCATTTATAACATACAGTATCTAGGGGCATACACTGTATTTATTATTGCTGTTAAACAGAATAACAGAATAACATCCCTCAAAAAGTGTAATTCACATATGTATCCCTACACTCAATGCATGTATGAAGTCATTTGCATCATTTAGAGAATGCTGTCTTTTGTATGTGATAATTGATGTTGCTGTTGCAGGCTTCAATCAGTTCATAGGCAGCAGTCTTCACTTATAATGCCAAAGACAAAAGTAAAAATCTAAAACATGACTGAATCATGATAACCAATGTATATGTCTGTAAGCTGCTGATTCAGCCAGTTACGTATGATGACTGTACATCTGTCAGGATCAAGTAAACAACATTTCCTTTGGTAACACAAAAATGCATCTCTTCCTCATCTCCTCTTATGTAACAAAACCTTAAAGGCTAATTCTGGTCTTCATAACACTTGTAAAACATTAGTAGATGGGTTGTTGATCTCTGTGCAGTGTGGCATATTGACATGTTGGTAAAATTACTTGTTAACATGAAGGATTCACAGATCTTCTGATAAATATGTAATATCAAGACAAATGTGTTTCAGTTAAGGCACCTTGAAACACTAGAAAGTGAAGTTTTGTTAGTAGGTCACATTGCAGAGATGAATATACACTTTAATGACGCTTTGTAAATGTTATGAAGACCCAAAGAAGTGCATGTTAAGGTTGTGTTACATAATAATAAATGCATAATAAATGTATTTTTGCAGTACCTAAACTAAAGTGTTACCTTTCCTTTTTGTTTTATCATTTTTTATACATTTTTACCATTATGTTGGAGATGTCATTTCCTTTCATTTTCATGTTTTTACTTTTTTTATGGGTGCTGCCATTTTTTTATGTCTACACACTATGCTGTATGTGATATATTATCTTATAGTTTTGTTTCCTATGTTGAATTTTTATTTTGATGCAAATTTACCAGATTTATTTTGGCTTAAACGTTGTTTTATTTATTTTTCATGTCTGGAGGCATTACATGACAGTAATCATCGCATGGATGACATTCTCAACTTGTGTTATCCCTTAGTGGAAACACAACTTGCCCTATGATGGACAGGCACAATGTTTAGTTATTGCTCCTGCCTTGCACTCTGTGATTACTGGGATAGGCTCTAGCTGCCCACCCAACCCTGCTCTGGATAAACACTTTAGGAAAATGGATGGATGAATGGATACACAATTTTCAACATTTCTTTTTAGCGTAGTTAGTTTTTAAATTTAAGTAGGCCTTAGAGCTATGTTTGTGTTTTCAGTTTACACTTCCTTTTGATCCTGACTTACAGTACTTGCATTTTTGTTTCAGTCTCTTGTCTTTGACCCATATCTCTGCTTCATGCTAATCTGCTAATGTACTTATTCTCAAACAAGTGGATTTTTCAGAAGGCTATTGCCATTTAATTAGACTATTAGAACATTAGAACAAGCCAGATGAGAAGTGAACATTCAGCCCAACCAAGCATTCCAGTCCTAGCCACGTAACTCCTCAAAAACAACATCAAGTCGAGTTTTGAAGGTCCCTAAAGCCCAACTGTCTAACACACTACTTGGTAGCTTATTCCATGTGTCTATGGTTTTCTGTGTGAAGAAAAATGTTATAATGTTTGTGTGCTATTTACACTTATTTACCCATATGCTCTTCTTGAACTCATTTTAAAATAGCAGTCTTGATCCACTGCACTAATTTCCTTCATAATTTTAAATACTTTCTCTTCATCTCCTTTTTTTTTAAATCGAAATGGAAATTGCTTTTAATCTCTCCTCATAACTCTTCCTCCACAGACCTGGAATCAGCCTAGTCACTCTTCTCTGGACTTTTTCTAGAGCTGCTACTGTATGTATTTTTTGTAGGCCAGGACCTATATTGCATACAGTAATTCAGACGAGGCCTTACCAGCACGTTATATAGCATGAGCATAACCTTCTTGGACTTGTACTCTACACAATGTGCTATATAACGTAACATTCTGTTAGCTTTCCTAACACTGTCTGGAGGTTGATAGTGATGAATCCACTATCCAGCATGCAGTATAACCAAAAAATAAGTTTGGTTATAACTGCTCAGCTATTTGATGTGTAAAGTCACACTTTATTAGGTGTGTCTTAACAAAAAATATTCTTGACTGCTCATCTGTCAGTCATTCATCCAGATTCAAGTCAATCATTCATCCATCCATTTTCTTAATCCACTTATCCAGTGCAGGGTCATAAGAAAGCTAGTGCCTACCCCAGAAAGTATCAGGCACAAGGCAGAAACAAAACCTGGACAGGACGCCAGCCCATCGCAAGGTGAATACACACACACAGGCCAATTTAGCAACATCAGCTCACCTAACCTGCATGTTCATCACAAGTAAGCCCTTCTTCCTCACATTCAATCATAAATGGACGGACTAGTGTTTTTTTATAATTTACAAAGAACTGCTATCTCCCAAGAGGTTCTTCAAAGTTCATCTGCTGGGATATCATGTTGCTGTAATTCTTTAACCTATGACTAAATGGATTTTTTCCCTTATAAGAACATGTTGGCCTTTAAGAAATGTGACTATCTTTGTATAGTGTAATAGGTTAAAAAATTATCTGTGACTGACTACTGCAGCTTTATGGGCTCTTTTGCAAATTCCCCTTAAAGAATATTTGGCAGCAAATCTAGGCAGTATGTCAGGGTGAAACAAGACATCTGAAGAAAAGGAAAAAAAAAGAAAAGACTATAATTTTATATGTGAAAACAGACGTCATGTAGAAATGCTGCAGGAAATCTAAATGGTACATTCCATACTAAGGCTGGTAACAGGTTAAAAAAATTCCCATGATGCTCTGCCTATTAAAGATCTAGTTTCTAGGCAGATTATTGATGTAGATATAGTAGCCCCATGTGAGCTTCAATTTAAGATCAAAAGTCCAAGTAGTGATCAAACAATATCAAAGGCTTCTTGTACAGTACGGCACACAGTAGGAGTTTTTCTCTTATAAGACACTTGGAATAGGAAGTCTTTGAAGCAACACTAAATAACTGCCTCTCTTACATCAAAAAGCTTTAGAAACCTATGTTTTGATAATCTGAAAAATATTTTCTCCATTTTTTCGTAAGCAGTTTGAAGTAAAACTTTGTTCATATAATTGTAATTTAAAATTATGGAAATCGGCTGTTCTGACTTAGACCAAAGACATTCTACTGACAAAAAAGTTTGCATTTCCATGGCAGCGAACTGGGGATTCCATCCAGAATGACTGCCATTAGCAGGCTGTAAAAACAGACTAATGCTTACTAATAAACCATTTTGAAAATGGCACCTTTAAAACATAATTCTGCATTACAATGTGTGATACTGTAAGTGGGCGGCCTGGCAACATCATTGCTGTGCAGGAGCTCTGCCTGCAGCAAAATATTGTGCTTACGGGATGGCCTTTTCCAAAGGGGGTGACAACTATGAAGGAGTTAAAAGAGAGACCGGTGTACAGAGACAGTTAATCATACAGGAGAGAGAGCATATTAAACAGACAGCTTGCGGTTAGTCAGGGAGAATTTAAAACATGTCAGAAGGAGAGAAAAAGTAGTGTATGAGAGTTAAGAACATTATTTTTAATTGGATTTAAGTGGGAAGGATACTGTAGGTCCTCAGAGTATAGATAAGCAACCCGATTTTATAAAAGTAGTCTCGTGGGGCCAGATGTTGTTCTCAAATGAGAATACACGTCTGGGGACAAAAGCGTGTAGTGAATAGCAGCATAATCCTGCGATGCAAAGGCTACACCCAAAGGGCTTCTTCCTAACATATCTTCCCCCAGAAATTCTCCAGTCCGTGAAGTTTAAACTGTGGGGGTTCAGGGGCAGAGAAAAAGATACTGAACAAAAGGCTTGACACTGAGAGAAAATAAAAAGCTAAAACTGCTGTTATCGACTCTGGAGCTCAGTAGCATAAAGTGACTGAAGCTTAATGATTAATTTGTACATTTTAATTAGTGCTGGGACAGAAGAGACATGTTTGACATGTGCTGCTGTCTGCTACAATGTCTTTCTGTCACTTTGATTATTGCATCACTATATGACATAATAGCGAACAAAGTCTAGATAAGCATTGTGGTCTGTGGATATACCATGTGTTAAGATACTGTAGTTATTCTGGCATGGCATGTTTGCATTTCCAATTAGACAATAATAGTGCCTTCCTTTAATTATTTGTATTAACTTGCCTTGAGACAGTAAATGCTGTGCAGTCTCCTGAGGGTTTTGTCTGGTATTGTCAGGCAGATTTGTTGATTTAGGTGTTTTGGGTGCTAAAATCTGCATCTCCTCTGGCTCTTTATTATCAACTCTCTTAACAGCGGGCCTTTTTACCTTCTTTTGACGGGTTGTAACACATCATTTATGTCAAATGCATATTTTGCAATTCATATTTTTATGAACATGGCAGTTTATCGTAATCAGAAGCTTGCTCTCTGTCAGATCAAATAAACGAGAGCACCATCATTGTTTGTGGTTCAAAATCACCACCCCTAAGTTGAGTGCTGCCTTGTTCCCAACCCAGTTCAATTCACTCATATTTCTCTCCAGATGTACAGTATATACCATACACAGTGAGACTCTATAAGAGTAATAAAAACACCATACAAAGAAAAAGGGCTGAATAAGAAACACAATATTATAAAAAAAAGCCCCACCTTCTCCCTATATGCATGTTAAAAAAAATAAAATATTGTAATAACAATAAGGAATATTTTTTTCATAGTTGACCTGATAATTTAGGACTTGTATAACAGAATAAGCTGGCAGTTGAAAATCGTCCACATTGATTTTTGTAATTCTCTTCTAATTGATTCTATGTAACAATTGCTTTCAAATGCTATTTTTCTTTTGAGAGCTTTTGTAGGGCTCCTTTAGTATAACTTAAGATCAGTTTTGCTTATCCAGCTGTTGTGAACACTTGGCAAGGAAGGGTGTACTAGTAGATATTTTGTGGTCAAAAAAGATAAAATAAAGGTGGCACAAGGAGCTGTTAACAGACTGGGGTCAGGATACCATAAAAAGCAAACCAAAACCGATCAAGAAATTCATAAATAAGCACAAGATCCTAACGCCAGCTTGAATTTCCCCTTATATCTGTTCATAATGGTCCTTCAAGTACACAGCAGCAGTCAGCCCTGAATGTAGAATCAGTATGGCTAAACTAATAAAGTAATAAATTAGGAACAATCCATCCATCCATTATCCAACCTGCTATATCCTAACTACAGGGTCATGGGGGTCTGCTGGAGCCAATCCCAGCCAACACAGGGTGCAAGGTAGGAAACAAACCCTGGGCAGGGCACCAGCCCACCACAGGACACACACACAAAGCAGGTTCGCCCTAACCTGCATGTCTTTGGACTATGGGAGGAAACCAGAGTACCCAGAGGAAACCCACGCAGACACGGGGAGAACATGCAAACTCCATGAAGAGAGGACCCGGGAAGCGAACCTGGGTCTCCTAACTGCGAGGCAGCAGCGCTACCACTGCGCCACCATGCCACCCAGAAACAATACATTTTACCAAAAATATGACTTGAGAGCTCTTTAAAACAAAATCTTAAAAGAGATATTTATTAATCTTTTTTTAATTTATTTGATTCTGCTTATGCAAAAAGTAATATAAAGTACTTAGACCAGTGCATAGCAGGAACCAACCCTGGATGGGACAACAGTCTACTGCATACAATTGTATAGGGCCAAATTAGTAAGGTCAATTAATCTGGTAATCATGTTTTTGTAATGACTACACAGGGCAGCAGCAGTGTTCACTAGGGTGGAATCAGGAGATGGAATGTACTAGTCATGATTGAATCTAAGAGAATGAGAAACAATTGCTAGGACATTAGACAAAATTATAAATCAAGAGACACAGCAATAAGTCAAAAACCAGAATGTAGCCTAAGAAGATAAGACGCAAGGAAAGTTGAAGAACAGAAAACACTCCACAGCCAGAAATATCTTTATGAAAGATGCTACAGTTTTAAGATCTGAATTAGTTGCAAATTCGGACAACAAAAGAGTGTTTAACGTTAACCTTCATAATTACGTCACACGCCCCAGATTCCCAGACAAGAACCTGCGTTAAAAACAGCAACCAATGACACAATGATGGCACTAATTCTAAAAATAAAATGGAGCCTCAGGAAAGAGTATTTAAAATGAACGTCCTTAAATCCAACATCAAAAAACAGACCAGACCAATACATTCTTTGACCTCTACAGCCCGCTACCACATTATTTATAGAGGCCAAGAAAAAGACTGTAAAAAAATTTAACAAAATAAATGAGTAAAACAAAGTCCATCATCATGACATTCTTTGGGACATTGGCAAAAAAAAACAACAGAATTTATAAAGGAAAAACCCAAAACGACACTTGAACCAGGATTCAAACCAATGATTTGTCCATAAACTCCACATGCTTAAAGAAAAGTTAAAGAACAGCATTCAGACTTAGCTGGTAAGATAGTGTGATTTGATAATGAGACCATAATAACAGAATTTTTATACAAAGTTCCTAGAAGTATGTAAAAATTATAAACAATAACAATGTTTTCATATCATTAAGTCAAACATTCAAATGCAGCAAATTAACTAAGGAAAGTGTGCTTTATTTATAAAAAAAAGAAAGAAAACTGAATTACATAACACACTGTTCTGTTAGGGTATTTGACATTGAAGGAAGTGTGAATAAAAATAATTCCTATCACCTCAATTAGGCATTATGGATACACTCTGTTACAAAACATTGTCACACTCAGGAGCGAGACCTAAGTGTCATGAATGTTGATGTACAAATCCATGGAATGATTGTGAGTGTAAAGCCTCCATTGTAGAAGATATAAGTAGTTTATTAATTAACTACTGTATGGCATTCAGTCATACTGGTGTAGAAAGGTATTGACACATGCGACTAAATATTGTGCAACCAGTCCTACTGGAAGACAAGAAAGTCAAGCAGACTGTAGTTGGCAAGCTAGACTGTTCTTCATACAGTACACTCTATAACAGATACCCAGGGACAGTAAGCTGATCTCGCATAGCAGCCATGGATGGGCATATATTGCTTTGAAAGAATACTGCCACTCTTCAAAGCAATGTTCCACGACAGCTTTATATATAACATTTCTCAAAGGTCATACTAGTTCCTGTCACAGTTTTGCCAGAGCAAGTATTTTTATGGTCCTGACAGTTTCCCCATATGACGAGAGTCTATAGAAATCTTGTTACTATGAAGTACATTCCGCAGATACTTTCATTACAATGAAGTGCCCAAAAGACCTTGAAATGCCTGAATGAATCATCCACAGAGCAGTTAGTTCTGTGGCCACAGCTCAGTTGTACACAATGATCCCCAAACAGAAACATTGTAATTTTTTTTTTCTTTCTTTGAACTTTCCTCGTACTGTTTTTTTTTTTTTTGCCGTATTTGTTTTTGGGGGTTTTCAGTGATACCTTTTGCTTATTGCTCGTCAACATTTGATAAACATCCATTGCAATTTAATTCATTGTCACCCTCCTATAGAAACATCAGAAACGAAAAAACAATAACAGGTAATATTAGAAAAAAAAAAAAACCTACAGTTTTGCAGCTCTCGATTGCGGCAAAAAGAAAAACGACATTGTCAGTGAGTTCGGAATTTCGCCATCGACGCTGTCAACTTTCTTGAAAGACCGAGCAAAAAAAGAAGAAAAATCTCGGGTTGCAAACGTATGTGAACTGCTGCATTTGAAGACGTTGAAAAAGCAGTTTTTACGTGGCTCAGTGATGCAGCATTCCTACTAATGCTGCACTCAATCAAGAAAATGTGAGGTTTGTAAACTCTCTTGGGACCTACCCCAAATAGACAGCACGCCGAAGAGCATCCCAATGCCCAATCTCCGCGTCCATGGCAAACTGTTTATCTGTTGCCGCGGCAACAGCAGGCTCAAAGCTATGCTGCATCTCTCAGCTATGCTGCGTCTCTTTACCAAAGCAAACAGAAAAGATATCGGTGAGTAATGCAAGGTATATTGTAAATGCAGGTAACAGGTTTACTTGGTCACTGATCTGGCCACGACCCTGCCTGACTGCTGTGTCTGTGTATAGCAGAGTGGCAGATCACGCTACAATAAATAAGTGTGTCATTCCTGTTTCAAGCTGAATAAAAGCTGGTTTTTCTAAAGTACTGAGACTAAACCTTGTGTTTTGGGGTGTAAGACAGGGACTTATAGCACGACCCCGATCTTTTATGATTTGCTTCTGCGTCGCTTCACTGCAGCACTATGAGTCTGATGTTGCCCTGCTCCAGTAACAGGCAAACAATCTTCCACTGACACTGCAATCATGCTTCGGGATGCACTTCAGCGTTTTGTTCTCGTTGTGTGGGGAGTGGGGGGGGGGGGGGGTCTCAAAATAGTTCAGAAACCTCACAATATGAAGGAGGATGATTCGGCTCCTGATTGATAACTGTGCTGCCCACAACATGCTTCTACATTTAGATAAAATTTGTGTTGAATTCCTCCCACCCAATTGCACAGCAGTGCATTAGCCATTGGATTTGGGCATCATTCGCACCCTGAAGTGTATTATCGCAAGGAAATGCTGAGAAAAATTCTTGTCAGCATAACTTGTAGGCAGGAGGAGATTAAAATTAACACGAAAGAAGCTATTGAAATAATTGGAAATGCCTGGACACAAGTTAAAGAAAGCACTATAGTAACAAATACAGAATCTCATTACAACTAAATATTTTTTAGGTCCCTGGGAGTTTGTTGTAACGGAATTTTACCTGTATTTATCTGCTTATTTTCTTTGACATGGTAAATTCTTCCATTCCTTTTGTTAATGTAATTCTTTTTATTAGCTGTCAATCTTCTATTGTCTGTTATTGAGTACTCTACTGGGGAATTCAGTTTGTTAGCTTTGTCTTTGTCTCCTCCTTTCTCACTTCACTTAAAATATGGAATTATTTTTATATTAGCTAAGGTTAGTTCGATATTCTTTGATCTTGAATTTGGACCTTTTCTATTGTTTGGCTTTTTTGTCTCTATTGCATTTTGGTATCCTGGCAATATTGTTGTTATGATTCTTCCACTCAAAAATACCAAAAAGGGGCTGCAATCCACAACAAACAAACACCACACCTGTACTCTGCAAAAGTCTGCAAAAAGAAGCACATCTCAGCACCTCAAGAAGCCTAGGCCCAAACTCAAAAGGCAGGTTTCCTGTCTGCACAGGCCTCAAAAATGGGTTAAAAGCTTATAAAGTTTAAAGGTTCTCACAAGTATGACAGTAAAACCATAAAACCTCTCTTCCAAGGACAAACAAAACAAAGTTCCTTCATATTTAAAGATTTATTAAATAGATAGCACAGTTTAAACAAGAACATAAAGCAGGAACAGAAAGGAGGAAAATAAGTTTTGCCTTTGCCTTATCAGTCACTGAAGTATCCTTAGTTTCCTCGCTTTGAATCTCCAGTAATAAAAATCTTATTTTATAATGAATATATCTCCTCCTTTGCACCCCAAGGTGGAGATTTAATACTTCTCTTTTAAATAACAAGACATTTGTTAGCTATTCACTAGCATATTGGAAGAATGTCTTAAATTCTGAGTCTTGGCTCAGTAATCTGGGAGGTAATTAAGGCCTTTCTTCGTAAATTTTACAATGTGTGTTTGAGAGGTGTAGTTGAATCTAAGCTCTCAGTAACACTCGACCACAAATTGTGCTATCCAAGAACACAATCAATCTGTCACAAATAGTAGATTAGACCTAAATGAATTATTATGCCATAGGGCAGAATTTCAAATCCACCCTACCAGGTGCCAGTATTTTGTATCAAATGCCAAGCCTAGCACAATACAAGCATTAAAATATTCTTCCTCGTTTATTTCCTCTATTAAAACTAAATTAGGTAAAACTAAACTAAATTCTTACATGACTCCCACACAATTAAAAAAGATTTTTATGATTACTATACTAAACTATTTTCTGAATCCTCTAGTGGCCTCTCTTGTGAAAAGTGAGAGGTTTCTAACAGATTTCCTCTTCCACATCCTACTAAGGAGGAAACCTCCCTTCTGGACACATCCATATCACTAATTGAACTATAAGAGGGATTTGACTATACGAACAGAGGCAGATCTTCAGGGATTGATGGTTTTGCACCTCAATTCATTTCCACATTCTGGAAAGATTTATCAACTCCTCTGGTTAATATAATTAATGATGCCAACTTGTCATGTAAATTAAAACCAAGAATTAACAATGCACTTATTAGTCTGCTCTCTCACTTATGAATATTGATGCTACAGTACTTTACTAGCTAAGGTCCTTGTTCTTTGACTACGGAAAGTCACTCATAAATGCATATGTCTTAAACATAAGAGGTTTTATCTGTTGTGAAGCCCAGGCACGTACAGCCGCCCTAATCCAACACAGACAGGAAGAGACACAAGCTCCAGCACAACACACACCTTTATTCTTCCATGAGGAAGAGCTTTTTAATTTGCTCCCCACTTCTCAGCACAATACAAATAATGCCAACAGTAACAGCACAGTCCTTCCGCCTCCAGTTCTCCACACAGGCTTTGTCCTTCTTCCTGCTGACTCTGGCCATTGAATAGTGGTGACTGGCCACCTTTTATAGGACACCAGGAAGAACTCCAGGTGTCCAACAACCTTCTTTCGGCAGCACCTCCTGGTGTGGCAGAAGTGCTGCCAAACAGAGTCCAGCAAACGTCCAGGTTCTCCCTGCCGGTGGCCACGGGCCCCAGCAGGGTTGAGCTTCCATGCCCCAAACCCATGGCCCCACTTCAAGCTAAGGGGGCCGGCCACTGTGCACAACTGCCTTCTGATAACATTTGTTGCTTCTTATTATTTATCATTTATGCTTTGCCCTCTCTTAAAGGCCCAGCTGTACTTCTGTCACTTTACGCTGAAAAAGCCTTTTTCCACACGAAATGGTCATTTTCACGAAGGGTTATTAATAAAATGGGATTTGACAAAGAATGTATTTATTTAAAATACTTTGCTCATACACAAATAGCAGCTGTGCTCAACAACACCTCAATTTCTTCTCTCTTTAATCTCAAAAATGAAGTCAGACAATGCTGCCCAATGTCACCCCTTCTTTTCAACTCATCCCTCAAGCTGCTGGTATCAGTCATCCATAATTCCAGCTCTCTCCAACTCATATTTTCAGAGACCATGCCAGGCCCACAATTCAAGGGAAAACTAAAAAATGAAATATTTTAAAAACTCGAGTCTATATATCTACTTCCATGTATTACAACATTAGAAAACCTTTTATGAGAACAGGCCATTCAGTCCAACAAAGCTTGACAATCCTATCCACCTAATTCCTCCAAAACAACAAGAAGTCTAGTTTTGGAGGTCCCTAAAGTCCTGCTATCTACTGTACTACTTGGTAGCTTATTCCATGTGTGTGGTTCTCTGTGAGAAGAAAAACTTCCTAATGTTTGTGTGAAATTTGCCCTTAACAATTTTCCAACTTTATACATATATCCTTGTTGAACTCATTTCAAAGTAGTAGTCTTGATCCACTGTACTAATTCCCTTCAGAATTTTAAACACTTCAATCATGTCTCCTCCTAATCTTCTTTAGTTTAAAATGAAAAGGCTCAGCTCTTTTAATTTTTACTCACAATTCACCGCCTGTAGCCTTGGAAATGCCCACTGGACTTATTGCAGTGCTGCTATGTCTTTTTTGTAGCTTGGAGACCAAAACTACACACAGTACTAAAGGTGAGGCCTCACCAGTGTGTTATAAAGCTTGAGCGTAACATTCTTGAAGTTGTACACTACAAATAATGCTATATATACTCTGTTAGCATTGTTAATGGCTTTTGAAAACTGTAAGTTGATAGTGACGAGTCCATTACGACTCTCAGATTTTTGTTCAAATACTGCATAATTGTTATTTGTACGTGGGTCTGGTCCTGGCAGGTCGCTTGGCGCATTGTGGACAGTGTCTGAAATACCCAGTGGTAATCGGGAGAGTTCTATTGGCAAAACCATGAAATCTTACTATGGTACTATGGAATATACAATAAATTAAAAATGAAGATTGTTATGCATATCTTAAGCATATGAATTTCATTATACACAGATACACAATCTGCAATTACAATTACGCTAGCATCACATTAAAAAGCCACTATTCATGACATTTAATGCACTTTGTTTTGATATTTTTTGTTTTCTTCTGAAGACTAAAGTCCAAATTATTTTAAAGTGCATGTCAATCTCCCATCAGTCCCTCCCAGCTGTCAGCACAACTGAAGTCCTCTCTGTAGCACTACCACAGGATCATTTATATAAAGGGCTTGTTATTGAACAACTAAATACAGCAGCACTGCATTCTAAGAGCCTAACATGGCCGATGATTTCACTTTCCCATTTTAAAAGGTGACAAGAACTACCTGCAAAGCTGATATGAACTGGCCTAGCTTAAGCTCTTACCAATCTGAAGACTGTTGGTATCAGAAATCACTGTTACACGTTTCATCATCTCTGAGATGATGTCTCCCATGCAGGCATGCACTAACTCCTGTTTAGGATTCTGATTTATTCGTTTCCTAAGAAAGACTCTGCCCTCTTTCTCAAAAACTTCTGATTTAAAGGACTCACTGACAGCCCTTGCCAGCATACTGCTGCCACTCAAACATCCAATTCCCGTCATCCTGCTCCCAGAAACTTATTTTATACCCAATTCAGACAGCCATCTTTCAGTCCTTCCCATTAACAGCTCTCTAAACTCTGTTACAGTATTTTCTCAGAACTCAGTATCAGGCACTAAGTAATTTATAATATGTGTCACAATACACCAGTTTCTCCCTGTTTTGTTTAGCCTAAAAATGAACAAATATTTTTTTCTGTTTTCAAAAGTTAAATAAATTATTGTGGCTGGCTGTGTGTATATGTCTTCCCTATCATTAAAAATGTCCTCCTAACCCTAGCAACCAGAAGGACTCACAAATAAACAGATTCACACAGACACTTTATTAAGGTATCCTACTCCTTGTTGGTATCACATGTCCTTTTATTAAGGTCATGTCTAATAATAGATATTTACACAGCAAAGCACACTCACATCATATACTGTAAAGCAGATATTGGATCACAAAGGGGTTAACCATCGATAATATACAGTTAATGCAATGTTGGCTCTGAAGACTGAGATAGCTGAAATTGATTAGCAGGAATAGAGTATCATCAAGTTCTATTTTGCTTTAGTTCTAGATAAATACAAATTACTGGCCTGCTTTGTATTATGAGTTCCTATAATTTGAATATTCAATGATAACAGTGATATAGCCAGCTTTAAAAAATAACTAATTTATTTGGTCTTTATCCATTATATGAATTGAGCTGAACTGAAATTTAAACTTGTTTGGCTTCTGTTATTTCCTTCAGGAAATACTCTCCGCATTATTAAATTTCCTGTTTTGTAGCTGAAGACATGGTGGTGCCTCTTATATTTGATTTTGTTCTTGTCTGCACTCCAAATAGTAATCAGTTAGTGCCTCCAAACTATTAAAAAATAAGAAGGAACCTTCAAATCATATACTAAGGAATGAGCAAATACATTTGTGTATATATCAAATTACCCTTGTAATAATTTGACAGCAGCCATCAAGTAGAAGACCTGGTGTGATTTAACACACATACACACATCACTTGTTACTTTTAAATATGCATTATTTGAACAACATAATTACATTTTCTTTGAATGACCTTAGTAAAATGAACTATTATTAATTTATTTGTGCAGATATTTTGTACTGTGGGAACCGAAAGGCTAAGAAACTTGCTCAAGGTCACACAGCAAGGCAGATGTGTTGAACTGAAAGCCTTTGGGATTAAGGTCCACTACATTCTTACTGCCTGCAGACTATACTGTATGTGATGAACATGGACATGACGCAAAATGTATAATTTATTTATAGCTTAAAGCAAGCAGAAATGCTGTATCAGCACCGGTTTGGGTTTAATTGTGCTGGTGTAGCCCTTTAGAAACTCCCCTCACTTATAAGAGAGCATGCTATCTTATCTTCACATCCTGTTGTTATTATAACAGCTCAGCTTTCTTCAATTTTCTGTAATTGTTAAATAAAAATAACTGAATAATTTTTTACTGTTTTTCACATGTGCCAAAATGTTCAGACTTTGGAAACCTTGCTTCTTATTTTTAAATGAAAAATTCACTCAAACAACTTGAGGCAAACTGAAACATTTGGTTTATATTTTAATATAAACAGATCTCTTCTAGTGCCCAGCATTAATGCACAACTAACCCATGAATTGATTGCTCATTTGTAAATGTAGACAAAAGAGTTAATATTAAAACCCACCGTTAAATTGCCTTTGAAATTTCAATAGCCTCTCCTTCACTAACTGCTCTTTTTAAATTTTTCCAGATGGAACACCCATCCACAAAGACTATTCTAATGTACTGGCCTTGGCTTTTGATCAGCAGAAAGAATCGCACACCACCCTTCACTTTGCAATGGCTAAAAGACGTGTTGTATTATTTGAACACTGGAAAAAATAAAATGTACTCAACAGGGATCTGTTCAGTTATTCTGAGAATATGGCAGCCTTTCTTGGATGCAGTTGCTCCCACAAAGTAATTTTAGACCTTCTATCTTTTCTATCAATTTTCCAGACCTGCCTATTTTGTTACATGGTCACAGGAAACCTATTTCCAGTACTTACCCTTTTTTAATTATCATAGATGAAACACCAATCCACAAGGACTATGAACTGAACTTAATTTTAGTCTTGTTCAGCAGAAAACAATTAAGCTTATTGAATAGGGAATCAACCCACAAAGGGGTGCCAGTCCATCATACGGATAATATGACTTCATTGAAGAGTAAACACTAAATAAAATTCAGTCTAATGAGCTACAGGGAAAAGTAACTTAATATTTTGGATCAAAAAGTCTTGGGGGTGACTATTGCACCAAGAGTTTAAATTGACATGCAGATCATTCCAGAGGATTAATGCACTGGGAGATATTGTTTTGAAGCTAATGATGATAGGTTGTCACGATATTTTTACTTTTTTTATAATTTTTACAGGCTGTAATTAATTGTGGATTTGGGTTAAATGTTAAATTTATATTGACCACAGTAAGGTACAAACATCAGTGTGAGTTTGAGTTTGTCAGTGTGTCTTGCTCCAGAAGCCAGCTACAGGAATTCATGAATGATGTTACTAATTCCCATCCATTTCTCAGGTATATAGTCAACGTTTCCACCACTACTCTACCATTTTTAGATATCAGTCTTTCTTCCAGCTTTCCAGAAGTTAAAACCTCAGTCTTTTGCAAGCCAACTGACTCACACAGTTACCTTATATACAGGTCCTCCCATCCATGGCTTACTAAAAACTCTCTACCACCACTTTCACTGTTCCTTAGACTCTGAGGTTGACTCCTGTAATGAAAAGCACAGAATGAGGAGTTTCTTCATGAATAAAGGATATCTTTCTCATAATGTGAACAGGATTCTCATTTAAGCTAGGAGTAGACCTTGTAACATCCACTCTAAGAGGAACTCCAATAATAAAACTTGCATCTTGCTGGTACTACCATTCTACCCTAACACTCAAACTGTCCCACAGGTTATCAAACTAAATTTTCCAAGTTTGTAGAATGATTCTTCCACAGTAGCATTTCTTTCTCGGTTGACCCCCTAACCTACACAAACATTTTCTCCACAGCTCATTTCACAGAGGAGAGCCACATTCCTCAGTGGGAACTTTAAGTTGTAACAGGACCCACTGTACCATTTCCAAATATCTCACCAACAATACCCATGTATATGGTCCCTCCGATAAATTGCCAGTCTAAAAATCTTATTTACTGCATTTCTTGTAGGACGTGTCCAGCCATCTATGTAGGTGAAACCAGGTGATGGCTAGCAGAAAGTTTCAGGGAGTACATTCTAGCCATTAAGGTCAAAGGCCTTATAAAACCTACTGCAGAAAACTTCGTTTCCCTTGATCACAGCCACACTGATCTCTCTGTGTTCCTTCAAAGAGCCTCAGAGACTGTTTTAAAAGAAAACCAGAAGAAACTAAGCTCATTCTCAACATGGGATCACATATATCTCCTGGCTGTTTGAGTTGCTGTTGCTTTTCTATCAAGTCAAACTAGTCTGGCCATTCTGCTCTGACCTCTGGCATCAACAAGCCATTTTTGGTCAAAGAAATGCCACTCACTGGATATTTTCCCTCCATAAGCCCTAGAGACATTTGTGTATGGAACTCCCAGTAGATCAGCAGTTTCTGAAATACTCAGACCAGCAACAACTATGCTAAGCTCAGTCACTTAAATCACCTATTGTCCCCATTCTGAGGCACAGTTTAAACAGCAGATCGTCTTGACAATGTGATTGGCTGATTACCTAAGAAAGTGGCTGTATGTGTATTTTACCTGTTCTTAGCTTTTTTAGTTTCACACCTGATGAAACCTATACAGCCAAAATATTGTTTTTAAACATCTTTCCTTTTCAGGGTAGAAATAATCTTTAAAATTGATTTTCCTTCTGCACTACGGTCATGTGATGTACATATACAGTATTAGAACATTAGAACAATTGTGATGAGAATAGGCCATTCAGCCCAATAAGCTCACCCATCCTATTCACCTAGATTGTCCAAAATAACATCAAGTTAAGATTTCACGGTTCTTGCCCTGAGGCAGCCTTATGCTGTGAGCATAGGCTGTTGCCCCCTTGACCCCAAAATTGATTAAGCTAGTTTGTAATAATGATGTGTTAGGTGTATTTACTAATGACTTTAGCCTATACATATGTTCAGTGGCTCTTGGCTACTGTTACAATTCTATTTTGTTATTTATAAATTTTTTGGACTTAATAAATTTTTGTTTGCGAGTCATTTTTTCCTAGGTTTATAAATCATGTAATATTCAGGGTATTTTTTAGCAGTTGTTAAGACATGTTCTTCCATTGTTAACATGTAACCAAGATTGATGTGGTTTGTGACATCACTGAACCATTTGGTGTAAAATGGCAGTGACTGGTACTTTCAAATGGATGAAAGTACTTTTTCAAAATCTTAGTGCTAGTTAGTAAAATGAATCACTGTTTCAGTGTTAGGCTCATTTTATCTATGACTTTCACTTTGCCTCTTAAAAGAGAGCGAGTTTTGCTTCAGTTTTGGTTCTTTTGGTCTTGACCTTTCCTTTCAAAATAATTTTTTGCCTTTCTCTATTTCCTGGTCATTTTAACGTTTCACTATAATTACTGAGCCTCTCTCTAACTGCTCACAATTGTTATGAGTATGCTGTTTCCACAAAATAGCAAAGGGGTGAAGTCCACAAAACAGATTTCACCCAAGGCAAGCCTGGCTCCAGAAAAATGAGAAGCTTTAGGTCTCTCTTTGCCTCAAAATGAACATCAGGCATTTAATATTCAAAAGGAACAAGGAAGAGTCTCAAAAGCTTGAAGTTTGTCTCTCTGGGGGAGAACTGTAAAAACTCCGGCTGGGAGTAGACACAAGTCCACAAGAAATCTTTACAAAACTGAAGATTTATTAACATAAAATGGAAAATATAGTAAAATATTTTATAGGCAAAAATAAATTGCTTACAAGGCAAATGTCAGCAATAAAGTTCCAGTACATAAACCAGAAAATGGAAAAAAAAACAGAATAGAAACATTACAAAAAAGAAAACTCCAGACCACCAAGTACATTCAATGGAATGGCAAGGGGCTGCATTTCCCATAAGCCTTTATAGGGCTGAAAGCAATCACCCAACAGCGAAGGACAGGTGCCTCCACCTACTGGGAAACCACCAACACAATACACAGAACATCAAATAACAAATTTAATCACAAACATAATTAAATTAACATACATTATTAGACAAATGGCCATCGGTCCGACTATGACGCTGTATCATTCATTTGTCTATATCTCTGACACTCCTCCTACTGTGTGTATGCTGACAGGAGAGAAACTCAATACAGATGAACGAAGCGTCCACACAAAGGAGTTGTTGATATTGCTGGTAGTGAAGGTCTGCAAATCTCAATCACACCGCTTAACTTACTTTCAGGACTCCACGTGGCAAGTTGTGTGCAGGACAATGAGTTGCACCACTTTAAATGGATCCCTAGTGAAGGGGAGGAGTTTGAGTCAGTCTTAGTCAGTCAGGACCTCACCTCTGACCTTGCTGTCATGGGCGGCTCTTCCAGGAGTGCACGACTCCCAGCGGCAACGCAAAGAGGATCAATGATCACACAAGCCACTCTACCACATTAAGGCCACGACTCAGTGGAGGCATTGGACAAATAATAACAACAAATAACAATATTAACAGAAACAATTGTAATAAATGATAAGAAAGACGTTTAAACATTGGCTAGGGGAGAATCCCTGACTAATACATAACAGTCACACCATAAATGTGAGTAATGTTTTCATTTTTTTAGACTGTTTGTTGATAATTAGACTTTTTACTTACTGAATTCAAAGAAAGTTAAACTAAAGATTGTTGAATCGTACCTCTTATTGGAGAGAAGTATACAACTGCTGAAGCTAAGCTGGTATTGTTGGGAGTTGCTTTAAGGTAGAAAACATGTGACACCTAAGACTGCAACATTTTATTTCTGTTGCAAATCTTAATTTCTTATCTCCTGCTTTTCTTTACCTTACTCAGAACTATATGAAAGAATTGCCTGCATAAATTCATACAATTCATATTGTAGGACACTTTGGAGATACTGATAATTATCATAATATCTATGCAGCTGCAATTTTATTAGTTAATATGTGTAGAAAGAAAAAAAATTGAATTGTACTCTCTGTAATTGGGAGAATCAAACAGTTTCACCCTGTGTTCTGTAACACATAAAATGTGCTCCGTTGTTCTATGGCATGTTAATGTTAATATAATGCATTACATGTTATATAGTAAATTTAATAATAAATGTCATCACAATGCATTTTATATGGAAAATACCTTCTCAATATTGTCATAACAGAGGAGAAACACATTACAAAGGGTCAAAAAGTGAGCCAGGGTTGGAACCTGAACCTGTAGCTTTAAAATGTCAAGTGAAATCATTAAAACTATGACTAAGACAGTGAACATACTTGGTCATTTTGTTCTCTGATTTTTAAAAATTAAGTGAAAACAGTGCTGAAAAGAGAAAGTTCAGTTTAATTTAATTTATTTATGAACAGTGATCTTCTCTGAGCACAGTCACAGACAGTTTACACCTATGGTACAATAAGAGTAAAATACAGATCTTTACAACATGTAAATATAGAAATAAACATCAACATAAAAAGAAGCAAACATACAAGAAATCTTATCAAAGAGCCAAGTTTTCAATACTAAATTTGGCAACTTTTAAGCTTTATGCTCTTGAAATATATCTCATTTCATCTCATTCTCAGGCCCACTTAATACAATTCAGGGTTACGAGGATTAAAAGAAAATGTGTTTCCTAAACTAGCTATTAAGTTAAAATGTACAAGGTTATGTGTAGAATGTTATTTAAATAACGCAGTAAAAAGAGATCATGTCAACAGTTTCCATTTTTCTTATGTTATTAACTAAATTCCTTTAAAATGTGGGTTCAAAATAGTAATACAGAGAAACTGTAAGAGAACTGTCAGGATGAGTTTTAATTCATAAAAGCAGAAGAATACAGTATATTTTTAACATTTCTTTTTTATTCAATGCAAAGGGTGCCACAATGGAGGAGTTAGGATGTTTCCGAGACCCATGACTGACAGGGACCCTCAAATTATTGGAACATAATTTTATCCATTTTTATTAGCCAGTTATTGAAAATACATCAAAGGAATAATATACAGTACATACAATTTAGAAATTAAAGCTTTTTCCCTAAAATAGTAATTTGTACTCAAACTACATTGTATTTCTCCTTTCTCTTTTAGCCAGAATATTTCAGGCTGGTCCTCACAAACTTGATAAAGAAGGATCAGTTTATCAATATAAGGACATTCTCTAAATGTGGTGCAAGCAAAAAGGTTTACAGGATCATTAAATCTAATTTAGCACCCAATCCCAAAAAAATATAATTAAGCCAATTCAAAAAATACATGTATTTATTATTAAGTAATCCACACCATAAGTAATGTACCGTATCACAGTGTGATGACAGATGTCCATGGTGTGGCTTGGGCTTGGTGGATGTACATGTTTGTGCAGCCCTGGGATGTTTAATGGAGAGAATGGGGCTGTTTGCAATTGCATGTGAGGATGTGGTTGGTTCCAATTTTGACTCGTAATTAAGGACACTGTGCCCAAGGAAGTATAAAGGAGAGCCTAAGCCTGAGAGAGAGACAGAAGAGACAGAATAGGAGCAAGACAGGAAGTTAAGAATAAAAAAAGATAAGAGTGACAGAATGGAAACTAAGCTAAGTGCTGTTGTGGAGTGGAGAAAGGCAGTCTGGAAAGCCTCAAAGAGAAGTGTGTGTCTAGCACTCAAGGTGGCCAAAGGTGCATCAGAAAGCAGGAGTGACCTACCACTCTGGACGTCTCATGGCTGAAGGACGAAGAAAGGAAGCAAAAGGTGGGGACAAGGCCTCACTGGATGCCTGACGTTCAAATGAAAAAGAACGGACATTTGCTTTACCTTGCATTAATTGTGGCATTGTGTTATTCTACACATGCTATGCGATGCTGTGCTTTTTCCCAATTTATTTTTTTTTCACATCACTTCCATGATCAGCATTTTTGTAATTTTGAATAGTTTACCTTCATTAGTAAAATGTATAGCCACACCACTGCACAGCAAAATCAGGACAGTTTTTTTGTTTCTGTTTCTTATCCAACTACCCCTTTTTTGATCTTCAAATGCACTTTTTCTAAACATTTTTCTGTACCGTTACACACCTGAGATTCCTGCCCTTTGTTTTATGCTAGGACGTTTTAATTAATGCAATATAAAATAACAATCATAATTCTGATTATTATTATGACACTTTAAAATGCCCTCTATAAAGACCTTCTTCAGTGTCAAGACTGAATATTTAATTTAGCTACCTCCATCAACATGCAATATCACAGAATTAGTCTTTGATGGCTGCTGGCTTAACACATAAAACCTAAAATAATGAGGCATACATAAAAATATTCAGGCTACCCTTGTTACGATTATGCTGCCTCTGTAAAAGAAAAAAAAGACCTTGTTTAGTTTAATCTAAATTAGTTTAAGGTTTTCTTCATTGACATCTGGATTCACATGTAGTGCTACAAAGTCTTTAAGTAAGGGCTCCCACAATTAGACAGAAACATTTTTTCAAGCTCTCCGCATCCTACACTTCTTGAAATTTTCTTCAAAATTTTGTTCAGTATTATTTGTTAACTTATTATTTCCTGGTAAACAATCAAATTTATTATACAGAATTTGAGTTGCTTTAAAAGAGTCTGCTAAATAAAACTTTACAATGAGAACATTTACAAATGATTACAATGCAACATTTGGTATATTCAGTTATATCATTTATGAAACACAAACACAGTTTATTATCTTATTCAAGTGAGCCACAGATCCTCGATTTACATAAAAGAAGGCATATTCTGGCCTCAAAGAGCAAAATGTCACTTATTCAGCTGGTGAAAAATAAAATAATGACTGCATGTAGCTTGTTTAAACAATCTGGGTGATTTTCTCTGGGCTTCATACATGCATTAGTATGCATAGAGAAAGGTGGCTGCAGCATCCACACAACATGCAGTTTCATAAGCTCTGCGTGATTTCCAGGCATAAAAAAAATAAAACTATTAATAATGTAGTGAGACACAGTTCCAGCGGACATCACTTATAAGAATTTCATTTGCTTTTCGTGGCTCATTTTTCTTGTTACTTGCTATCCAAACAAGCTCTTCCTCATCTAGCCACCAGTGCTAGATGGAAGACAAGATATTTGCACAGATGCTTTGCATATGTACTAGGCTTAATAAAATATACATACACTGTACTTTCATGCTGTCCTTATTCATTCAGATAAAACATTAACAGATTGTTATCAGCATTTTCCCGTTTCTTTTGCTGCACAAATCAGTTGTTTCCCACAAAAATTAAAGTATTTTTTTCGAAAATATGTTCCATCCCCCAAACATGCACATATTGATTATTATCAATATACTGTATATGAAAAGTTTCACATCTTTACTCTGCTTCCCAGTTTATCAGGCTACAGGTCATTTATTACATTTAAAGATTTGTTATGTACACTGAGTTCAACTGAAAAAGGTGTCCTCTTAGCATCTCTCCATATCAATAGTAGTATAAATAAGTCAACTAAAACACAATATGTGCATTTACAGTACTTTAAATAATTAAAAACACACACAGTTGGTGCGTCACTAAATACGAGGGATATCCAGAAAAAAAGGTTACAACAGCTGTTAAAAATCGAAAAATGAATATATTTCAACTAAATTTACAGGGTATGTTGCAAAATATTTGTTTATTTCTCAACATAATCCCCGTCAACTTCGATGCACTTCTTCATCCTGGGCACCAGCTTTTTTATACCCTCGTCGACTACGCTCCGCTCCACCTCCGAAAGCCACTTCTCCACTGTCTCCTTCACCTCCTCATCGTTGGAAAAACGTTTCCCACCCAAGAATTCTTTCACAATTCTTCCACAAGCTGACGATGGATTTCGGCCGCGGATTCGCGACGCAAAGTGAGGAACTTGATGACCGAACGAATCTCGCATCGGCGGTAGGTGGAGCAAACGGCCTCAGCAGAGGTTGACGAACTCGCTTGCTGTGATGACATTTCACAACTGACTGACGCGGTCCCGGGCTTATTTTGACCGTTAGGACCCCCCTACACGCAGGTATGGCAACCTTCGAAAAAAAAAATTCCCTGCACCCTCCAGGGCACTTGTAACCTTTTTTTCTGGATATCCCTCTTAGAAAAGTAGAAATAAATAGGAATAAAATTAATCCTGCAGCCACACTGATTCTATAATGGTGGGGTGTGAGATTTATAAGTCGCTTGCCCGTCAATCTTACACCATCAAAGCTCTCTTTCTCAACTCTTCTTTCCTCTCACCATAGCTTCTTTTCCTCCCATTAGTGATCCCTCAAACAGAAAAGTATTTCTTACTCTGGACCCAGCTGGCTTTGTGTCATTCAGTATCCTAAAGGAGTTACAAAGTTTACGGCCATTTAAACAGATTACTTATTTTAAGTGCTTGTAATTTATTGTCTTTGTTTTTACTTTTTAATGAATTAACTGTCACCATCATCAGGATCATCAGAGTATACATGCTGATGTGTAATATTACAGTGGTCTTTATTAACATAAAATAGACACAGAAACACAAAGATATTGTCAACTTTTCGGATCTTTGTTAGAAAAAAATAATGCCTTTCTATGATATTTTCACCATATTCTTATTAGCATATTGTTTATGTACTTGTGTATTTCACACCCTTTTTCTTGTATATTTCTAAACACATTTTGGTACTGTAATTTCTTTTATTGTATTGTAAAACTTCATTTTCTACAATAGGAGCTAGTTTGTGTGAACAGGCACTCACTTCAAATCATGTTGTCATGTTGTGATAAGAGACGGAGGCTAGACCTTCTTTCTTCTAGCAACTACTGCTTTCCCTGTACCCTTGAGGCAGTCTGTAACCTTTAAATGACCTGGTCACCATGGCACATGCCTATTTTCCTAAATGAACAAAGTATAAGTTAAGGAATGGATAGTTTACTGTTATCTACAGCTAACTGTCAGTGTCACACAAATAAGGTAATTTTTTACAAATTATTTATTTTTTACTTGCCCATTATGAGAGTGACATCATCATCTGTGACATTTTGTGTGTTTGTTTTTTCTCAGATGCCAATATTTTATGTTTTTGTTTGTTTATATGTTGTCATTTTGTGTTTCTTGTTGCCCTGGTGCTATGAACATGATACTTGTTCCTTTTGTTATCATGTTTAATGTAGTGTCTGAATTTTGTTGAATAATAAAGGAATGACCTATGAGAAAATCTAGTTCATTAGGATCTACAAAACTTACTAATTCCCTAAATCTTTAGCAAATAATCTTTTTCACTTTTAGTGTTAGCAGCTTTGGCTGTGTCTTACTTAATTTACGCAATGTCTTAGTAAACAAATTTCTATCTGTGAGGATTATTCTTTAAGCTGCTGGTGTTCATAACACTAACAACCACCCTTATTTACTTACAATTCAAACAATAATAAAATGTGGACACAAAGCTCTAGGGAGGAAAATTGTGCTTCATTTGACTTTTAATACTGGTTTAACTTTACATACAATGTCACCCATGTGCATCAGAGGATCTCCTCATGGGCTTGATCGATATACGTGATAACCTGCCGGGACGAGAGGGAGCGCTATCATAAATATTCTCTACTCCTTCTCTTCCTGCAGCTCTGAGAAACTTACCTCCACCCCTACCATTTTATACAATATTGCAGGCCCTGCTGCCTGGAAAGATGCATCTTTTGCAAACAGAATAACCTGCTGGATAGATGTCCAGTAATTGTCCCTCAATTCCACAGTGAAGAGCTGAATACTTTTTGTTATTATTTGCCCAAGGGGGCTGCTTGTATAGATGCCAAGAGGTACGTTTTTTGTTGGATTTCTTTTCATTTAACAGGATGACCAAGTTGGTGTCCCCACAATCAATTGCTGCAGAAATTGCAGGATGTATTAAATAGAATATTCAATATAGTTTGGATCACTACCAGCTTACATGCTGCCACAGTTGTATTTCATATTATTCTGAAAGACCTGGTTAATAAACACTACTGTGCCAGAGTTCTGTTTCTAGACTATAATTCAGCATTTCAGCATTTACTGTTCTGTGATCAAAAAACGATGTGCCTAGCATCAAGAACTGATATTTAATGCCATACTCTGCAAATAGATTTGTGACTTCCTTACTGGCAGGCCTCTATACATGCAGACTGACAGCATCACTTCCTCTGTATCTATCCTCAACATTGGCACCCCACAATGTACTATGCTGTGCTCCCTGCTGTATTCCTTGTTTGTTTATGTTTGTGCCGCTAAATGTTTTCTCCAACTCCATCATTACATTTACTGATGACATCAACATTCTTAACCTGTTCACCAACAATGTGATTATACTTACTACAAAGACAAGATCTGCATACTGACACACACACAACTTATCTATTAGTCAGGATAATTCAACAATGTCAGTACTTCATCAGATGACCACAGATGACTCCATGTCATCCGATGACTCCATCTACGCTCACCAAGTTCTGAATATTATCTCTGGCTACACTGCATCTTTGTGCCTTCTGAGCTGAGCAAAGCACTATAGAGGGTAATGAATATCAACAGGCATGCAGCTGTGTTCTCTATTATTTGTCTTTGGTTGATATTTATACTAATATCAGTATTATATGGGAGCATGCAAGTAAGAATGTTATTATGTTACATACATATGACAAAATTTTAACTTGATATTGAACATAGTGTGTAATTTAAGAAAAGTAATTGTATATATCATAAGCTAAGGACTTTTCCATGTGTATATATGAAAGCAAATATATGTAGAGTAAACATATAGCTTATAAATCCATAAAGTTTATTCAAACAAATCACTGTGATGTATTGATCTTTCTAACTATTATTTTGTGTCCTTGCTACAGTTCCACTCCTCTGCATCTTGGTTCATAGATTTTAGACAGTAAAATAATGGGTTATTCTACGAATGTTTCTAGTACTTTCCTGTAAATAACCTTTTGCTGGCTTACTGAACTAAATACACTATTCACTATATATCAGCCAAGAAGTTAACTGGCCTCTTTCAACACTCTGTGGCTTCTTGAGGTACAGGGTCAGGCATATCCACCGTCTAATAGGTTCCCTACTCTTTTGCGTCCAAGAGGATTATCTCTTACTCAGAAGTTTATTTTTATATTGGTACTTCTGTCCACTCCACCCTTCCCAGTACCATGTATAAAAAGGTTTAGTACACTATATGTGCCTCTGCCATACTACATATCATAACCAGGATCTCTCTGTTGGCCAGGTCAATTCTCTGCTTTTCCTGGATGCTTCTTATGTTAGAACATTTGAACAATTTTGACAAAACCAGGCAAATTAGCCCAACAAAGCTTGTCAATGTTAGTCACATAAATTCTCCAAGATAATATCAAGTCAAGTATTGAAGGTCCCCATATTCTTACTGCCTACCTCACTACTTAGCCACTTATTCAATGTGTCTATGATTCTCTATTAGAAGAAAAAGATTTGTGAAATTTACCCATAAAATGTTTCAGTCTGCATCCATGTGTTCTTCTTGAAGAACTCATTTTAAAGTATCAGATGAGATCCACTATACTTATTCCCATCATCATTTTTAATATTACAGTCATTTCGCCTCTTAATCTCCATTTGCTGAAGCTAAACATTCCTTCTTTTATTTCTTATAACTCATACTTCACAGTCTTGGAATCAGCCTAGTCACTCTTCTCTGGACTTTCTCTAGTGGTAATACGTGGTTTTGGTAATTTGGAGCCCAAAACTGTGCACAGTACCCCAGATCATGCCTCCTTAGTGCATATATATCTTAAGTATATGTGGGTATATATATATATATTTTTTTTTTTAATATATATATAATATATATATATATTATATATATAATATAATATATATATATATATATATATATATATATATATAATAATAACATTTAATATAATATATTGTGAGACATGCCCAAACACCATCAGACAGACACCACATCTTTATCAAAAGCATGTTTATTTTCTCCTCCATAACAACACTGTCCCGCACAGCATACTGTGCTCCAAACACCAATCCCCAGTCCTCCGGGCTTCTCTTTCTCCCTCTCTGTCCTTGGACCGCCTTTCCTCTCTCCACGGGAACCTTGTCCCGCTCCCACTCCCGACTCTAGCTCCCAGACTGTAGGAAGGCGGGCCCTTTTATTCTCACCCGGATGTGCTCCAGGTGCTCCCTCTGGCGACACTTCCTGGTGTGGCGGAAGAGCACTTGGAAGCACTCCAGGCATCCCTGGAGGGATCCTCCTCCATCTTCCTGGGTGTGGCGAAAGTAAATCAGTCCAGGGCCTTCTGAGACTCAGGGCGTCCCATGCTGGTGGCCACGGGTCCCAATAGGCATGAGCCTCCTTGTTCTTTTCCTGTGGTCCTCCTCTGATCCAAGGCGGTTGCCGATTCGTGGCCCGGAGGACGTACATGCCACCTCCCGGTCCTTCCAGGCATCCCAGCCGAGTCGCAACCCCAGCAACTCGCCACAATATATATATATGGGTATATAGAGTGCATATATAGCTTAAGTATATGTGGGACCTTCCCCTCTCCAGCCAGGAAAACCCCCTGCACATGTTTTATGTATAAGAAGAACAAATTTAAAAGCATAAATATCAACAAAAAGAGAAAAGGGTACGCTCTAAGGCTGACATTTCTAAACTGAGCATTAGAACATCTTAGGGTGTCACTATGCATCTTATGAGGTACTGTGAACATAATGCTCACATTTTGACACTCTATTAAAAAAAGAATGAATTTGCTTTAAATTTTTCATTTCAACTTTCAAAACAGAAATTTCTTGCCTCAACCGGGTGAACAGACCGTCCTTTGGGACAGATGGAAATCTTCATTTCAAATGTATCTGCTTGCCATGGGTTTGGACACAGTTGCCAGTGCCAGAAAAAGAGCAATTCTCCTGCATTGCCTCGGCTCAGAAGGGCTCTAAGCGATGCTGACACATACAAAGCCGCTATTGGGCTTCTTGATGAGCTCTTTACAAAAAAGCAGAGTGCCCTTTCGAAACGGCTACAGTTCCATTTAGCCGAGTCTTATAAATTTGGCCTCCTTCGTGATGAAATGATTAGACCAACTGATTGAAAAAACTAGTCTTCCTCTGGTGCGTGAGAGCCTTCTTTAAGAGGATGATGACTTGACATTCTCTAAAGCTTTGACTATTGCTTGCCAAATAGGATCTGCTTCTCAAAGTGCACATAAAATAGCTGAAACACAGATGCCTCCTGCGAATCCCTTAAATGTTGTTTGGACAGTGAATGAGCCTCAGGGTGCAGAGTTTGTAATCTGATTGTCAGTCTAAAGCATCAGAACAGCAGATGAGGCCTCATGAAGCTCAGTGTCGCCAGCGCTGTGGCAATTGCGGCTCTACTAGACATGTATCTCATACCATGGACTGCCCTGAATGAAGACAAATATGTAGGCAGTGTCAAAAACCAAACCATTTTGCAAAATGGTGCAGGTCAGCACTGGACCCTGGAAATGGTAACTGTATACAGCAAAAACAACGCTCTGCTGAGTCTTCCCTTACAGTTATCCACACAGTCTCTTCTTCTCTGCCTGGGTTTCTCTCCTGTGCCATGTACCTGGATGATGTCTGTATCCCTCTTCTGCTAGACACGGAAGCTAAAGTATCACTTCTAAACATGGCCACCTATACAACATTCTTATCAAACTTACCACTTTAGCCACCTAACCTTTCCCTCTGCAGATATGGCAGTTCCAGAATTGATGTGATGGGTTTTTGTGCACTGCACTGTAACGTATGGCAAAAATAACATGTCTGATTTTCCTTTCCGTATCAGAAGACAACACAGCAATATTTTGGGCCTGGATTTGTTCACCAGTCTAGGGTTCACTCTGCTAGACAGCAATGGATTAATTCTTCTGAATGTGACATCTCTGTGGCATCAGAAATGGCCTGCCCTGTTTGCTGGCTTAGGCTATCTTAGCACATTTAAGCACAAGCCCCTGCTTAATACAAATGTCACTCCTGTTATTCAGTCTCTGCAGTGTGTCATAACAGAACTACAACGCCTCTTAATAGATGGCATTATAGATCCAATCCACGCCTCCCTATGGATATCGAATTTAGTCATATCAGAAAAAAAGTCAGGAGGGCTGCAGTTATGTGAGGATCTAAGATCAGTAAATCAGGCTCTCATCCCTGATCGTTACCCCTTGCCAACCATCAAAGAGCTCACCACTCAGTTCCATGGCTCAAAGTTTTTTTCAAAAGCTTAACCTTTGTGAAGGTTATCTTCAAGTTCCTCTGCATGAGGGCAGCAGGGACCTGACTACATTCACCACCCATGCTAGAATTTTTCGTTACACCAGGATGCCATTTGGCCTGTGCTCAGCTCCTAGTTATTTCCAAAACCTTATGTCCACTATAATGGCAGGAATTCCAGGGGTGGTTGTTTACTTGGATGACATTGTAGTCCATGGCTCAGATAATGCTGTCCATGATGAGCATCTGCAAGCAACCTTTTCAACTCATGGTCACCACAACCTTACCTTAAATGCAGATAAGTGCCTGTTTGCTGCACATGAAGTGGGTTCTGCTAGTCAACTCAAGGTTTATCACCTCTTCAGTCGAATGTGGAGGCCATTCAGCCTATTCCAGAACCAACTTCAGCCCCACAGTTGGCCCCATTTCTGGGGATGACGGGGTACTACATGAGATTCATGCCACAATACTCTGCACTCACTGTGCCCTTTCAGCAGCTGCTTAAAAAAGAGGCAACCTGGAGTTGGTCTGTGGACTGTGTGGAAGCATTTCACAGACTTGAAGAGTTGATTACTACTTCATCAGTCTTGGCAAATTTTAATGTGGACAGTCCAACTATTGTAACTTGTAATGCATCTGCTTCAGCAGTAGGTGCAGTTCCTTCGCAGATACAAGATGGAGTGGAGAAGCCTGTGGCTTTTGCCTCCTGTGCATTGAGACCTGCTGAACAGAAATAGTAGGGGAGAAGAAGGCACTTGCATGTGTATGGGCTTGTGAAAAGTGGCATACCTACCTGTATGGGCGTCCATTTACATTATGAACTGACCACCAGACCCTAAGATCTTTGATGTCTTCTGCTGTCTTCTGCTGGTTCAGGTCACAGGCTGCTGCGCATGCACTGCTGGGACAAGCGTCTCCAAAAGTACGATTTCAAGTTAAAGTTCACCCCAGGACAGGACAATGTTGTGGATGATTTGTTGTTGCATTCTGTTCACCCCCTACCGCTATGCAGATTGATCCCAAGTAGGATCTGATTCACTGCACTCCCCAAGATTTAGTTATCACTTCAGGAACTTAAAAAGAATCTGCCTTGGATCCAGTTTTCACAGTCCTACGACAGTATATTGCTAATGGCAGGCCATCAGAAGTGCCCCGTGAGTCTTACATCCGATTTAAAGATGAGCTTTCATGTTGGAATGAGACTTATCTAGCTCATGGATATAGCACGGTTGTGCCCAGCAGCCTCAGGAGTCAGGTTCTGGGCAAGGCTCATCTGGGCCACCTTGGAATTGTAAAACTAAAGCAACGCTGCACTGACCTAGTCTGGTGGCCTGCCATTGACCGAGACATAGAGGAACTGGTGCATAACTGTGCACCATATTTAATAAGTGATAAGACTGAGCCCCCACCAATGACATCTCTCCAACCCTTGGCCTGGCCTGATCAACCTTGGCACTTCATTCAAGTAGACATCTGAGGCAAATTAAAAGGTGTGCCACATCACCAGCACTTCTTGGCAGTAGCATACAACCTTCATGTAAAGTGGCTAGAGGTCATTCTAATGGGCGCAGAGTCCCTCATTTGTTTCCTGTATACATTGTTTGCTCGCTGGGATTTTTCAAAATGCATTATAACAGATAATGGTCCACAGTTCAATCTGCTGTGTTCACTGATTTTGTCCAAAACTGGGGTTACGCCATATTAAAACATCCTTTTATCACCCCAGGCTAATAGAGGAGTTGAACGTTTTAATCAGACGCTAAAAATAATAGTTAATAATTCTTTTTAATTCTTTGCATTTATATAGCGCTTTTCTCACTACTCAAAGCACTCAGCAATTGCAGGTTAAGGTTAAGGGCCCAACAGAGCAGAGTCTCTTTTGGCATTTACGGGATTGGCCTCATGGCCCACCTGTCACAAGGTTTCTCACAGACCTTGCTGCATTATAGAGCTGCTCAGCATTTTATGACTGGCATTTCCCCATACAAACTTATGCTAGGCCATAAGCTGGATGTGCCTTTGCACAGGCTTCGTCCCCCTACAACTTTTTCACCCACCAAGTCAGTTGAGTCAAGAGTGCAAAAATGACCAACAAAAACGACACGCAAAGTCCCAGCACAAGTTCAACAGGAGGTGGAGGAGACGGATTCCCAATTTCAAGGTGATGGACTGGGTCAGGGTCTGCCCCATGTTGCTCTGACAAGTTTCACTTTTTCTGGTCGTCACACCTTCAGATTAAGAGCCACCTTGGACCTGCAATCTCTCATGGCAAGCTAGCAGGCTGTGCGAGGTGCCAGCCCCTTCAGGATCTGATATTGTCATCAAGGGCAACCCTCGCCCACATAATACAACTTGGATGACCCAGGCCCCCCTTCTTCTTCCCTAATATACTGATCCTTAACCCATTGCCAGCAGTGGACCCCCAATATCTCGAGTAGCAAGATTATGTTCAAGGCCTACTCACTTCCAAGACTATTGTATGTGATTGTTCAGTAATGTTTTTGTCAATTATTTTATGGTCAGGTTTTGATTACTATGATCTGCGTCTTTTGGGATGTATGACATCTTTAAGGAAGGGTGTGGCATTGAATGCTGTACGGAGAGATAGTTGAACACGATTAGTAAATAAACAGCATTAGAAATGTTATTCTGAATCTGTCTCTATTTCAGACTTATGAACACTACACCAACCTGATTTTGTTTGATCTTGGAAAAGGTAAGTATGCTCAGGCCCTGTCAGTATTTGCAAGACTGCTATGAAAAAGTAGGAGCTTAAAGCAGAGATGAAAGAAAAAGATCTGGACAGCTTCTAGATTTCACTGTGAGTTCTTGTTATTTTGCTATAATTTGCAATCAGTTACTTACAGTATGTTGTGACAGGCGGCTGGTGTCCATGCCCAGCCAGGACGCCCCTGCACACTGTATTCAGGGGGAGCAGCCCTGGACAGTGCAATACCTCCCCCTGGACGCTAGATGACCGGCCCCCTGGGCTGGTGTAGTGCCTCGGTTTCCCACATGGCTCCCCAGGAATTGGAGTTGGGGCAGCCCTGTTGGGTCCCGCAGGTACCGCCAGGGGGTGCTGTGTTTGGGACTCCTGAGCCCATGTGGGCAACAGATTCGTCACACCTGGAAGTGCCGTTGGATCTTGGTGATCAAACACCTGAAGCACTTCCAGGTGACCTATAAAAGAAAGCCAGCAACCACCACTCATCAGCCAGAGTCGGGTGGAGGAGGACAAAATTGCGAGGGAGGAGTGGAGGTGCCAAGGAAGAGAAGAGAAGAGTGCTTGTGCTGTACTGGTGTTTGGGACCGTGTTGTGGCTGGGGGGAGTACGGGGAAGACATGCCCTCCAGCTGAAGAGTAATTAAAGTCTTTTTCTTTTACACGTGCCTCCCGTGTCCAATCTGTGTCAGGTCAGGCGCTATATAGCGTCTTTCTTACAATGTGAATGTAGTTCTTTATGTGATGAGGAATATGAAGGTATAAAAACTCATGTTTAAATGTGTCTGGTTAATAAGTACAACTTATTTTTTTACAGCGCTCTTGACAGAGAACAGTCGCAGAGTGAGTTAAGTGCAAGTTAACTTGCCTCACATTCAACTTAACATTAAATAATTGTATAGAACTCACCAGTCACATGTGATTTACTAATCCTTTATTAAAATGCAATATTCAAACCTGTTATATTGGGGGTATCGAACAGAATTTTGAAATTCGCTGGGGTTACTGTGGAAAAGTTTAGACAGCACTACTCAAAGGTGAATGGTAGATTTTTACAGATTGTAGCATGGCTACATAGATTGAAGGAAAAATCTGGCTGTCTTCTTTTTGGTTATCACCTCAACACTGCACAGGAGTTTAGAGTGCTTGTAGAAGCTACGCAGGCACCTGAGGCAATAGCTAAGCTTGGAAGGACTTTCCAGCTGCTTAGGGTTAGTATCACATTGCTATGACAGTGTATAGAAGGATTTGTTTTTTAAATTGCAGCTGACTGTGGAGAAACAATGAGTTAGCTATCTGAGCTAATAAAGTAAACAAAGGGGAACTACACCGAGGGTCATCCACCATACTGAGGTGGCCATCCAGAAGATGAATGAGAGGATGAACCCATATGGAGGAAAGTATTTGGGACTTCTGCTAAGACTCTGTTGCTCTTCGATTGATCTGTCAGGAGAGACAAACTGGTTTTTTTTATTGGCATAGCGTTGAGCTGACTACTTAAATCTGTTGTCCATTTTCTGGTTTCAAATCAACCACACCTCAGTAGAACTGGGCATTTGATCCTTATCTAATTAAGCTGATCTTAATGACTCCTTTTCTTCTTCTTTTTTGACTACATGCATTAATGTGTGTGTGTGTGTGCATGTTCTGTATGGGGAAAATTCGATAGATTGCTCAGAAGAGGGATGTCAGTTAATAATGCACACTATCGTATTTTTTCTGTAAATATGCTTAAGGGTGGTCAGTATTATAAATGTTAAAAATACACTTTTTCCCAATTGACTGCAGTAAATAATAAATACTTATAAAATAAATACTTATCTTAAAAAATACACATTCTTTTAATTCTGCTAATCATTTGACTACAAATTCAACTACTGACACACAGGTGTCTATTCTCAGCACTAGAGGAGTTTTTATTCCAGACAGCCTCAAAATTAATTGCTGCTTTGTTGCAGCTGTGAAATTCCCTCATCTGTAATACTGATTTTTTTAATTAAATATGAATTTTAGTCTTCTTAACATATTTCATCTGTTTAGTATGAGATAAAAAGCAGACTTTTGCCACTTTAATGTGACTCAAATCAACTCAGTGGTTGATCAGACCTACACATTAATTAAAAGAGAGATCAGAAATGTGAAAGGATAAGTTTGGTATTTTTGACGCTGTCAAAATTATTTCTACACAATCATGGTATGTATTAATTTGCCACATCAATCTGTAGTCAAAAGTGAAGCATTTTTTATGAATTTTAAAAAAGACCTAACTTGCTCTTGTATTTTAAAATTGAAACAAATACCGTGGAATTCCAAACATGACAAGAAACATATTATCAAATATATACATTTTTTAAGCCAAGAGTGTTACTAAATATTGCTTCGCGTATTGGGATTGTACACATATTGTAAAACAACATATTCATGTTGTTTTATGAAGGAAAAGAAAAGCAAAAAACAAGACTCAGCCATTTTAAAGGAGACTAGCTGTGTGCTTCACCTCATTGATCGTCTCCCTCCATTTACCGATCTTTCAGACTGAAGGTATAATCACACTTTGGAAAGTCCAAGAGTTGTTATCGACATTATTGAATGTTAATGACGAGATGTGATGTGCTGTCTTTGCTCTGTAAGCAGGTAGACAATAATCACTGAAAAAATTCACACTTAAGATCACTCTCCCACAATCAGATTGTGTGGTAAAAATAATTTAAAGTCCATTAAAATTTATGAATCACAATTCAGAACTATCTGAGTTCAACCTGGCTGCGCCATAAGATGGCTGCACCGACGAGAGCTCCGAGTCATCTCAGCAAAAAGTTATTATTTATTTTCTTACTACTCACTCTCTTTGTGCATACTACTTTATCACACTTTCAGTATGACCGGCAAACACTCCTGGAATTACGTTCATCAGCCAGTTCGGATTTTACAACAGTTTTTGATATCGCGGACACTGTACTGCCTGGAGTCTTTTGCTTACTCGCGCGACGCCGAAGGAAAACAAAGAGGGGGAAACGTGCCGGAATTCTGTGCCGAACCTGACAGAGAAACAACAAGCCTCCTCTGCCCAGCATCCTGCTCGCTAACGTTCAGTCTCTGGACAGCAAATTAGATGAGCTGCGCACACGGATAAAGCACCAAAAAGACATCACGAACTGCTGCGTTTTGGCGTTCACAGAGACGTGGTTGGAGCCCAGCGTACCCAACTGCGCTGTCACACCAGACAGGTTCACAGTTTATCAGGGAGACAGAACGAAGGACTCAGGCAAGTCGAGGGGAGGAAGTGTGTGCTTTATGGTTAACTCTTCGTGGGCTATGGATGTGTGTGTCTTAAAAACGCACTGCTCACCGGTTCTCGAGCTGCTGACCATTAAAATTGGACCCTTTAACCTCCCGAGGGAGTTCAGTTCAGTTCTCCTTTCAGTTGTTTACATCCTCCCACAAGCTGATAAAGCTTCGGCTATGGATGAACTGTATGATGTTACCAGTGGACTAGAGAAAGCTAACCCAGAAACAGCATTTATTGTGTTGGGAGACTTTAACAGAGCAAACATGAAGAAAGTTGTCCCTAAATACTATCATCACATCTCTCCCCCAACAAGAGGTGATCAAACACTGGATCATTGTTACACCTTATTCAAGGACTCCTACAAACCCCTCCCTCGACCAGCTTTTGGAAAAGCAGACCATTGCTCTATATTGCTGCTGCCCGCATATAAACAAAGTCTTAAACAGGAAAAACCGGTTTACAGGGACATCTACAAATGGGACAGTGAGGCTGAGGGGGTCTTACAGGACTGCTTTGAAACAACTGATTGGCAGATGTTTGAGGATGCAGCTGATGGCAACATCAATGAATTCACAGACTCTGTCACAGGATATATCAGCAAGTGCATTGACGATGTTGTCACTAAAACCTTCATTTGCATATATCCTAACCAGAAACCCTGGGTAAATGGGGAGATCCGGGCTAAGCTCAAGGCACGGACCTCTGCCTTTGGCTCAGTGGACTCTGATGCATACAAAGCAGCCAGATACGACCTACAGAGGTCCATCAAGAAGGCCAAATGGGACTACAGGGACAAAGTGGAGTCAAGCTACCACAGCTCTGACACCAAGCGCCTGTGAAATGGACTGTGCTGCATCACTGACTATCCATCCATCCATCCATTATCCAACCCGCTATATCCTAACTACAGGGTCACGGGGGTCTGCTGGAGCCAATCCCAGCCAACACAGGGCGCAAGGCAGGAAACAAACCCTGGGCAGGGCGCCAGCCCACCGCAGCATCACTGACTATAAAAAGAAAAACACAGTCAGTGTTCAGCCCACTGCATCTCTTGCAGACGAGCTCAACACCTTCTATGCTCGTTTTGATGCAGCCAACAAAGAACAGGTGCTACAGTATATCCTCAAGGGGGCAGTGAGTCTGTCACTCTGATCCTTGAAACGTCTGACGTGAGAAGGTCCTTCAAAAAGGTCAATCCTCGCAAAGCTTCGGGACCAGATGGCATCCCAGGCCGTGCCCTCAGGGTGTGTGCTGACCAGCTAGCACGTGTGTTCACCAACATCTTCAATTTCTCCCTGAGGCAGTCGGTGGTCCCCACTTCCTTCAAGGCATCCACCATCATTCCTGTTCCAAAGAAACCGGTGGTCTCCTGTCTGAATGACTATCGCCCGGTTGCACTGACATCGGTCATTATAAAGTGCTTCGAGCAACTGGTCAAAGATTACATCTGCTCCTCCCTCCCCGACACGCTGGATCCTCTCCAATTTGCTTACAGAGCAAACAGATATACAGAGGATGCCATTGCGCTAACAATAAACACTGCCCTCACCCACCTGGAAAGAGGAAATACATATGTAAGAATGCTATTCATAGATTACAGCTCTGCATTCAACACCATCATCCCCTCAAAACTTGAAGCTTGACGACCTTGGGTTGGGGATGACCATCTGCAGATGGATTTTCTCTTTTCTCACAAACAGGCCCCAGGTGGTGAGAGTTGGCAAACACGCATCCTCATCACTCATTTTAAACACAGGAGCGCTGCAGGGCTGTGTGCTTAGCCTCCTCTTGTATTCCTTGTTCACCCACGACTGTGTTGCAAAACAAGGCACAAACACCATCATCAAGTTTGCAGACGACACAACCATCATAGGCCTTATCACTGACAACGATGAGATGGCCTACAGAGAGGAGGTGCTGGCACTGAGTAATTGTTGCCTGGATAACAACTTGTCTCTTAATTTCAGCAAAACCAAGGAGATGATCGTGGACTATCAGAAACAGCAAGGCGGAGAACACCAGGCCATCTACATCAGTGGCGTAGAAGTTGAAAGGGTTAATAGCTTCAAGTTCCTCGGAGTAAACATCACCGTGGATCTCTCGTGGACCCTTCACATAGACACTGTGGTTAAGAAAGCTCGCCAGCGACTCTACTTTCTGAGGAGGCTGAGGAAGTTTGGCATGAATGCCAACATCACCTCAAACTTTTACAGAAGTGTGGTCGAGAGTCTGCTGATGGGCTGCATTACCGTCTGGTATGGGAGCTGCTCTGCCAACAGCCGGAAATCACTACAGAGAGTGGTGAAGGCAGCAGAGCACATCACGGGCAAGAGTCTCCCTACCATTGAAGACATTTACCTCCATCGGTGCTTGCGTAAGACAAGCAGCATCATAAAGGACCACAGCCATTCAGCACACCAGCTGTTCTCCTTGTTACCATCTGGCAGACGATACAGGAGTCTGGCTGCTCGGACTACAAGACTTAAGAACAGTTTTTACCACCAGGCCATTCGACTCCTCAACAGCAACACCTGAACACTTACATACACTTACATTACACCTACATTGCATTATATCTACATTGCACTACTCACACACAAACTGTACCTGCATACACTCTGAATACGGACTAGAACATGCATCTGCACCTTATGGAGTATGCATCTGTACTTATAAAACATTATCTGTGCAATAACTGTCATTTGTACTTGATGCTCTTTCAACTCATATTGCTCTATAACTTCTTTTAAAATGTACACATTTTAATTTATATAGCTAGTCTATTTTTAACTTGTATTTTTTTTTAATTATTTTTAATTATTTTTTTTAGCTTTATTGGATCTAGGCTGAGTGACTTGTTTTTCTCGTCATACACATTTCATTGTATTTTGACCCTGTGTTAACCTATATATGACAAATAAACCTAAACCAAACCAAACCAAACTACCTATTTGTAACAGAAACAGTGAAACTTAAAAAAAAAAATGAGTTGAGCACCCATGTGCTGCCAACCGCTGGCACACAATTTGAAACACGGCAGTACTCAAATTATATGATTATCAGGCAGAGTGATAGGTCTGCCTCTTTAATAGACTCTTGACACACAGAACAACATGTGTTAAGTCATGGCAGAATATAACCATGGAAGAAACTGAATTACAGAGGAAGAAGGAAGATAAAATGCAATGGAAGTTATGGAAATTTTCAAATTTGGTGGTCTACCTTCAGGAAAATGGCAAAATGTTACAAATGTTGGCCACTGTGAGCAGACAACAGAACAGGGAACATATCCTTACCTCATGGATAGTAACAAGAACAACCCAGCCACAAGGGAATGCACAAACCAGTGTGTTTCTTCGTGCCGGTTCCAAGCCCGAATAAATGGGGAGGGTTATGTTAGGAAGGGCATCCAGTGTAAAATTTTGCCAAATCAATATGCAATACAAATTTCCATACCGGATTGGTCGAGCCCCGGGTTAACAACGACCGCCACCAGTACTGTTAGTCAACAGAGTGCTGGCGAAAATTGAGCTACTGTTGGCCGAAGAAGAAGAAGGAGAAGAAGAGGAGGGAGACATGTCCGGAGGCAGGAGGAGAGGAGGAAAATAAAGAGAGTGGAACTGAGTGTAGGAACTTTGAATGTTGGCAGTATGACTGGTAAGGGGAGAGAGATAGCAGATATGATGGAGAGAACGAAGGTTGATATATTGTGCATGCAAGAGAATAAATGTAAGGCCAGCTGGATTGGAAGTGGATTCAAATTGTTTTGTCATGGTGTGGATGGGAGGAGAAATGGGGTAGGGGTTATTCTGAAGGAACAGTATATCAAGAGTGTTTTGGAGGTGAAAAGAGTGTCAGGCAGAGTAATGATTATGAAGCTGGAAATTGGAGTTATGATGATGAAAGTTTTTAGTGTATATGCACCGCAAGTTTGGTGTGCAATGGGTGAGAGAGAAGTTTTTGGAGTGAGTTGGATGAAGTGATGAACAGTGTACCCAAGGGACAGAAAGTGGTGATTGGAACAGATTTCAATGGGCATGTTGGTGAAGGGAACAGTAGAGATGAAGAGGTGATGGGTAGGTATGGTGTCAAGGAGAGGAATGAAGAAGGTCAGAGGATAGTGGATTTTGCCAAAAGGATGGACATGGCTGTGGTGAATGCGTATTTTAAAAAGAGGCAGGAACATAGGGTTACATACAAGACTGGAAGAAGATTCACACAGGTAGATTACATCCTATGCAGAAGAGATGATCTGAAAGAGATTGAAGACTGCAATGTGGTGGCAGGGGAAAGTGTAGTTAGCAGCATAGGATGGTGATCTGTAGGATGACATTGGAGATCAAGAAGTGATACTGACTGGAACGAGTGAGGGCAGAGCCAAGGATCAAATGGTGGAAGTTGAAAAATGAAGACGGCAAGGTTGAGTTTAGGGAGGAGGTGAGACAGACACTGGGTGGCAGTGAAGTGTTACCAGAGAGTTGGGAAACTACAGCAGATATAGTAAGGTGACAGCAAGAAGGGTGCTTGGCGTGACATCTGGAAAGAGGAAGGAGGAAAAGGAAACCTGGTGGTGGAAGGAGGAAATACAGTAGAGTGTACAGAGGAAGAGGATGGTAAAGAGGAAGTGGGATAGTCAGAGAGATGCAGAAAGTAGACAAGAGTAAAAGGAGATAAGGCACAAGGTGAAGAGAGAGGTAGCGAAGGCTAAGGAAAAGGTGTATGATGAGTTGTGTGAGAGGTTGGACACTAAGGAGGGAGAAAACGACCTGTACTGAATGGCTAGACAGGGGGACCGAGCTGGGAAAGATGTGCAGCAGGTTAGGGTGATAAAGGATAAAGATGGAAACATACTCACAAGTGAGAAGAGTGTGTTGAGCAGATGGAAAGAGTACCTTGGGAGGCTGATGAATGAAGAGAATGAGAGAGAGAAGAGGTTGGATGATATGTAGTTAGTGAATCAGGAAGTGCAACGGATTAGCAAGGAGGAAGTAAGGACAGCTATGAAGAGGATGAAAAATGGAAAGCCCATTGGTCCAGATGACATACCTATGGAAGTATGGAGGTGTTTAGGAGAGATGGCAGTGGAGTTTTTAACCAGATTGTTTAATGGAATCTTGGAAAGTGAGAGGATGCCTGAGGAGTGAAGAAGAAGTGTACTGTTGCCGATATTTAAAAATAAGGGTGATGTGCAGGACTGCAGTAACTACAGGGGAAATAAAATTGATGAGCCACAGGATGAAGTTATGGGAAAGAGTAGTGGAAGCTAGGTTAAGAAGTGAGGTGATGATTAGTGAGCAGCAGTACGGTTTCATGCCAAGAAAGAGCACCACAGATGCAATGTTTGCTCTGAAGATGTTGATGGAGAAGTGTAAAGAAGGCCAGAAGGAGTTGCATTGCGTTTTTGTGGACCTGGAGAAAGCATATGACAGGGTGCCTCGAGAGGAGCTGTGGTATAGTATGAGGAAGTTGGGAGTGGCAGAGAAGTACGTAAGAGTTGTACAGGATATGTACGAGGGAAGGATGACAGTGGTGAGGTCTGTGGTAGGAGCGACGGATGCATTCCAAGTGGAGGTGGAATTACATCAAGGATCAGCTCTGAACCCTTTTGTATTTGCAATGGCGATTGACAGGTTGACACACGAGATTAGACAGGAGTCCCCATGGACTTTGATGTTTGCTGATGACATTGTGATCTGTAGCGATTGTAGGAAGCAGGTTGAGGAGACTCTGGAGAGGTGGAGATATGCTCTACAGAGGATAGGAATGAAGGTCAGTAGGAACAAGTCATAATACATGTGTGTAAATGAGAGGGAGGTCAGTGGAATGGTGAGGATGCAGGGAGTAGAGTTGGCGAAGGTGGATGAGTTTAAATACTTGGGATAAACAGTACAGAGTAATGGGGATTGTGGAAGAGAGGTGAAAAAGAGAGTGCAGGCAGGGCAGAATGGGTGGAGAAGAGTGTCAGGAGTAATTTGTGACAGACAGGTATCAGTAAGAGTGAAAGGAAAGGTCTACAGGACAGTAGTGAGACCAGCTATGTTATATGGGTTGGAGACGGTGGCACTGACCAGAAAGCAGGAGACAGAGCTGGAGGTAGCAAAGTTAAAGATGTTAAGATTTGCGCTGGGTGTGACAAGGATGGATAGGACTAGAAATGAGTACATTTAAGGGTCAGCTCAAGTTGGATGGTTGGGAGATAAAGTCAGAGAGGCGAGATTACGTTGGTTTGGACATGTGCAGAGGAGAGATGCTGGGTATACTGGGAGAAGGATATTAAGGATAGAGGAGGAGGAGGAAAATAGGAAGGCCTAAGTGAAGGTTTATGGATGTGGTAAGAGAGGACATGCAGGTGATGGGCGTAACAGAACAAGATGCAGAGGACAGGAAGATATGGAAGACGATGATCCGCTGTGGCAACCCCTAACGGGAGCAGCCGAAAAAAGAAGAAGATATATAGTAACAAGAACATGGGATAAAATATTTTACTTCTATTTGTAACTACTAGCTTGAAATACTTTGGCTGGCTACTACACCTCTAGACCAGACATCCAGGCTAAGTCAATACTATTCTACATTCACAGCATGTTTCCCAATCTCATTTCCCCAAATCAATGGTGCAATGACAATAAATCACAAAATATAAAGGTGAAATATGAATATATTGCAAAGTAAGGTGAATATAAAAATAAATAATAGAAAGTGTTCTGTTATTATCTGAGTAGAGTTTGAATTTTAACCCTGTGTCTAAATGGATTTTCACTGAATTCTCATCCCACACACTATACTACATCACTGGGCTTGACAACAGTTAATTTTATGTTAAATAATTCAGTGTGAGTGCATTATTTGTAGTACTTTTGGATGTATAAAATGAAATTCTCATTTGCATGTACATCCAACATGCAAGATATTGTCACTGCTTTGGGCCATGATAAACAAGAATGTGCTTAAAGTAAATAACTTCATGTCAGTTAACAGAAAACACAGATTAGCTTACCTGACATACTTCTTACTCCCGTTTTCTCAATCGACTCAACTTGGTATTATTTAGTGTTGGTGGTATTATATGTGTCTATATATGTAAGCAGATTTGCCATGTGCTTCCTGTATTGTTTTTGTTGCTGGCAAGTCTCCTATGTGCGACTGTACTGAAGAACATATAGGGGCTGATCTTGAGGGAACACAGGAGAAAGATTTGAAGGACGCACAGAAGCTCACAAGTTTGTCCTGTTCATCTCCTGGCAGAAATGTAATGACCAGGACAAAGAACAGTGACCCCAATTCAGCTCCTCCTACAACCTGACTCTTCAGGTCTCCAGAAGATAAAGATGGCCCAAAATGTAATAATGGCATCAGTTATGTTTGACTAACATGCTGAAGATGAAATTAATGTTGCCCAGAAATTCTTCATTCATCTTATACCAATCAGCAATAAACTGGGTTTTTCTGTTGAAACTTCAAGCCTTTGCATGTCTTCATGTCTGCTTCTTTACATAGGGTTGACTCCAGCTTCCAGATATCTAGTGACACAAACAGCAGCTTTCACATATAAATGGAAGGCCATTTCCGAATAATTCTACACAGAAGAAACTCATGCTAAATAAGCCATGATGCTCTAGGCCAACTACGTCTTCTGATTTGTAAAGAAAATTTCCATTAAGGGTGGAAATCAAGTAAATAAAAATAAAAGCAAGGAAGCAGGTTTAACAGATAAACTGGTATTAAAAGACATAATGAAAATCTTTGGGAAATTTTGTAGGAAAACAATTAACTCACTCTAGCATATTTCAGACTATAGAAATTGAGTATAGAAATCCATCCATCCATCCATCCAGCTTTCCATTTTTTAAATCCTCTTGTACAGAGCAGGGTCAAGAGGAAACTGAACTGTATTTCAGCAAGCTTTGGGAACAAGGCAAGTGCAATCCAACATACACACACCAAGGTCAGTATAGCATCTGCAGTTCTCCTAACATGCCCATCTTTGGACTGTGGTGGAGTTCAGAGTACTCAGATCATATTCACACAGATATGAGGCAACCTCCACACAGGGAGCACATGGGACTCAAGTATAGAAATGAAGCATCAAATTATTCTTCTTCTTTCACCTGCTCCTGTTAGAGGTTGCCACAGCGGATAATCTTCTTCCATATCTTTCTGTCATCTGCATCTTGTTCTGTTACACCCATCACCTGCATGCCTTCTCTCACCACATCCATAAACCTTCTCTTAGGAATTCCTCTTTTTCTTTTCAATTCAATTCAAATTAAAGTATTTAAAATGAAAATGATAATCTATGCTTGTTATAAACTGGTTAACATAAAAACCGGCAGTCACCCCCAAACTCCTAACTTCTTAAAGATCACAAATAAAAACCACTGCTGTTCCGGTAATGAACAGCTATTGATTCTGAGGTATGTAATATTTGTCCCTCTCTAGAACATAAACTGGATGTGCAGGACAGTTGTAAATAAGTTAATATATGGACAATAAAGAATAATTTTATAAAAATAAAAGTATTTTAAACAGTTATGTGAATATTTTTTACTATATGTAAAGCCATTGAACAGCTTAAATGATGTAACTATTGGTTCAGTGTGTTCTATTGGTTTTGGAGGATCCTTGTCATCAATCTTTGTACTATTTCCCATAGCAAATCGCCTAAATATTTTCATTCTTGACTTCATTTTCCTAATTAAATATTGCACAGATCATGACATTTCCATTTCTCCAGGAAAAGTCCAAAGGGACAATTATGTGATATAAAGATATGTTGAGTAAAACCAGCCTGCTTTATACCGTCCTCTTGATAGCATTCTGGAAAATATAGCCTTAAGAGTTTCGTTCTGCCTTTTAAAATTGCTGCTATTAAATGAATACTTCTAATTTAAACAGCTTGGACTAACTTTCTTTATTTAATTTATGTTCTTGTTTTATTCGGTCAATGATCAACTTCTTTCGCATGCTGTGTACACACTTGTAACAAAACATTTTTTTGCATGCAGACTTTTATTGCTGCAGTTTTACACAAATGACTCTGTTTTACAGTATTAAATACTAAAAGCAGTAGTTACAAAAATAACATAGTATTCTTAAAAGGGCTTAAACCAGTTCAAGATGACATGGAGGGGCTGTGTATTGGAGTTAAAATAATTCTTTACACACCTCATGGTAGTAAGTCTTACAATATTTAATCTGTGTGGTGTATTAATATAATAATATAACATTATTTAAATTCAGATGCAGTTTTTACATAGATAGAAGAGCTCCTAGGGATGAGTAACTGTTTTCTCGGGAGAAAGCACACTGAGAATGCACTAAGATGATGGGATATGTGCAAATATCCAAATCATCCTAAAGCAAAGAATGCTCAAACTTTACATTTAAGATAAAATAGTATGTATTGGCTTGCAGAAGTTATAAGATAAGTGATTGAGACCTTATGTTAGTTTGTCATTGTTTTAGCTGTGTAGTAATATTTAATACAAACAACATGACCATTAATAAGTTATCAGTTGTTCAGATTTTAACATAATGCAAGTGTTGCTTTGTTTCCATAACTGGTACATGAGCAACCCCCATGACCCTGTATAAAGAGAGAGTGTAAAAGTATTTCACGCTCTTTTTGGGTTCTTTGGACACAAAGCTACCTGTGGGGTTCATTGTCCTTAAGAGGATTCTTCAGTTTCTCTTTCCTTCTATAACTTGCCATCTCTAAAATCTTTTTTGATTTTTTGGCTCTTGCCACCAACAGCACTCACTGACTTGCTCATGTTAAAGTATATGATAGGCAGCTCGCTGTATGAAATTAATTTTAATCATTCAGGTTGCATGTTTTCATCCATTTTAGCTTCTAGTGATTGATATGTGTGATTTCTCTGCAATTTACCATACAGTAGGTTTAGATAATTTAAATTTATTATCTTACTGAAACTTACTTCTGTTTACTGACACTAGCAATCACTGAGGGATTAAGGAATGTTCTTGCCTTGTCCTGTAAGAAAACGGAGATATATTTTTGTTTGTCCATTCAGTGGTGGAAACCTGGCAACAGACTGTGAGCTGTGGTGTTAGCAGTGTGCAGCCTGCCAGTGCAATTGTGTCCAGGGGTGAGTATTGTGGAGTGAACATGGAAAACAGGGTTAATAAGCTAAGGTACAGTTTAAAGGCATTTGTTCTTGTTAACCACAACAAAAGAACGTAGCTGGTGTCAATGGATCACCTTGCTGACTCCGATCAGGTATGCATTAAGATACCAGGACAAGAGGTGGCACTGTCACACATGTCTTGCCTCCTCCCTCCAAAGCATATAAAAATGGCTGTCACTAGAAAGAGACGTCTAACTTGTGATCCAAGCCTTTGACAGGATGAAGCTCCCCACTCAGACCCGTTGAAATAGAGCAGAATTGGCTAGCTAGTCAGTTATTTCGTGCTACTGTGCCCCCGAGTGCTTGCTTATTTCTTTGACATTTTATTTATTTTTTTTTTTTTTGGTTGATTCACAATTAAACAGGGTGGCCAGGCTGGTAAAGCAACTATTTTTAGGACTCTGCAAGTCATTATGTCCCAGAGAGGCCAGTACAGTGCCTTTTTTGGACAGTTTCATGGTAAAAAATGATATCCTGGCAGCAGTGGGCACTAGCCAGGAATTAACCTAGGGCGTGACACCAGTCTATTGCAGAACCACCTCACACACTCACCAGTTAATATAAAATGCACATCTTTCGGGATGAGAGAGGAAAATCAGAAGATACGATGGGAAACTCTGGAGTATATGGTTTAAGGCAGAAGCCAGCTCTAGATGAGGTGCCAGTCTGTCACAAGGCCTCTTACACAAACACACACACCATTGCCACCACCAATCACTTGTTCTAGACTGAATTGCAGTTACTTACAGTATGTATCAACCTAGCATGCAGGTCTTTGAGATGTAATAGGAAAACCAAAGCTGCCAGAGGACCCACACTTAAATAGAGCCAGACAGGCTGAGAATCCAACTCAGGTCACTAAAGCAGTGACAGTGCAAGTGTTAGCTTCACCTTAATAATATACTGTACTCAGGGAATCTAATTCTAGATAAAATTACAAAAAAGTTAATGCTAATAAAATAATAGCATTGATTTATGTACAGGATATGCATTCTGCTTGTGATGTTTGTTGGTGACACTGTGTTCATTTGGGTTAATGTATTTCTCTCATCAGTTCTGCTTGGATAGGTTCTGAACTCATGACCCAACTGGACATTTATATTGTAAGAAAGCACTATATTGCGCCCGACCCGACACAGATTGACACAGGAGGCACGTGTATAAAATAAAGAAACTTTTATTTTCTTCACCTGTGGGGCACGTCTTCCCCGTAATCCCCACAGGCACAACACAATCCCAAGCACAATACCAAAACACCACACTCCTTTCTTTCTTCCACTCCGCTGAGTGGTGGTCGCTGGCTCCCTTTTATTGGGTACCCGGAAGTGCTCCAGTTGCTTGACTAGCAACATCCGCCTGCACTTCCATGTAAGGCGAAACCAGCACCCAAAGAGATGCTACTCTGCTGGGCCCTTGAGCAAGGCCCTTAACCTTCAATTGCTCCAGAGGCGCTATGCAATGTTTGAACCTGCGCTATGACCCCCAAAGGGTATGCGAAAACCAAGTAATTTCCTTCGGGATTAACAAAGTATAAAAAAAAAGGGGCCAGCAGCACCTGCTGCAGCACCCCCTGGCGGCACCTACGGAACCCCACAGAGCTGCACAGAACTCCAACCCCCATGAAGCCCTGGGGGAGTCCGAGGCACCGCTGCAACTCAGAGTGGTTGCCATTTAGCATCCAGGGGGAGATACAGTGGAACCTCGGTTCACGAACGTCTCGGAACACATACAAATTGGTTTACGACCAAAAAGTTTGCCAAGCTTTTGCATCTGTTCACGACCACACACTCGGTATATGAACAAGCCAGTTCCTGCACGTGTTCAGTCTCTCCCTGTGCATTCTCTGTGAAGCGAGCAAGCGAGAGAGAGAGAGAGAGACACTCACACATACACACGCGCGTGCGAGAGACACACACACAGACACGCACGCGAGAGAGACACACACACACAGACACACGTGCGCGAGGGAGACACACACACACACAGACGCGTGCGCGCGCACGAGAGAGACACACCCAAACACACACACACACACATAGACCCATGAGTGAACGAGAGAGACATACACACGCGCAAGCTAACGAGAGAGACACACACACACGCGTGAGCAAGTGAGAGAGAGACTGCTGGACGCATAAGGCCGAGAAGGCAGTTAAAGAATGAACCAGGCTTGTTTTTAAAGAGACAAATCCGAACATTGTTTTAACCTCGTTGTATTTAATGAAGATTTTTTTCTATTGGATTTTAACCTCCACTTCTGTTTATAGCGATCGGTTCGTAGCTTGCATTGTTGCAATGTTACTTTTCTTGGTGGTTTATTAAATTACGTATTTTTCAAATGTTAATTTTTTTTTCCTGTGCTTAAAACTCATTAAAAAAAGTGTTTTTAGTGAGCGGTCCATAGCGCTATAGCGCGAGCTCTTGCAGTGTTAGCTTTCTCTGTTGTTCAAGGTTTTCTCAGTGTTATTCAATGTTTTTACATTTAGTTTACTATTATGCTGTGCATTCTATGATATAATTAACTATATTTGTGCTTAAAAATCTTTTAAAAAAATATATTTACATACAGTTCGTACAGTCTGGAGCGGATTAATTGTATTTACATACAATCCTATGAGGGAAATTACTTCGGTTCACGACCAAATCGGTTTATGACCAGAGTTTTGGAACGAATTATGGTCATGAATCAAGGTTTTACTGTACTGGGCTTCCCACCCTTGTCCCCCTGGCAGATGTGGTGAAGGGCGTCCTGGCCAGACATGGGCCCTGGCCATCTGTCACAATATTAAAGGAAAACGTTTGTATTTTTCAAGTCAATGTTATTTGGTCACAATCATGGTATATATTAATTTACCACATAAAATTTGGTCTTAAACTGAAGCTCATTTTTCAAATTTAAAAGCATAATTAACCTGCTCTTAGCTTTTATAATGGATTTAATGTCTACCGGAGACCCAACAGAAAAACAGTGTGAAAAAATTGCAAATTTATTCAAAGGATTTTTTTGTGTGGAAAATGTCATAGGTATTTTTCTTGTTTACCAGGTCTTTGCTTCTGCTTTTACGAAATGTTGTAACTTTTATAGCTTTTAAGAAGCCAGGATAGCCTACGACCGTAGAATTTAGAGAACCTACAGAGTATGGGGTAAGCATCAAAAAGAGTGTTTCTGTGCTTGGAGATGGTCATTGTTTCTGTGTCAATTAATAACTGCATTTCATTACTGAGTCTTTTCTGTGTAATTAACATACAGTATATGTATACAAAAAGACTGGAACAAAATGTATTTTGTACTAGTTGACCATTAAAGAGCAAAAAGAAAGCACTTTAGTACACTGTGGAATGCCCAGAGAGGTGTTGGGTAGCCAGCTGACCTACACAGAAATTATCATTGTTCAATAAATTTAAGTGTTAAAGTAACCCTGAAAAGTGTACTGATGGAATTGTTGCTTTCACATATACTGTATGTACTTTAAATGTTAATTTAATACTGGCAGCTTTGCTGTACAGTATATGTCTGGAGTGCCCATGCTGTGCCAGTTGAATATGTACAGTTGCTCTTTTCCTTAGTAAGCAGGAAAAGATTCAAAAGAAGAAATCTGCTTGTGTAAAGTAGCAAAATATTTAGGATAGGAATGTGACAGGCCATAAAAGGAAAAGAGTGGTATGGAGTGGTCATATGTGAAGTACAACGTTTGGAGGTTTAAATAACAATAAAAAATGAAATGAAACTGCATGGCTTGAGACGTTTCACAGCTGGTGACATTTACAGGATACCTTGCTGGCAATACTACTATTTCTATTAAAAATTCTTGTTTTTTTACTCACTTTTTCCTGCTAACCTTCTCCTTCCATCTGCAATTTTCTTTTAATTGTCTCATCCAAGTATTGACTTGCGTAGAAAGCAGCAGATGTTTAAACAGGAAAATCTGCTGAAGTGGTACCAAACAGGAAAGAAGAAAGAGTTTGTCTATGGAATAGTATTAAAAAGTTAAGCTTTCTGCTGCTCTGTTATTGTGGGCCATGTAGCGTCTGTCAAACAAGATGGATGAGATTTTGGTGCTGAACAGGTCTTCTGGGGAATACATATGTGACTTCTAGTTTTCTGCAGAAATTTGGCTGAAAGCTGAACCTCCTGATTCTGTGGTGGCACTAAATGGGTTTCACATTTTATGCTCAAACAGAAACGCCAGAGGAATCAACATAGAAGGTGGAGAATTCGCTATTTTTATGAATGATAGCTAGAGTAATCTGAGACACATCATTGTTATTGTGCAGGTTTGTACTCTGAATGTGAAGATATTTATTGTGGGGCTGAGGCCATATCACCTGCCCCAGAGATTTTCACACTTTACTGTTTTCAGAATCAGAATTCACCTTATTGGCCAGGTACCCTAATTTGAACTGGGAATTTGTGTTCACAGCATTAGTGCAACATACAATGACAACACAGAATACAAAAGATAAATATAAACAGATGAAATATAAAATGGCAATACAAAAAAGAAAGAGATAGTAGGATTAATATGTCCAGGTAGTCTTGTGTGCAGATATACTGTACACAGATACTGAGTAGATGCTCAGACTGATTAGTCAGAATAACTGAACGTGGTATAAAACTGTTCAGGTGACGTTGTTTTAGCTTTCACTGCACAAAGACATTTGCCAGACGGAGATGCCCTGGGTGAGTGGGATCGGCAATGATCTTTGTGGCCCTCTTCTGTACCCTGGACTCATATAATGTAGGACTTCAGTGTGTGGTAAGTTAGAGCCTATTATCTTCTCTCAGGCTCTAATGATGTGCTGAAGATTGGCCGTAGCCTGAACAAAGGCAGCACCAAACCAGACAGTTATAGATGATGTCAGAATGGACTTGATGATGGCTGTGTAGAATTAGACCGGTATTGCCTAAGGGAGATTGAATTTCTCAGCTGACACAAAAAGAACATTCTCTGATGGGTTTTCTTAATACTACATGTGATGTTATTGTCCCACTTAAGGATTCATGGCAGCACAGTGCACAGAAGTTTAAATCTGTCATCCCAATGGCTCTGTCATTTATATCAAGTGATAGGTAACTGTTTTCTGAAATCTGTAATTCTGCTTGTGTTATGTCCCACCCTAGGCTGATGTTACAACAGAGACAATATACTTTGTTGTCAACTGATTTGCTACAAATGTTTTTGGAAATTTAATCAAGTTAATTTTTCTCCTTAACAGCTGTTCATTATTTATAGTGTGCACAAGAATAGAAAAAATACTGAATGTGCTTTTTGATAATGTGAAAAAAAACAAGCAAATCAGTAGTTTTGCCTCACATATACACCTCACCACAGCTTACTACATCTGATCACCAAATATAAATCTACTGTTCAACAACTGTTCATTATTAAAAGAACTGTGAGAAAGTGGATACAAGAGGCTAGGAAAGCTCTACAGGATTGCCTGGAGGTAGCAAACTGGGATAGACTCTGATGGCAAATAATGAGGACATTGAGGGATTTACAGACACCGTGTTACATATCACATTAACACCTACTGTATGTGAATATCGTAATCCTAAAAGGACAGTGTGTTGTTTCCTAATTAGAAAATATTGGAGGACAAAAGGACTTGAATAAGCTATTGAGCAAACAGAAGAAAGTCTTCAGGGCTGGATATAAGGAGGAAATCAAGAGGGTACAGAGAGAGAGAGAGACTAGGAAAGATGTAAAAATTACTACTTGGACAAACTGGAGTGAATATTACAACAGGACAGTGTTAAAGAGGTGTGGTGATCTTGTTGTACCCCACACTAATCTACACTCCATGGGTGACAGGACCTTCAGCTGTATAGCGCCCAGACTCTGCAATGACCTACCGAAATTAATCTGGTCAGCTGGCTCCATGAATTCTTTTAAAAAACAACTCAAAACTCATCTGTTCAGGAAGGCTTTTAGCTCTACCTGACTTTATTACCCTTCTCTCAGTTTACCTCTCTGTCAAGATGCTCTTGTAACCTGTATGTGTGTGTGCTAGACCATCAATTATGTTGTCTGTTAGGCTTTCTCTGAATTTACTGTCTTAATCTTCTTTATTTATTTATTTGGTTTGTACTATGCTATATACTGTATACCCTGCCGTTCTTTCTTATATTCCGTAAGTGCCTTGAGCATGGGAAAGGTGCTATATAAATAAAATGTATTATTATTATTATTAGAAACATTAACAGTTACAAGAGAAATTCAGCAGGGCAAATGATATAAACCCAGCTCCCATTTGTTCTGACATGCTCTACAGAGTGTATTTCCAGATGGAAAAACCTGTTACCATGGTCAGGATCATATTATTTGATTTTTCCAGTGCCTTTACTACTCTTCAGCCTCTCCAGTTAGAGAAAAACTTTAAAGTGATGCAGGTAGCTTCCGCCATGGTGTGCCGAATCAAGGCCTTTTCAACTAACTGATGACAGTTTGTGTGGCTCCAGGGCTTTATCTTGAAGATGGTAATCAGCAACACGGCAACCCCATCAACCCTGATACTTTCTCCCAAAGTATAACCACAATTAACATAATCTGCAGAAGCTCTCAGATGAGTTCTCCATTGTAGGCTACATTGATAATAAAGGTTACGTTTAGATTAGGGGATATGAGCCAAGTAAGGCAAGGCACGGGCACACTCTAACAGATGGAAAACCTGGCAGGAAAAATGGTTTTCCTTAAAAAAAAGATCCAGATCAGAGATTTAGCAGTTCATTTGGCCCACAGCATATGCAAAATCCGCCTGTTTTTTTAATGCCAAATGTTCCTGCTGCAAAATTAAGCTTTCAAAAAATAGAAAGATCAAAAGATGATATGTCATCAAAAAGAATCATGCAGAGTTCAGTACCAGGAGATCAAAATGCACTGTAATCATAATTAAAACCAAAATCCTCAACTGTCAAAAATTCAAACCAACAAAAGTTCTTTAACTAGGTATCTACAAACAAAGAATTACACACTAGGTCATAAGGAAATATTTTGGATCACTCAGACATGAGTGGTGCTGACTTTTATACAGCTAACCTGATGACATCACAGGTCATAGCAACCTCGCAATAATAAGCACAGAACCTATAAAATGGCAGCACCAAAGAAGAAAAACAAAATCGAGTCAGAAGAGATTTTTCACTGCTTTAAAACATATTGCAAATTAAAATTGAATTCTAGAAATGGAATCTGCAAACAAAAAACTGTAATTTTGTGTAAATTAACAAGATAAAGTCAAAGGAGAAAGAGAGAAAATGTTATTCAAATCCAATTCACAACTGGAGAAGAATTGAAAGGTGGTGGAAGATTTGTCATGTGGTGCAGGGTGAATCACATGGAATTAAACATTAACAATCTTTGGAGCTAGTGATTTACTTCTTAGGTGCCTGGGAACCCCTAAGATCAGTTACCATTATTGAAAACTAGATGGAAGTGGTGCAGATCTATTAATAACTGAGGCTTAGACTGGACTGGGTGGACAATACTGACGTGCTGCACTACTGTAAAACAGCCAGATCCTTCTATGAGTAGCATCGGGTTCTTAAATGTGAAAGATCAGCCTCCATTTCTGGAAGTTTATATTGTTTTCTGTACATTCTTTATTTATTCAGTATTTATTTCCAATACCAGATTTTACAAATATTTTCCTGCCATTTTCTAAACATGTTTACCTTTTTACAGGGTAACAGGAAGAAACCAAGCCTGGGTGGTGTACCATCCCATCATGGAACACAGCCACTAATTCACCATGGGCCAATCAATCTAACACACACCATTTTGAGATGTGTAGGAGGAAACCAGAGAAGACCATTACAGACGGGGAAATCCAACAATTTTTATACAGGCAGTGACTGGGCTTGAATTTTCTATACCTGGAGCCAAAAATAAGCAACCATAATTCAAGCTAGTTCTTTCTGTACCCTCTTTGTCCCTTGAGAATAAGAACCATAGGCATACAAATTTCCACATAAACTAACATCTAGAATAACATTGCTAATTATTTCCTTTAATTTACTCCTTATAAAGCTACTAATGGACCTCTTAATGTAGCAACATTATTTGTCATCCTATGTCTTTCATCTTTTTCTAATGTATTTTATTCTGTTCTCAGATTCCATCCATTTTATATATTCATGGCCACATTTACTTACAGTAAAGTATTAAAATATCCTTCTCATTTATTTAGTATTTTATGAATTTTTTTCTACTCTTAACAGTTTCCGTCTGTTTTTTTTTTCTTTCATTTTGAATATCTGTGAAACCAAACATTAAAAAGCACTACATAAAGAAAAACTGAACTGAGGTGAAAGAGTGAACTTGATTAAATTAAGTGTGCTCTTGGCAGTGAAGTGGATAAGCTGGTCCCATGTGTAGATAGACTTACAGTAATTATATACAGTATGTAAGCCCAGGGTAGCAAGTGTTCTTTTGTGTCATTGTGTTCTTTTTAAATACTGTTAGTACATCTGTTCTTCCCTGTGTCTGTTTTTGATAAACAAAGAGCTAAGGTTTTTCAACCTTTCTGAAACACTTTTGCTACATAATGCATTTTCTGGTACTATTGTGGTCATTGTACAGCAGGATTTTCAAGTATTGACTTTTATCACACAGTATAATAATCTTTATATCTATCTATTTAGAATATACTTTAGAAAGTCCAGAAAAATAGTTGTCTAAGATGGTTTTATGTCTGCTGGATTGGTGTGTCAACAGAAAACAGTTTATTGTATAGTTTCCAACATTCCTTTTGCAAAAAGTAAAGTAATGCAGTAAGGTATTTACACAGTTTCTTCACAAATCCCTAAGACTTTTTCACATTATATATGGACAGTTTGTCTTTTTAAAACAATGATGAAAATGTATTAGCACACTTGTCTGGGCTTTTGACTAATGCAGAACAACTGACAAAGATGACTTTTGAGAAAAGCTTCTGGAGCACATGCTGTAGTAACTTCTTTGGGTGACTGACTCACTAAAATTTGCTCATTCTTTCCGCATTTTCAAAACAACGTAATCTTCCATTTGTTCTTCTTAGACAGCACATTTGTCTTTTTATCTGAGGTTTGGACGTTTTGTTGACGGACTAGGGCCCTTATCCACTCTCATTTTGATTAACCAAACATTTTTTATAGGGGGAAGTAATCCTCTTACTTTGTAAGGCATTATCTAACACTTAATTCTTTTTTCACACACACACACACACATATATTATCTCTGTATATATAAAATCCAATGTCTGTATGTATATCTGTCCAGTTTTTGCGAGAGAACTACTTAACAGATTTAGATTGGGGTTTTTTCTATAATTTGCTTGAACATTCCAGTTGATTTTGTGACTTCTCTCATCGGTTGCGGCACTGATTTATTGATGCGAATCCGAGAGACAGGCTGCAGGCCAAGGGGAGGGGGAGGCGGGACCTCAGAAATAGGGATCCGGGTGGGGCCTTCCTCATTCACGCGCCAGCCTCCGTTCGAGTTTCTCTACCTCTCACTGTGTGTTGGAGTGTACTTTACCTCCGCTTAGCTAGCGATGCCTGTTTTTTCAGCAGACATTATCATCTAGAGAGTAACGTTTGATGTTTTTGAGAGAGAGAGATTACAGCTACGTGCGTTTTAGTGAGTACCTGCTCATTGGCAGAGATATCATGGCCAAGTGCTCTTCTCCCCATGTGGGGGGCGCTCTCCCATCAGAGTTGAACATGATCAGATACAGTGGCAACATTTGACATTGGAGCGTATCTACATTCCGTTTGGCCAGAGATACCTTGCCAACTTTTTACATTTTTGGCAAAGAGATCACAGCTACAAGCTCAACCCGATAGCAAAACCAAAAATATTGTATATCAAGTGACCCTTGGATATGAAAGCTATCAATATAAATTCTTCTCAATACAAATTATTATACATTTTTTAATTGTTTTATTGATTTTTAAAGTTTGTCCTGTTTCACTATTATGTGGGGGGAGTCGCAGGGGACAGCTAGTATATATATACTGCTCAAAAAAATTAAAGGAATACTTTTTAATCAGAGTAAAACATGAAGTCAGTGAAACTTCTGGAATATTAATCTGGTCAGTTAAGTAGATTAGGGAGTTGTTAATCAGTTTCAGCTGCTTTGGTGTTAATGAAATTACAACAGGTACAGTAGAGGGGCAACAATGAGATGACCCCAAAACAGAAATGGTTTAACAGGTGGAGGCCACTGACATTTTTAATTCCCTCCTAATCTTTTATGACTGTTATTTCACTAGTTTTGCATTTGGCTATGGTCAGCGTCACTACTGGTAGCATGAGGCGATACCTGAAACCTACAGAGGTTGCACAACTTCTCCAGGATGGCACATCAATATGTGACATTGCCAGAAGGTTTGCTCTGTCTTGCAGCACAATCTCAAGGGCATTGAGGAGATTCTAGGAGACAGGCAGCTATTCTAGGAGAGCTGGACAGGGCCGTAGAAGGTCCTTAACCCATCAGCAGGACTGGTATCTGCTCCATTGGGCAAGGAGGAACAGGATGAGCACTGCCAGAGCCCTACAAAATGACTTCCAGCAGGCTACTGGTGTGGATGTCTCTGACCAAATAATCAGAAACAGACTTCATGAGGGTGGCCTGAGGGTCCAACATCCTCTAGTGGGCCCTGTGCTCACTGCCCGGCACTTTGCAGCTTGATTGGCATTTGCCATAGAATACCAGAATTGGCAGGTCCACCACTGATGCCCTGTGCTTTTCACAGATGAGAGCAGGTTCACCCTCAGCACATTTGAAAGACGTGAAAGGGTCTGGAGAAGCCATAGAGAATGTTATGCTGCCTGTAACATCGTTCAGCATGAATGATTTGGTGGTGGGTCAGTGATGGTCTGGAGAGGCATATCCACGGAGGGACACACAGACCTTTACAGGCTAGACAACGGCACCTTGACTGCCATTAGGTATCGGGATGAAATCCTTGGACCCATTGTCAGACTCTATGCTGGTGCAGTGGGTCCTGGGTTACTCCTGGTGCACAACAATGCCCGGCATCATGTGGCGAGAATATGCAGACAGTTCCTGGAGGATGAAGGAATTGATACCATTGACTGGCCCCCACGCTCACCTGACCTAAATGCAATAGAACACTTCTGGGACATTGTGTTTTGGTCCATCTGACCTGCCAGTTTGCACCTCAGACTGTCCAGGAGCTCAGTGATGCCCTGGTCCAGATCTGGGAGGAGATCCCGCAGGACACCATCAGTCATTTCATTAGATGCATGCCCCAATGTTGTCAAGCATGCATACAAGCACGTGGGGGCCATACAAACTACTGAGTAGGATTTTGAGTTGCTGTAATGAAATTTCGGCAATATGGACTAGCCTGCTGCATCATTTTTTCATTTTGATTTTCGCAGTGTCTTTGAATTCAGCCCTCTGTAGGTTGATAATTTTTATTTCCATCAAACAATGTGGCATCCTTTCATTCCTAACAAATTACCCAGTCCATATCAGTTTAGATATCCAGCATGATTTTTTCCCAAGATCTGATGTGTTTTCAAAGTGTTTCTTTAATTTTTTTGGGCATATATATACAGTATATACATACATATATCCATCCATCCATCCATTATCCAACCCGTTATATCCCAACTACAGGGTCACGGGGGTCCGCTGGAGCCAATCCCAGCCAACACAGGGCGCAAGGCAGGAAACAAACCCCGGGCAGGACACCAGCCAACCGCAGGGCTACATATATACATATATATACATATACACATACAGTATATACATATATATACACACTCCAGCTCCCCAAACACCCAACACAAAGGCTCGAACACAAGCATATTAAATAAATATCAGTATTTATTGTGTTAAATCCTTGGAAGCATTCCCACAGCACAAATCAAAGCACAAGTGCACAGCAAATCTTTGTCTTCTTTCTTCCTCTCTCTCTCTCTCACCCTCTTGTCCTGGTCACTTTTCTGCCTCCTCCTGGCAAGTGTAATGGGCTAGAATTCAGTATTCTAAAGAAAAGGTATTTCTGTGTGTTGCTTAGTGTAATGGGCTATAAACCAGTGTTTTAAAGAAAAGGCAGAATTTCTGGAAAATTCTGCTACAGGTTATTGCTGATGGCTATCTACAGGACATAAATATTTACCTGTCTTGCTAAAGAGTCACCTGCTTTGAATAGTCAGACTGCTTTGATTTAGTATCTCATCTAAACACAATGTGAGGATACAGAACTGTCTGCTTCCTTGGAAAATTGGTTTCTAATCAAGTACTCAAAGTAAATGTTTTTACACTATTTGTTATGCAGAGGAAATTGGCTTGCACAATTGTTTTCACTGACTGCCATGTTGATCTATGCAGAAATCGAAGCATATATATATTTCTGGGAAAAGGAGAATAAAAAAAGAGAGAACAGAGAAGTATGGTCTGAGACTCAGGACTGCTGTCTGTTTCTTTATGCTTTTCACCATATCACTGTGGCTACACCCTGTAGCAACAGTGGCTTGTACTTGGCCCAGGTTCCCCTAGACCATGAGGTCGGTAACACAAGCTTTGTCCTCCACCTCCCACTCTGGCTCCCTAAATTAAGGCAGTGGGGTTCTTTTCATGTTGCACCCAGGATTACTTCTGATGGCCCATTAGCATGTTCCAGAAGCAGATGCACAATGAAGTAGGGCTGTGCAGTCCCTGCAGCACCCCCTGGCAGCACCACGTAACCCAATAGGGCTGAGTCTGCAAGCTCTTTCTCCCAGCAGCATGCCCTGTGGGAATATATA
>JANRMT010062791.1:24714787-24733204 GCA_026402145.1 Polypterus bichir lapradei
TATATTATAGGTGACAATGTGGATGGACAGGCATCCAGGCCAGGTTTGTTGATAGTGCCTTTCCTGGCCAGGAGGCCATAGTGGATATAGAGGGGGAGATTGCTCATCCAAAACAACACCTCCCCCAGGGCAATAGATGGCAATGCTTCTCTGGCATGGACTCAGGATGGATTCTCTAACGGATTCATAGGATTTATATCCTGATTGAAAACCCTGTCAGGGTACTTGGTGGGTACATCTTCTTTTACCCACCAATTGAAACATTTGCCTACTCTTCTTCTGAAACCCTATGACTAGTGCTTCCCTGGAGGTCTCTTGTGTCCTTGTAACTCTGGAACCCAACTCCAGCTTAAAAAACCTGGCAGACAACAAGTCACTCCTCTATATTATGGGTTAGCAGGGTGAAAAAACAACATAAAGGATTTATACCAGCTGCTACTGACTGTAATGGGTATGCTAGTATGACTGATGTTTGAATCAGCTATCATGTTTTAGGTGTTGTTGACATCTAAACGGCAAACATTCTAAAGTTTATCTACTGAGATAATTTAATAATAATAATAATTTCACACACATTAAATAATATCTACACTTTGTAGCTGTAAAAGAAATACCCTGTGCGAAAGAATTGTATTTTTAAAAAATATCTTCTATAACTTACAAGCATATTTTATATTAAACAAACTTTACAGATTATTAGTTGAATTAACAAGAAGAATGAATGGTGGATGAATGGTTGGATGAGTGGATGGATGAATGGATTGTTTTACAGCCTACAGTACAGGTAAAAAATGATGTCATGCTTTTATTTATTTATTTACTGTATTTACCATATGGAACATACACATAAATATTTTAAAAAGTGTCAACTCTTATTTATACACCACTACAAGCAAATATCATGCCTCCTGATGTAAAGTGGTAAATCCTCTAATGTGAAACAACATACAGTACATTGCTTGCTTATGTTTTGGCTTTATTGGCTTCCCAAAGCAAATGAATCTTTCCTCTGTGTAGAGTGATTTATCTTTCATCCGATGAACCAGAAAATCTGGACCATCAGTTGCAACATCCGCAGTTAAACTACTACCATATGGGTTTTTGTATTCTTTATATTCCATGTTATATGTACAACACTTATCAAACTCTGAACAAGGGAATTTCAGACTTATTTGAATTTCTTAAGCCCTGAGGTAAACACTGCATTTCAGAACGTAGTGGGAAAGTGTCATGTCAATGTAGAGATGTCATCAATAAACATTTGCAGCAATTCTGAATGAATAAACAAGCAAACTAATTAATAGATAAATTCAAATTTTGGGTTCAGACACTGGATACATTGATAAATAAAATACAGTTTTCTAATTATTGAAGACAAAGAGAAGAAAAACTTGGCAAACTTAATTTTGTATTTTATTCTTGATTACTATATATTGGCTTTCCCACTGTTTTACTGTAATAAATGTTATATAAAGTCTATATTGATTGGTATCAGAATAACTGAAGTCAGACAGTTTAAAAATTGACTGCTTGTTGCTTGATGTGAGTGGCACAATAGTGTCAAGACTAAGTACTGCTACGTCACACCTTTGGCTCAGTCCTAGTCTGCCTAGTTCCCTTTTTCTAGAGTTTTCCTAATGTTTGCTCCTCCCAGAATCCAGGCACATGTATAGCACTAAATACAAGCTCTAAACTGGATCATTGTGAGTTAGTGTGGTCTGTGGTGGACTTCTTTGAAATCTTGGCTTGGTCCCTGCATTGCATTAGATGATCCCAGAACAGCCTCCAGTTCACCTCTACTCTATAATGAAATAAGTAGTTAAAAAAAAGATGGATGAAAAACTGAGTGATAAATCAGTTGCAGATTCCATAGTTGAAAATGAATGTTATCTACAACTGAAGCAGTGCAGTTCTTAAATAATTCTATATGGTTTTAGTTATTATGCTACAAAAGCAAATAAATTGTTATGTAACAGAGTCTGTGACAGAGTCCCAAAAACAGTTGGGGTGCCAGCTGGGTCACCCCATTTAATTGCAAGGCAACACAAATAATGGTTGGATTTCAGGAAATAAACAGGCACACTAGAGCACTAGGACACAAATAATCCTCTTGAGGAATGTTTCTCTTTTGGTAGGTCTAACTGACACCTCATTCTGGGGATGGATATACTTTGCACTGGAAGGGGCAGGGCTTTTGGAGTGATGGGGTGGGGCCAGTCGGTCAAAAAAAAGGCAATAAAAGTTCAAGACATGCCTACTAGGTTGATCAGCATCTATAATTCAGCCCAGTATAAGTGATTGATGGCGTGTGTTAGAGGTTATGTCTTGTGAAAGACTGGCACCCCATCTAGGGTTGGCTTCTGCCTTAAGTCAGATACTGAAATCTATATTTATTTATTTGACTGATGACTTTATTCAAGGTGACGTAACAACATTTATGATATAATCAGTTACATTTCTTTTGGTTTTGCAATTGGAGCACAAGCCAGTCAAGTGACTTGCTCATAGTCACACAGTGTCATTATAGAGGATTTAAGCCACCAACCTCAGGGATCGAAGTCCAAAGCCTCAACCACTACGCTACACTGCCTGTACTCCCAAGACACTCCTGAGTGCACAGTTTTATGAATCTGAAATTTTTTGTGCGTACGCACATTTCTAGTTTTGTCCATATGCCATGTTTTAGTGTCAATTCTAAGCAAGGCCCCAGAAAATCAGACACAGCCAGCAATCAGTCAAAGACTCTATTCTGGAAAAGCAAAGTACTGGAATCAAAACCTAGTCAAAAAACAAAAACTAAGTTGAAGAAAAGCTGCTGAAAATTTAGATTTTAAATTAGAAACACAACAAGGTGAGATTTTAGGGTATGTATCTGCAATGTTGGAAAGCAACAGAAAGTCAAAGGTGATCTTTTATCCCATTGCTTTGATGATCTCACACTCACACACACACACACATATATGTCTCTTGGTCGTTACCAAGGCAACATACCAACAAATGGCGGCTCACATAAAGAAACAAAAACAGTTTTGGAAATGGTGCAAAATTTTTTACATCATTAAGTTCTAATTCTAAAAAAATGGCAATATTCAGAATCAGCATGGATTAAAACTTCAAATAGGTGCCAGATATCTTGTGTGGAAGGACAGCCCCCAGGCACAGACAGACAGACACCAGAATGTCAAAAACACACACGTTTATCATTCTCACAGTACACAATGCCTTATTCTTCAACAGCTTTTTCTCTTTTCTCTCTGACCTCCACTCCCCTCCTCACAAGTTCTGTCTCCTTCCTCCCAACTCCAGCTCATCTACTGGAAGGAGGCGGCCCCTTTTATAATAACCCAGATGGGCTCCAGGTGCTCTGTCCGACGACCCTTCCTGGTGTGGCAGAAGCATCAGATGAGCACCCAGAAGCACTCCGGGTGCCCCTGGGATTTCTTCCGGCAGAACTTCCTGGTGTGGCGGAAGTGCTGCCATCCAGGGTTCCATGATCGTCCAGGCGCCCCCTGAAGGTGGCCATGTCCTCCCATAGGGATGAGTTTCCCAGCTCTGTTCCGGTGGCCCCCAAATAGACTAGGGCAGCTGCCCTCTCATGGCCCAGGGAAGGTGTTGTCTCTCTCGTGGACCATCCAGGCATCCCGGGCTGGGTAGGATCCCCGGCCGTCTGCCATACTTGATAATAATTAACAAATAAATCACTTAAAATCAGAAACAGAAACAAATCGTAACACACTATAGTAACATCCATAGTCAAATTTCAAAATTGTTATCTTTCTTCTCTGTTTTCTACACAATAGCAAAAACCAACCATATCCTGTAATTTATGATAATTTTAAATTTTTCAAAAGCTGAAATATCTTAAAGATATTTGACAGTCTAATATGAGCACAGGCATGCTAAACATGATCTCCTATGCACTCTACTTGCACTTATGGAATCCCCTTTACAAACTTATTGGAAGAAGCATGGGCCTTTCTTCCTGAAATGTTGTGTGAGTCAACTCATTTTTTCAACCAGCACTAGATTTATCTAAGATCTTGGACTGAACTTTGAACCTCGGATTTTGACTCCAATGAAAATGAATTTTATCATCTAAGAAATATTACCAGAATCTAATCATAACTTCCAGCGTCAAACCTTCAGTTGAACTACTTCAGTTCTCTTGTAATGGACTCCCAAAGAAAAGAAAATAACAGACTTCCACAGGTTCAAAGTACTAGGACCTTGACACAGAATAAATTCAACAATCTTTTTAGGAGTTGACAATAATGAATCTACTAGTAACTTTCTGCTAACACTAGTGTAATAAGGAATCAGAAGGAGGACAAAGCTTAAAACCAGAAAGGCAGAAAGGTGAATGCGAATACTAGGAAATGAGTTTCTTATTTTCTTGGTGGGGTTTAGTCTCTGTGAAAACAAAAAGTTTTGTTTGAATAGACTGAAAACCCAACATTTTTCTTCTCTTCTAGCCTTTTATTTTCTGCTTCTCCTTAGGTTGTGCTAGCTTTTTCTTTTTTTCATCCTTTTGCCTAAATTTTTGGCAAAAAAAGTATAGTCTCCCCTTGTGCTTACAATAAGATCTGATAAGTGAGCTTTGTCTTGCTTGTACTTTATAGAAGATGGCATGCATCAACCTGGTTACAATTTCTACTGCAAAATAACACATTATCTGTGGTATGCCTTATGACTTCGTTAGTGCATGTCACCATGAGTACCAAAGCGTAATCAAAGAGGAAAAGATGAAATTAAAGACAAAAACTGTTCTGAAAAATAACCAGAACAGCATGCTGAAGTGCAGCTTTATCAACACTAAGATCCCAACATTTAGCCCCAAATGTAAACATTGAAAAATACACAGCAAATGCAATACTTTATAAGGTGTCCAGATTTCAAAAGTGAGAAACAAAATGAAAATGCAATTTCTCTTTTCCACAGCAAGTAAATCAATTCAAGGACCTCAAAAGTTAATGCTGTCAAGAGGCCCTAAGATATGTAGTTTTCATTATTACTTAGGTAAAGGAGCTGTCTTGTGAATTACCCTGAACTTGTAATTCAGATTGTGGTAGAAATTTAACATCTTATTAAAGAAAGAAACATAACAGGACAAATCAGTAATTAGGCAGGAGAAAAGCTATTCATTGTATCTTTTAATTACTCATCAGCAAAATGCCTTAGAGGAAGCATTCTTCAGTAGCAGTCCGGTACAACATGGTCAGCATGGTCAGAGAAACACAGAATAAACTACTGAATTCACATGCAGTGTCAATTAATGCATATATTTTACTCTGGGGGGCGGCACGGTGGTGCAGTGCTGCCTCACAGTTAGGAGACCCGGGTTCACTTCCCGGGTCCTCCCTGCGTGGAGTTTGCATGTTCTCCCCGTGTCTGTGTGGGTTTCCTCAGGGCACTCCGGTTTCCTCCCACATTCCAAAGATCTGCAGGTTAGGTGGATTGGCGATTCTAAATTGGCCGCTTGGTGTGTGGGTGTGTTTGTGTGTGTCCTGCGGTGGGTTGGCACCCTGCCTGGGATTGGTTCCTGTATTGGCTCCAGCAGACCCCCGTGACCCTGTGTTCGGATTCAGCGGGTTGGAAAATGGATGGATGGATTTTACTCTGGTTGGTTCATTGGTTTACACCCAAATTACTTATATAAAATATATACAATTATATAAAACACTTATATCTACTATATTATATTCTGGTTCTTCTTTATACCCTTGAGTTGAGCCAACACTCTTGAAATTACTGTGCATATAACAACTGTCCATTCTGGTTGTTTACAGGATATCTGCTGATGTCTTAGTCATCTTTCAGTTCATTTTGCTGTTGACTTGACCTTTATTAACCCTTTATGCTATTTCTTTAAGATGAATGCTCTGTTACCCTAAAATTATTCTTCCACAAGATGAATCAGGACCCTGATAAAATCCTCCAGTAGCCATTTCCAATTATTATTTGCTTCTTTCAGCCCCTCAGTGGTCAGCACCCCTGTAGGGCTATGGGCTTGAAGAGTTGAATTCTTAAAAGAATATCATGGAATTTAACTGAATATGAAAATATAATCAATGACTGGAAAAAAATCATTCAAATGAAACAAAAACGGTCAAAACAAAAATACAAATAAGAGACAGCGTTCCCTATGGTAATGTTGAGGGGGGTGGCTCACATTCTCCTCTCATTCATTCATTCATTCATTCATTCACATTCATGGGCAGTAACTGAGGTTTCTGATCACTGATCCCAGTCTCTACACTGCAAAGAATGCATATGCAAAAACTAGACAAAAACCTTAAATGAAAGTTGTTTTGCTTTTATTTAGCAAAATAATCTGCCAATGGGGTAAGCAAAATTTACTTGATAAGATATTTTTTATTGATTTTAATTAAAAGCAAAATACAATCCATACAATCAAATCAAGCTTAACAAAACCAAAATTCAACCTCCACCCAAATGAAAGAGAGAAAAGACACAAGGTTTCTTAAAGTAAGCTAAATAATTGTAAATACATTTTTTTATTGAGTCAATAATTCTTACAAATGAGGAAAACAAGATTTAATGTCATGATATAAATACTTTTTACTTGCTTAGATTACATTTTCTGCAGTTTAATTTCAGCAAATTGGTTTCTCCTCAAACAGCTGAATGCTCCTTATTACCTGTTCTATCTTGTTTCCCTTTGATATATCTTTATAAAGTTAGACGGTTTTACATTTTGGCCATGCTTCCACCCTCCACAAAGTTTAATCTTGTCAGTTTCTCAGAATGTAATCACCTAGTAGCTGACTGACATACAAAATCAGGTTAGAGAACTATAGTAACTTTTTTTAGTTGTTAAACAGAAACAAGCATGTCAAACATGGGTGCTGAATCCTCATAAATTTTGGGAGCTCAAAAAAGTATAGGCTACAATATATTTAACAATCAAACAATTAAAATACCAATATGCCTCAAACTGACATAGATTAGGAGATACAAAGCAGCACAATAAAATTAAATAATCAATACAGGTTTGAATATACATGCTCTGAATGCATTTCTAAAGGCCAAATTAATTCAAGTATAACATCTCTAAATTGGCTTATATTAAATCATTGAAAATATTGTCCTCCGTTGTTTATCACCATCTATGGACAGACTGATTATATTCTTCACATTCACTCCTGGTATGCTAAAAAAATCTTGACTCATCTCTTGTGCACTGATTGGAGGGTGATATTGCTTTAGGAAGCAGTAACAGAAATCATGGGTAAATGTTTAAAGATAACCATTATACATCAATTTTATTGCATTTTGTGATTATATTAGGCTAGTTAGTTTATGTAAGATGCCTAAAATTAGTCCTGAGTGTCACTCTGGCAACTGTACAGATGTGCCTCACGTAAGCGTTACAACCGAGATTCACTTGGGCTATAAAAATGTTGTAAGTGCTAACAGGAGCTGCAACAGATGTGACAGCAGGATAATAAAGTCTTTAAAGATATGCTGGGAAAAACTAAACAGCACATTCAGGAAAACTCGGCTAAACTGAGCATGTTTGCTGATCAACTGGAGGATGTCAAGGAGACATTCACGACTCGGATTGAAACAGCAGAAAATTTAGCTGCCAGTGCCGAAGAAAAAGCAGTAAATGTCAGCTCCGAATGCAAAAAACTCGGAGACAGACTGGCTGCTTTGGAAGATGGAGCAGAAGGAATAATGTCAGAATTGAAGGTCTGCCTGAGAAACGAGAAAGTCCAAACCCTGTGAAATTCGCAGCTGAACTTTTTTCTAAAATAATTGGGGAGGATTTTAAAGCAGATTCTGAGATAGCAGCGGCTTACCGCGTACGTGGATCAAACACTGTTAGACCCAGATCTTTTATTATTCGCTTTGAACGATTATCATCTAAGCTAGAGGTGATGGCACTCCTCAGAAACAAGCAAGAGATTATATATGAAAATAACCACATTCGTATCTTCCCTGACTTCTCTCCAGCAACAGTTACTAAACGCGCAGCCTTCTACCACATTAAAAAGCGGTTACGGCAAGCCAACATCAAATACAGCCTCTTCTATCCGGCCAAACTGAAGGTGGAAATGCAGGGTCAATTCTATGTCTTCGCTAGCAAGGAAAAAGCAGAAAAGGAATTAAGAAAGCTGATCCCGGGACTATTCTGATACATAATAGTGAGTTATGGCCGTTAATGATATGGCAAGGATTAATAATCTACTGTCTGATCTAACTGTTTAAAATATGGGTTTTTATCATTATATATTCTCATTATCACTCATTATTACTCGGGTGCTATCTGTTTATGTTTTATTGTGCTTAATTATTTTTTCTTTTTTTTCTTTTTTTTTTTTTATTACCTAATTATTTTCTCTCTACCCTAAACGAGACTGTTCAACATCATACCCTTGGTTTATTGTTATTGCTATTATTGCATTAAGACTTATTATGCTTATTCTGGACCACTTTCTAACACCATTCCCCGGGTTTATTATCCGGGTGTATTATCTTAATACACTAAGATTGCTGAAGATTATATATATTCTAAGTGCACAGTTTTTTAGACTATATTGGTAATAGATATCTCTATTTTTTAATCCTAAAAAACCGCTGCGTGGGGGCTTGTTTTGCTTTGGACGTGCTCTGTCACTGGGTACGTCAGAGGACTGGGACTGTGTGAAGTGGGTTCTAGCCTCACGTGGGGAGGCAAAAAATTAAGGGGGAGAGAGAAAGAGAGAAGGCTTGATCTGTACCTAATCTATCCTTTTAATCTTTATAATTATAACTACCAACGTAATAATAGGCTGCATGGCAATAACTCTTGGGGAAATAGGAAACTAAGGCCGAAACTGTCTCACTTCCAGTTAAGACTATAAAATGACATCAAAAACTCAGAATCAATGTCTCCATGATGGGACAATTAACTTCGTGAGCTGGAATGTTAAAAGCCTGAATCACGAATTAAAGAGAAAGAAAGTACTCTCTCACCTAACAGGTCGAAACGCTAAAATATTATTTTTACAGGAGACCCATTTACTAAGCAAGGATCAGTTCTGGCTGCAAAAAGACTGGACTGGCCAAATGTTCCATTCTAGTTTTACAAATAAAACTAGAGGTGTGGGAATTCTCATGCATAGAACAGTCTCATTTGTAGCATCAGATGTAGTATTGGATCCTGAAGGGAGATATGTAATGGTCATGGGAGACTTATCTAACTGTAAAATGATTTTGATAAATGTTTATGCACCTAATGTTGATGATAAGGAATTTATACAAAATTTATTTGCATCCATTCCCAATCTGAACACTCATAAAATTATAATGGCTGGGGACTTTAATTGTGTTTTAAATCCACTCTTAGATAGGACTTCTTCCACAGGGGGAACAGCATCTAACACCGCAAAGATAATTACAAAGTTTATAACTGATCACAACTTATTAGACCCCTGGAGGTTTTTAAACCCAAATTCAAGAACATATTCTTTCTAATCACCAGTACATCATTGCTACTCAAGAATTAATTATTTCTTTATAGATAACTAGCAGAATACCCGCGCTTCGCAGCGGAGAAGTAGTGTATAAAAGAAGTTATGAAAAAGAAAAGGAAAAATTTTAAAAATAACTTAACATGATTGTTAATGTAATTGTTTTCTCATTGATATGAGTGTTGTTGTCATATTTATATATATATATATATATATATATATATATACACATACATACATGTGTACATATATACACACACACATATACTATGGGGTGCGAAACAGGCAAATACATTGATTTTCTGAATATATAAAGTCGGCGTCAGAATATATAAAGTCAAAACTTGAATATATAAAGTCATTCCCAAATATATAAAGTCACTGTCGGAATATATAAAGTCATTCCCGAATACATAAAGTCAGCGTCGGTATATATAAAGTCAAAACTTTTTTCTAAATATATAAAGTCAAAACTTGAATAAATAAAGTCATTGCTGGAATATATAAATTCAAAACTTGAATATATAAAGTCAGCGTCAGAATATATAAAGTCAGCGTTGGAATTTATAAAGTCATTCCTGATTATATAAAGTCAAAGTCAAAATATATTGATTGAAATGACTCTGAACTAAAGTAAGTTAACAAAAATGTATTCAGAAAAATAAATTAAAAAAACACTGATCGGTTAATGTTTTGAAAATGATGCATTTGCCCTGCCCAGGATTGGTTCCTGCCTTGCACCCAGTGTTGGCTGGGATTGGCTCCAGCAGACCCCCGTGACCCTGTGGTCGGATTCAATGGGTTGGGAAATGGATGGATATTGCAGCACTGACTTTGTATATTCCAACGATGACTTTATATTATGAGCTGGAGGGCTTCGCTATTACGTGTGGTGATGAAACTTCACTTTGGTAACTGATCATGCTCCACTTCAATGGTCATACCGACAGAAAGATACAAACTCTCGCCTCATGAGATGGTTTCTGGGCTTACAAGCTTACCGTTTCACAGTAAAACATCGACCAGGTTCTGAACACGTCAACGCAGACGTATTATCAAGACTAAATGAACCTGGTACAGAGAGTCGCTTGATTCACGGAAATGTGAATAAAGCTGAGGGGGAGGGTGTGAGCTGGAGAGCTGATCGCACCCCAAGAAGATAGACGCCTCTGGGAAAACCACAACTCCTGAAACACAGACTACCCTCACATTGCTCCTTACTTTCTCACTTGCGCTATAATGTGTAATGCAAACCTCGCGCGATACTCCGCTAACTTAAAAGCCTTGTGCAGCGCCTGTCAGTTGAAAATTGATTGTTTGCTTGCTTTTATCGCTCTCTCTCTCTGCTCCTAGCGGAACAGTCATCTCTGACTTGTCATGGAGCACGTTTAAGCTCATGTGTTTGCAGTGTTTGAATAAAAACCCTTCTTGTTTCTACGACCTCCTGTGTTTCGGTGCAAATCTGTGACCCAAGCGTGACAATATATTCCGATGCTGACTTTATATATTCAAGATTTGACTTTATATATTCCAGCGCTAAGTTTATATATTCAAGTTTTGACTTTATATATTCAGAAAAAAGTTTTGACTTTAAGTATTGACTTTATTTATTCCGACAGTGACTTTATATTTTTAACGCGTTATGGAGCACATGCATCGAAGCTTCTCAGCTGTGCGATTATCAATGTAACCTTTTGTAAGTAGTGCCTGGAGGATTCAGTGTGGAGAAACTCTAGAGACAGCGTGTGTATTAACTTGTGGATTTTTTCTGTGTGTAGTTGGTGGCAGTTTGACGAAGTTGATTCGGAAGACGGCGTTAGCCGCGGAGCTCAGCTCAGAGCAAAATGAGGTAAATGGGAGGGGATATGATGACGTGACTCCCCCACCCGCCTTAACTGTCAATCCCCCACAAACACAGTCTCTCGGAATTTGCATAAGCACACCCCTTCACCTGCAATTTTAACTTAGTTACAAAGTGATCAAAACTCTCGTTTATATCCTGCGTCCTCTCATTAAACTTGTATCCTGCATTACCCGTGGGCATATCGAACCTCGGACGTAGGCGATAGAGGCAAAGCCTCTACAATTGCGCCACGGTGTGTGGCTTATCTACAGTATTTGAGAGTATGTAGATCGAGGTATATATATATATATATATATATATATATATATATATATTCGCAGCGGAGACGTAGTGTGTTAAGGAAGCTATGAAAAAGAAAAGGGAACATTTTAGAAATAACGTAACATGATTGTCAATATACAGTAATTTTTTGTGAGTGTTATTGAGTGTTGCTGTGATCAAGGATTCGATTATCATTATTTGTTTCAATCAGGGTCGTATTTGTACGATGTGTTGTGTTCAAGTTACATTCTGTGTTTGTCAGTCGTTGTAAAGATTAAATTCTGTAATTACAGCCACATTAGCTCCACAAATGAGACACACGGGTTTACCGGCAATGTCAGTAAACATATACTCAGCCTCCCATCGGTTTTTAAAGGCTCTGTTTTCAGAATCAACTTTTCTCTTAGGCAACGTGTGGGCTAGCTTCGCAATAACTTGCAGCAACGCGGTTATGGATCTGTATGTAATGCATAATATGCATTATGGGATCTGTAGTTTATTGTGTTACCAGCGCTTCATATACCCGGGCCATTAATAACAATAATACAGTATATAAAATGATCTCGCGGGCCGGATATAATTACACGCCGGGCCGGATGTGTTGAGTTTGACTCATATGGACTAAATAGAACTTGAAAAGAAATATTTTTGGAATGTGATAGCGCAAGTCAGTACATCGAGCCCGCGTGCTATTGTGGTTTTGCTTGTGTGCTTCAGTAAGTTACCGTCCCCTCGCTCTTACTTTTTTACCGTTCATCTAATGAATACACTGAGTATGGCTTTACCAAAACAATCATTGATCGCGAATAAAGTATCCATTATTCATGAAGCTTCAATAGGTGAATAGGTGATCTGTCTTTCTGCGTTAACCGCATGCGTTTTCATACGTCTCAAACTAAGGGGATGCGAGGTTAAAATAAATCGAGAAGCGCGCGTACATACTTAGTGCATCCCCTCTCGGGAATCGAACCTCAGACGTGGGCGTGTGGTTTATCTATTTGAGCGTAGCAGTGTAATTCAGTTTTTGTTCAGCACTCTTTGCAACTGTTACTTTTTGTCTGCGCACTGCGTCAGTTCACGTGAGCTGCTGAATATGGTTTTATATATATGTCACTCGCTCGCTTCTAATTGTTTCGCTGCCTTCTTAATTATATAATGCATGTTTTCTAAAGCGCGTTTTGTAGCTCTTCCTGGCTTTCTACGTAATGCGTGATTACGTGAGAGGCGTGATGATGTCATACGAACTCCGCCCCTCCAGCTGAACTCCATTACAGTAAATGGAGAAAAACAGCTTCCAGTTATGACCATTACGCGTAGAATTTCGAAATGAAACCTGCCCAACTTTTGTAAGGAAGCTGTAAGGAATAAGCCTGCCAAATTTCAGCCTTCTACCTACACGGGAAGTTGGAGAATTAGTGATGAGTCAGTCAGTGAGTGAGTGAGTGAGTGAGTGAGTGAGTGCTTTGCCGTTTATTAGTATAGATAACTTCTTGCCTATGATTAAATTTTGCAAATACGATGCTATTGTTATCTCTGATCATGCACCTCTTACCTTGGAGCTAAATTACTAAGCCCCTTACTCACCTCGCAGATGGCGTCTCAACCCGCTTCTATTAGCAGACGAGAATTGTACAGAATTCATATCCAAACAAATCAGTTTCTTCCTAGAGACAAATACATCCTCAGAGATTTCTGCAGGAACACTCTGGGAAACTCTTAAGGCCTTCTTAAGAGGACAGATTATCTCATATCTTTCCCACAGAAATAAATTAGAAACCAAGAAAGTAGCAGAGATAAAAAGCGAAATTACTAGAATAGATGAAGAACATGCCAGACTACCAAGCGAGACTCTACATAGGAAAAGGCAGGCTCTGCATTCAGAACTAAACCTCTTGACAACTAAAGAAACTGAACAACTAATTTATAAATCCAGACATCATTACTATGAACATGGAGAGAAAGCTAATAAACTTTTAGCTCAACAAATTCACAAGCAAGAAGTGCGCAACGCAATCTCAGTGATTACCAACGCGAATGGAGATAAAATCATCGACCACAAAAATATAATGCACACTTTCAGAGACTACTATAAATCCCGATATACTACTTACTGAGTTTAAAGAAGACAATACATAATCTAATGCATTTCTGGATACATTAAAAATACCACAAATAGAAACTTTTAGTGCGGAGGAACTTGATAAACCTCTGGCGTCATCAGAATTACTAGATGCTATAAAGTCATTTCAGGGTGGGAAAGCAGCAGGCCCTGATGGCTACCCTGCAGAATTTTACAAGAAATTCTCCGCTCAGCAAGGCCCCTCCTATTAGCAACATTTACAGAAGTCAGAGACAACAAAACTCTTCCTCAAACCTTACGCCAAGCACTAATCACTGTTTTTCCAAAACAAAATAAGGACTTATTACAATGTGCATCATACAGACCAATTTCACTTCTGAATAATGACGTTAAAATACTCTGTAAAATCATAGCTAGAAGGATGGAGAAAGTGCTCCCCTCGGTAATATCACAAGATCAAACTGGATTTATCAGGGGCCGACACTTATCTTCAAATCTTTGACGCCTGTTTAATGTAATATACTCACCAACTAAATCAAACACCCTAGAAATATTATTATCATTGGATGCAGAAAAAGCATTTGACATGATTGAATGGAAATATCTTTTTACTACATTGAAGAAATTTGGGTTTGACCCAAACATTTGTGCATGGATCAAATTACTGTATACTAACCCAGAAGCTTCAGTTTGTATCAACAACATTAGTTCAGACTACTTTAAACTAGAACGTGGTACTAGACAAGGATGCCCCTTGTCACCACTACTATTTGCACTTGCCATTGAACCACTGGCAATACATTGTCGAAATACTGATCAGATAAAGGGGATTATCAGAGAAGGACTGGAACAGAAAATTTCATTATATGCAGACGATATGGTACTGTATATATCAGACCCAGAAAATTCTGTGCCTACAGTCTTAACAGCACTCACAGAATTTCAAAAGATCTCTGAGGGCTGTTCCACGAAGCGAGCTTATAAAATCGAGGATTATTTGTAATAGCCTCGCTTGAGTTAGCCTAACAGTTCACTTCAGGCTCATTGAGTTCCACGAACAAAATTCAGGTGTATTTAATCTCCGCTAATTCAAGCCAAGCTTGATAAGCGAGGTTTGTGCGCGTCCGTGCGATATAAAAGGCAGCCTTGTTAATCGATGCTGGATAAGTAAGAATGGAAACTAAGGAAAGAGCTGCGTTTTTTTCGCAGGCGGAGCAAGAATTATTATTACAAGCCTATGAGGACTACAAAGCTATAATAACTAGAATGGGGAACACGAGCTGTATTATCAAAGCTCGTGAGGCTGCATGGCAGAAAATAGCTGACACGTTAAATGCGTAAGAACATGATTTTAGTAACTTTTGTGTTAAGGATGTCAAACTATTTAACAACTAAATGAGAACAGTTTCAAGCCTTCAAAATGTATAGTCATTAAAATTTCCTTTTACATATGCATTTTGTTACCAGTTGTAAGGTACTTTAAGGTTATTTTAACACATTGATAAACAGGACAGCATGTTAATTATATGGGTTCATCTTGGATAAAAAGTGATATATAATTGTAATTATTAATATAATTATTAATAATGCTTGGTTTCAGGAGCAACATGAGTGGAACGAAAAGGTCCTGGCAGCAAGTGAAGATTAAATACAATACAGTATTGCCACATTATGCAAAACTGCACAGGCTACTACAATGTCACACGCTCTGTCTGGTGTAACTCTGAGATGCCGCAGGCAGTTAAACCTGGATTTTAACTGTCCAAATGTCATTTCAATGCGTGCCCTTGTCTTACAATGGGCATGGTTGAAATGTCTTTCTATCTGTATATGGTGTGAGAAGAAACGGTAGACATGGGTATCCTCTGTCACCAAGCAGCACACCAGGAAAAATTCCTATAATGGAAAGTAGACACATTAGACTGTAGTATAATAAACTATAGTATATTTGTGAATTTTAGTTGACTTGCCTTGTCTGAGGCTTTGAGCCAGTGAAGACTCGCGAAAAATTCTGGCATCATGTACTGATCCTGGCCATTTTGCCACAATGTTTGAAATTAGATGTTCAGCAGTGCATACCATCTGAAACATTTTAGGAAATGGTAATGACATACATTGCTAATGTTGGACGACTACACTTTCACCTCTTGTACATAAATGTGAGATATTATCAGTACTTACCTGTACATTAATACTGTGATATGATTTGCGGTTTATGTAATCAGGCTCTGTTGGACCTGCTGGAGCCTTTATCCTCACGTGTGTACAGTCAATGGCTCCAATGACGTTAGGAAAGCCTGACAAATTAAATTCAGTTACTTATCAGGTAATGATTTATGTGCTGTAAATGAGTAGATGTTTAAAGATTAAGCACCATTAATTCCAAAGAAAGTTTCCCTAATGGCAAGAATTCCTCGGTGGCCAGGAAAGGTAATGAATATATTTAAAAAGGACTTTAATGCAACGCAAACCTTCCTGATTTCACGGCACACTGTAGCTTTGCTTAAATGTTCAGCATCCCCCACACTGTACAGAAATGAACCACTGGCAAAATAACGCAAAGCGATACACAAAGACTGTGCAACCGTAAGGGCTTTAGAGCGACGTGTGTTTTTGGAAATGTAAGGTTCCAATAACTGACACAAATATGCAATACTGTGTCTACTAAATCTATAGCGCTCGTATAAATAATCATCCGCAAAATGCAACGGATCTATCCTGGGCCGAAGTAATTGTGGAACCTGTTGCCTTAAAGCTCTATGAATGAGCCTCGCTCCCTCATCAACTGGATTATGAATAAATGGGCACGCCATGGTTATTCATGTAAAAGCCTTCAATGCACTCCTTGTCATTTTATACTTTCTAAGTAATTAGAATCGCCTGCATGTAATCTGTAATAATTTTATATTGGAGGGTCGATGTGTGCGAAAGAGGGAGAGAACAGCAGCAGAATAATCCCAGCCCCGCAGAATGTCGTGCTGTGACATCACATGGCTTGTCCAATCATATTCATCAAGCTAAGCTAAGCTTCACAACTAACCTGCCACGGAGCAGGCTTGTCCAAGAGCATATGTTGACATGGTAATTAAGCAGAGCTTCAGGTTAGCCTAGTTCGTGGAAACGAATTTAGAGAAATTAAACCGGGATTATCGAAATAAGCCTGGATTTTGAGGTTAGCTCGCTTCGTGGAACAGCCCTCTGGTCTCAGAATTAATCTGAATAAAAGTGTACTCTTTCCAGTGAATGCTCAAGCATATAATATTAGATTAGACACCCTACCTTTTATCATTGCAGAACAGTTTAAATACCTAGGGGTAAACATCACAAGTAAACATAAAGCTCTTTATTAACAAAATTTCGTCATCTGCATGGAAAAAATTAAGCAAGACTTGCACGGATGGTCAACCCTTCATCTCACACTAGCTGGAAGAATTAACACTGTTAAGATGAGTATTCTTCCTAAGCTCCTTTTTTATTTCAAAACATTCCAATATACATTAATAAATCATTCTTTAATCAATTAGATTCAACAATAACCTTATTTATTTGGAACTCAAAACATCCACGGATCCAAAGAGCGACCCTACAAAGACAAAAGGCAGAAGGCGGCATGGCTCTACCTAACTTCCAGTTTTATTACTGGGCAGCAAATATACAAGCGATAAAAACCTGGGCACAAATAGAAGAACATACATAGGCTTGGTCCGCAATAGAAGTAAAATCCTGCAGTACTTCTTTATATTCTCTGCTCTGTGCTCCAATAAACACACGTTATCGGCAATACACTAATAACCCAATTGTGCTTCACTCACTTAGAATCTGGAACCAATGTAGAAAGCATTTTAAGACGGAGAAGCTTTTATCTGTGGCACCTCTGCAAAAGAACCACCTCTTTCAACCTTCGCGAACATATGCAGTTTTTAATATCTGGAAAAAATTTGAAATTAACTTGCTTAGAGATCTTTATATAGACAATGTCTTTGCATCCTATGAACAATTACATTCCAAATTTAACATTTCAGCTACACATTTCTTTCACTATCTTCAAATCAGGAACTTTGTTAAACAGAAACTTCCCGATTTTTCTCATCTTGCACCCTCATCCATGCTGGAAAAAATATTGCTCAATCTCAAGGACTCAGACACCATCTCTGCAATATATAAAATCATTTTACAGTCCCTTCCTTTCAAAGATCCAAGAGGACACTGGGAAAAAGATCTCTCAATTAATATATCAGAAAAGGAGTGGAAAGTAGCAATGCAAAGAATCCACTCGAGCACCATATGCGCAAAGCATACAATTATACAACTCAAAATTATGTATCGAGCACATCTGTCTCGTCTAAAACTCTCCAAAATGTTTTCAGGGCATGATCCAACCTGCGAACACTGCAACCAAGTCCCAGCCTCACTAGGTCACATGTTCTGGGCCTGCACCAAATTAACATTATTCTGGACCAAAATTTTTAATTACCTTTCAGACAGCCTTGGTCTCACAATCCCTTCTAACCCATTAACAGCTGTGTTTGGGGTTCTTCCAGATGGGTTTAAAGTGGAGAAAGACAAACAAATTGTGATTGCATTCACTACACTTTTGGCACGCAGACTTATTCTGCTAAACTGGAAGAACCCAAACTCTCCTCTTTTAAGTCAGTGGGAAACCGATGTGTTATACTATTTGAAATTGGAAAAAATCAAATACTCAGTTAGAGGATCCGTACAGACTTTTTTCAAAA
>JANRMT010062791.1:24733214-24817843 GCA_026402145.1 Polypterus bichir lapradei
TCTCAGTGGTGGGGATCGATTTGTTCTTAACTCAATTTTACTTTTTGCAAAAAATTGATTGATTGTGTATGGATTTCAATAAAATTAATAAAACTTAAAAAAAAAAGTGTTGTAAGTGCTGCCGTTCTTTGGAGAAATTATGCTTGAGTGTAGGTTTTCACTAATTATGAAATATCTGCATTTTACCAACAATGAAGACTTTGATGAGAATACCTATCCAGCACCCAAATTGAAGAAAATTTGGGAGATATACCTGGTGATTGCAATAAAATTTCAGAGCGTTTACATTCCAGACCGCAATGTCAGCATCGATGAAAGGCTTATAAGGGCAGATTGTCATGGATACAGTATATCGCATCAAAAAGTACAAGATTTGGCATAAAGCTTTATGGGCTTTGTGAATCTAAAACAGGATACATTTTTAATTTGGTTCTGTACAAAGGAAAAGGGACAATGTTTGATCCGAAATACAATTAGTACGCCGTTGCTACATCATCAGTGCCGACTTTGATAGATGCTCTGCTGGATCAAGGTTACTGTGTAACCATGGACACTTTTTATACTTCACCAGAGCTATTTGACATCTTGCTGCAAAGAAAGATTGATGCATATGGAACACTGCGTCCTAACTATCATGGCATGCCTGAAGACTTTGGCAGAGCTAAATTGCAGTGAGGTATGTTATTAGCTTAGCAAAAGGGTAAAGTGCTTGAAAGGATAAGAAAAATGCTTATCTTCTTACCACTGTAAATAATGCAAGCTACAGTCATTGTACAGGGAAAAGGCAACAAGCAAGTTATGAAGCCTTGTGCTGTTGTCAATTATAATAGCACGATGGGTGGCATAGTTCATGTGGATCAAGAATTGACTTTCTATCCTGTTATGCCAAGGCAACAAAATAAATACTACAAAAAGATATTTTGTGATCGGGTGGAGCAGTGCATTTGAAATGCATTCTTGTTGTACAAACAAAAAGCTGGCATATATGTTTCTCATTCAAATCATTGCTGCACATTCACCGTCCACACTACCGCTAAAGAGACACGGTCAACCTAGCACAGCTCGGATCAATCAGAGCATCTTATTGGTAGAAATTTTATTGATTATATACCTCCAACAGAAAAATAAGAATCCAGACTGGTACCTGTGCAGTGTGCTGTTCGAAAACTGATAAATCTGGTGAGAAAATCCGTAAAGAAACATGTTATTATTGTCCTGACTGTGACATTGGATTATGTCTTTCACCATGCTTTAAGATTTACCACACAAAGGACTCATTTTGAGATTAGATACTGTTTTAGCATCATTACTATTATTATTATTTTTGTTAATATTATTCATGTCATATTATTATTTTTATTCATTATTACTATTATTATTTATTTCATTGTTATACTGTACAGATTTAATAAAAATGTAATTTTTCATGCCAAAAAACTGCAATGCTTTTTACATGTTTTCTTGGAAGAAAATGCATCGCTAAAGAGGTTAATGTTGTAGGTTTATGTGGCTGCATTGTAGTACTATGATTGTGCTATCACCACCAGTGTAAGCTACCTATTATGCTAAATGAGCAGGTACCTTTTCAACAAATTGTGATTGCATTCACTACACTTTTGGCACGTAGACTTATTCTGCTAAACTGGAAGAACCCAAACTCTCCTCTTTTAAGTCAGTGGGAAACCGATGTGTTATACTGTTTGAAATTGGTAAAAATCAAATACTCAGTTAGAGGATCCGTACAGACTTTTTTCAAAACATGGCAGGATTTAATCAGTAATATTTTAAAATAAGCTCTTAAAGCACAGAGGAAGCAATTATTTCTGTATTTCTCTGCCTTATGCATCCATCTCACCAAATTTATTAATTTAGGTATGTTTACAAGCCTTAAATTTCACGCCGTTTGCCTTGCTCTCTCTCTCTCAGTGGTGGGGATCGATTTGTTCTTAACTCAATTTTACTTTTTGTAAAAAATTGATTGATTGTGTATGGATTTCAATAAAATTAATAAAACTTTAAAAAAAAAGTGTTGTAAGTGCTGCCGTTCTTTGGAGAAATTATGCTTGAGTGTAGGTTTTCACTAATTATGAAATATCTGCATTTTACCAACAATGAAGACTTTGATGAGAATACCTATCCAGCACCCAAATTGAAGAAAATTTGGGAGATATACCTGGTGATTGCAATAAAATTTCAGAGCGTTTTACTGCCAGTCAATGGTTATTTCTCAGTGAAACACTGTTTTTAGAGAAAGAGAGATGCAAAGAAACGCTGGCCATACAGCCCAGTTGCTATGTGTTTCAAAAAATGCCAGATGTTGCCATATATAATCAAATGTCCCCCTCGACATTCTGAAATTGTCAAACTGATATTTTGCATCAAATCCTTCCACATGTTGTTCCAGTTCCAGCTAACTCCCTCACATCCACAGGCGTCTATGTACAGATCTGACAGTTATGATTCCACTCAAAGCATCTTTAAGCATTGACCATCTTGAGCTGATGAATTCACAGATATCCTGCACAAGTCAGCATGTCAGCATGTGGCCAGTATTCATCGTTTTCTTTTAGGTCCCATTTGTCTAATGAATTCATTTTTATTCAGTCAATTGGATTTGAATCATAGTCAAAAAATTAGATATGAGTCAAAAACTGGAAATGTGTCAGTTGTATCAGATTTGAATCGTTTGCAAAATAAATTTGAACAGTCAAGCTAAATATTGGACATAAACCAAAAATAACAAATGAGTCACCGAAGCCTGAATGTAGCCATAGCAACCTCTAGCAACACAGAGACTCAAACATGGCTGATTTGGATTTTGCAACTCATTTTTACCATTGCAACTTTTCTCTAGCATTGCTTCTGGATTCTGTGGGGGAAATGCTCCCCATAGAAATTACCTATGATGACAGCACAAACATGAAGCTTTTCTAACTGCAAAAACATACAAAAGAAAATAGAAACATACACCACATATATTTGTCTTTTTAAAATATGGGTTGAAGATGAATAGCACAAAAGATCTAGAAATAATCTGTGATGCAAAAAGTAGAATCTAAAAATCTAGAAAAGAATGCAACATGATGGGAAAACATCTGCATTCTCATAAAAAACCTATTTTGACTACCATAATGAATGGTATTGAGGAAATCCTCAAAGAGACTATTTTGTATAACATTAATATTACTTTCTGTCATAGTTCCACTCCAGGAAATAACAAGCCAGACCTGCTCTATTCAAATGATAAAGATACCTTTAAGTGTAAAGTTCTGGCACCTAGGGGCAGATATACCCACAATCTGGTCCATCTTACTCCCAACTACAAGTCTGTTATTAGATGGCAGTCTGTTACCACCAGGATAGTGAGGAAATGGAGCGTGGAGGCTCTGAATGACTGCTGGGAATGACACACTGGGAAATGATGTGCAAGTCACATGTTGAGGGACTCACTGCATCACAGACTGTATTAAGTCAATGTGTCAACATTGTGGCAACCTCAAAGACAATGCATTGCTTGCCATACAATGAGCTCTGGATTACAAAGGAGCTAAAGTGTTTCTGGAATGAGAAAAAGACAGCATTCAAATCAAGTGACAAAGAGGCTCTGAAGAAAAAGCTGAGCAAAGGCAAGTGCTGAAGAAAAAGCTGAGTCAAAGAAAGGAAGCTTACAAAGCTAAAATAAAAAACAAACGTATTTCGAATAACATGAAGGGTGTCTGAAATGGATTGGGCATAATTATTGAACACAAACAATGCAGGGCTCAGTTGGTAGAAGGTGATGTGGACACAGTTAATACCCTAAACCATTTTTAATAGATTTTCCCTTACACTGCCATGTATTTCTAATGACTAGTCCCCCTCATCCCACCACTACTACATCAACAACTCCTGTCACTTCAACTGGAATGACCAAGTGATGAGTCCATCTCTGACCTTGAGTTTGGGGTGGTGTCCATAACTGGCTCAGTTACGGGAAGAACTCTGGACCCCATGGAGGTGGTAGATATCTATTTATCTAAAATATATATGTTTTTGTGCTCAACACACTAGCAGTTGTGATCTCTTCTATGATTTGTGGTTTTCAATGCATGGTCCTCCTTAATGTCTCTAAAGAAAAGGTGCACACAATATTATTCACTCCCAGCTCCCATCTGTCTGTGGCATATAAAATACACACTCCGATGCAAAGGCAAACAGTAATATAACGTAATATTATGTATTTGGTTTGGAATTAATTAAAACTATTTAGAGAGACATACAAGGAAGAACCTCATTGTACTGTGTGCACATGATAATACACTTGAATTTGAATGAAGTATTGGATTTGTCCCTTTAGCTCCTTGAAATCTCTTAATCAGCCTTGGTCTAGCTCTACAGACTGCAATGTGCTTTCACTTATTTTTGCTGGAACACTTCATCAAGAATACAAGCCTTCTATGCCCCCCAGAGCCCACTAGCAAAACCCTAGCTTAACAACCAATTCATGACAGAAATGGATTGGCGACACTCAAGGCTTAAAAACCACAGCTAGTGTATGAAGTTCTAATGAACAATTTAGATGATCTGGAAATTCAAAAACAAGCTGACCAGTAAGAAAAAACTGTGTTGAAAGCAAATTTCTTATGTGGGCAGCAGTTTGTTTTTTACTTTTGAACTAAAACCAAATCTGTCTGTTATGAAATATTTCATTAAACAATTAAACATGTATGCCATTTAAATAATTGTATAGTAAGCTTGAAGCTTTTGGATGATTGTGATTGTAATTAAAATAAGACATAGGGAGATGTTTTAATCATACTAGAAGTTTTTTTAAATTATCATTATCTATATTAAATCTTATTAAAATAAAAAAGAAATAAGTACAGCATCACCCCACAACAAAATTCACTTTTTAGTATAAGGGTAGGTACAAATATGTTCAAGGATTTGAGCAAAAGTGTGTGATTAGGAATGTCTGGGCAAAGTCTAACAAGAGACAAGATAAATACACAACATAGCTGACTGGTATGGTGTACCACCCTGAAGACAGAAGAGAGGGGCAAAATCATTTCCAGTACTTATTAACCAGTGTCAATAGTGCTGAAGTATTGTAGAGTGTTTTACTTCTCTGTATTATTTATACTTTAACTGTAGTATAGAGGCTATCACTTAAAGAAAGCAACACACTGAAGTATTATATCTTACCTAGGGTCACCATTGCCTCCAGATCTCTCATCTCTTAGCCTGAGAAATGGATAAGTTGGGTACCCCCCACTCCCCCATCAACCTAGCTCTAGAAAAAATCCTGCAGTAATCCACCTTCACCAAATCTCATCCTGTCCTCATGAACCTTTCACACATTGTGAGCCCAGCAACCCTAAACAGAAACCTCAATTGGGCTTCTTGTATGTAATTCAGTACCTTATTCTTCTGGGGTCTTCCTAGGGTTTATCACCATAGGTGAGAATGAGGACATATACAAATTGGTAAAACAAAAGCTATATTCAACCACTTATCTCCCATTTCAACAACATGGTCCAGTACCACCGCCACAAAAATGCTGCCAGTCCACTAACTGAGTGGTCAATCTCACAATCTCTTCTTTCCTCACTCTTGAATAACACCCAAGGTACTTGAACTTTTCTGCTCAGGACAGCTGCTCACCCCTTACCTGCATGTCACCCTCTCTGGGAGAGTACTACTACCTCAGATTTGAAAGTACTGCTTCTCAACCCAACCATATCATACTTAGCTATGAAAACTGTTTCTGTGCACATCAGAGATTAGGCACTAATGAAACCAACAGGGCATCATCATCTGCAAAAAGGAAAGTTTAATCTTTATGTTTACAAATTGGATATTCTCTGTCTTTGGCTAAACCTTGATTTCCTGTCCATGAAAATAAAGAACAAGAGAGGAGGCACAATGCATCCCAGGCAGAGTCCACACCTATACTGAATAGATTTAGCTTAATGCGAAGTATGAGAACTTTCACTCCACAAATACAGTGCCCAGACAGCATGCAGTGGCAGACCCAGAACCCTTCCCAAAAGATGCTGTAGGGAGCATGGTCATAAGATTTTTCCAAATCAATAAGGCACATGAAGACATGATTGAAAATTTTTATGCCCTTTCAAATATCTCTGCAGGTCTGAACAATGGGCCTATTGTTCCATGTCCAGTTTTAACTTATTGTTGTTCCTCCTGAATCTGCAGTTGTGGTATTAAATTAAGTCACCATCCCAGTGCCCTAGCTATCCCAGGAAGGCTGAGGAGTGCAATAACTTAGTAACTGCAATACTCCTTCTTGCACCCCTTTGTGAAAATGGAGACAACTACTTAAACCTACCAATACTTTCCCTATCTTCCCCACAACAGTGAAGGGGCATGGAAGCCAAAACACCTCCACAATTTCCTGTGCTTTCAGATTTCATCTCTTCTATCCCTGGACTCAGATCCTTTATATGGGAGTATGGGCACTACACTACCGATACCTGGAGCTATCAATAGAGAATGGCAGCACTGGTCTGTTGATTGCATGTGTGTACTTAACAGGCCCATTCCCTCATAAATAGCTTTTTACCAGCTTCTCCTCAAGCCCTCATCTCACCTACCCTATCAATCCACATCACCACTGTCCACCTAAAAACTGACATGCAGTGTCAACCAGCTGTGATCTAATTTAACATTGTGTATGTAGCTATTCTACTTTGTTATGATCCTATTAATTAATATACTACAAGAAAAAAATTTGTTCTTCTAACACAAGAAAATATCTTCCAAAAAGGTATGATTCTATGTTTAGTACTTGATTCCCCACCCATTTATCTTTTCATTTTCTTTCAGGGGATGTATCAGGAACTGCCCCTACTAGTCATTTATTAGGCCAGAGGCCTGCCATTTACAGATGTCTGATCAATGTCAATGTGTCTGATACACTAAGTTCTCATAAATAAATGAGCCATTTATCCTTCGCCCTTTAAAAATATAAACTCTGTAATCTCTACTATGCATTATTTGTAGAGTGGGCAAGATTTTCTGTGATATTTGCATTTTTGGAGTTGCCAATTATGACGTCTCTCCACCCCACTATATTCGCTTTGAAAACATCTCTGGTTGGTGTTTTGGAAAAGAATCATCTTGATTCACACATTAGCAATTAAATGCTGGTTCAGTTTTTATTACTAAAAATAAAAAGCAATGGAAATGCAAAAAGCAAGTAACACATCACTCTAATAAGGTGTGACTGCCAAATACAGTTGGTGGATGAAACATAAACAGTTCAAAACTTGACCAGCTTTTAATTGTTAACAATAACAGTATTGTTGTCAGCTTCAGTGAAATTTGAACTATCTCAACTGTTTTTCCCCACCATTTCAGCCACATGGGTCATGACAGACAGTCCAGATTGGCATCTTTCAACTCAGAACACCTAAAGCTAGATGTAAAGGAAATAAAGTTAGAGTAACGTTAGAGAGTTAGATGTAAAGGAAATAACACATGAGTTTGCTGAATGGAAGACCTGAAGTGTGCCACTAAAATTTGTGGTGTGTTATGATATTGTAATCTTAAGCTTTGGCCTCCTGTAATGTAAAGCATTATTCCAGAATAATAATAACAATATTGGTGTCCAATGTTGTCTAATGAGATATGGCAAATAAAGTATCCCTTTCTTGCATGTTCCTACTGAATTGTCACATCAGAGCTGTCAGCTAGATATGTTATGGTAAATAATGATATTAAATACTTAATGAGGCTTTTGAAAACTTTGTCGTGAAATTTTTAATATTCAAAAAAAATGCTATGTGTTTAAATTCATTAAGCTTTCTACTTGTGGACAAACAGGCGAAATTGTAACAGATAATGCATTAGGACAATTTATGTTCACCAACATCTATTGTCTGATTTTGTATTCAATATTTGGAATTGTATGCAATGTATACCACACTATTTTGGAATGGATTCGCTTTACAAATTATTTTACATCTCTCAATTGATTATAGTACAGTTTTTAATTATCTGTTTTGGCATCTTTTCCTCATTTTTATGTAAAACCCATCTACACTTTGTCACAGGAGGCTGGGGGTCAGACCCAGCCGGAACGCCTGGAAGGGAGGTGGTCTATACGTACCCCGGGCCATGAGGGGGCAACCGCCCTGGATGTTTAGGGGACCACAGGAAAGGAGCAAGGAGGCTCAAACCCACTGGGGCCCGTGGCCACCGCCAGAGGGCACCCCGAGCATCGTGGAGTCTGGGAGATCAACACTTCCACCACACCTGGGAGGGTGGAGGAAGGACCTTCCAGGGATGCCCAGAGTGTTTCCGGGTGCAAGGGCAGCACTTCCGCCACACCAGGAAGTGCTGCCGGAAGAGCGTCATCAGGCACCTGGAGCACATCCAGGTGGAAATAAAAGGGGCTGCCTCACTTCAATAAGAGAGTTAGAGTCGGGAGTGGGAGCAGGACAAAGCTCCTGTGAGTAGAGGAAAGGCGGCCCACGGACAGTGAGAGAAAGGCTCGTGTGGAGGTTGATTGTTGCTGGGAGCACTGTGTGCTGTGAGGACTTTATTAATTTAAATAAACGTCTGTTTAGTAAAGTGCTGGTGTTTGTCTGATGGTGTTTGGACCCATGCTCACAGCTTATATGCAGAGTTAATCTATCAGTTGCATCCAATTGTAACAGTTCACTCCTGGTGCCAGAAACACAGAGACAACTGCTACAAAGAGGGTCCCTGCTCTACTCCTTTTTCAGGAAGGTGCCTCAAAACACAAGCTTCAGAAAGAAGAACAGAAGTTGTTAGGAGTTTGAGCGGCCCAAGAAAGCCAGTCTCCTTTCCAGTGTTATCAAAACAGCTAACAATCAGTCCCATCACTCTTCACCTTTGCTGCAGATCTAAAATCTTCTCTGAATGGGATGGGGTGGAGAAAATCTCAGCAGATCGTGCTTTGGGGTATTATGCCATTGCTCTTCTGTGCTGAAACACCATATTTAGTAAACAAGCTCTGCTTTTAAAATGAGGAATGTTCAAGAGCATCAGTGGACATATCACAATCCATGCAAGGGCAAACATTGCACATTAGCTGAACATTTATGTAAATGCTCAGGCCATATCTAGACTGTGAAATCTAAACACTATAGACATCAAACTGGACTTCATCACCAATTCTGACTCAGGCATCAAGACCTAGTATGGTAAACATGGCCTTTGTCTTATTTTCAAACAAAAAATAATAATTTACAGCATGTAATACAATTAACTAACTTATAATTAATTACAGCCTTTAACTTCAAAGTAAAACTTCTGGTGAGAAGTATTGTGAATACTATAACTGTCAGTCGATATTGAGTTAAAAAAATAATACAGTTTGTAATGTTTTCACAAACGTGTCATTTCTTCTATTAAGAACATGCAGCTTGTACATAGATTTTTGATCTGTCTATTATATAAAAAAATCCAGGGACGAGACGAGACTTTTTAACTTAGGACAAGACGTGGATTTTTCAGGGAGATACTCTCAAGTCTCGCAAGACAAGACTTTGTGCCAGGGCCAGAAATAAAAGATAAAGAGTAGGTGATAAAGTAGAACATCGTAAAGAGGTTCCAAAACGTTGGCGCGATACAAATGCAGAGCAGTTTAGAGATAATGAAAGTACTAAAATTCAAAAGTCTCAAAAAAATGATAGTAAAGATCACATTAGCACAAACAAATGGAAATATTATTAATATCGGAACAGCAAAAAGAGATCGAATATATTGTTTGGATTTAAACTTTACGTCGGAGACTTGTAGATCATCTAATTTGTGTTGTCATCACGGAAAAGTAGTGTTTCTTCCCAATGAAGAATTAAAAGATTTGTTGTTTGGTGAAAGTGAAATCCACATACACGAGTGGCAGAGATGCGAAGTGGCTGGTGCGTAGTGCAGGCCGGAGGGGTTGGTGAGCGAAACGAGCAGGGAGCAAAGCTCCTTAGTTCTTTTTAAATGTGATCTGACTTGTGTTTACTATCATCTAAACTTCTTTCTAAATAGTATGTATTTTAAAAACATACTCAGTGATTACACCCATTTACTGTTTGCCTATATATGAAAATACTCATTACAGCCAAAAAAAAAACATTTACCAATCCCATTCAGATATATGTGCACTTGGGAAACAATTTGAAGGCTTATCTAATGGTAATTCCAACCCAAGTTGAGGGTTGGCGCTGTTTTCCTAATGCTTCTCCTATTTTCTCCCCTACAGATCAGACGACTGGCAGCCTCAGTGACATTACAGTTTTCTCGCCCGGCCCCATCCAGTCTGTCTTTTTCTTAAGGGGTTCTGTTGCCATTTTGAGCCAGCCTTTTCTTTCACTCCAATGTGACCTTAACAATATTTGTTATTTTTTGTTATTTTTTTCCTTTAGTTTTAGGGGTTCACCTTCGTGATATCCCAACACTTTATCTTGTCTTGTCTCATATTTTTCATTGTTTATGAGAAAAGTGAACCCACTGGAATATCACAAAAGAAGGAAAAATATGTACAAACATTGTTATGCATAATTAAATTATAATGCGGTACTCATTAATTTTCATAGAGCATTTATGTTTTCCTGGCCATAGATGGGCTGGATGGGATGCTGCTGGGATAGACCCCATAACTCTCTGTGACCATGAATCAGTTTTGGTGGCTTTGAGGATGTTAGGGTATTTTGCTTACTGGATATTTGGCATTGCAAATATTATACAATGCCATAACCATTTTTACCACACTTTTGCATTTATTATTATTGTTATTTCTGTTACTGTTTTTTTTTTTCAAATCATTCAGGATTACATTGGTTTTGAAGCAGTGTTGTATGTTATCAGAATCAACTTTTATAGAATATCCTTTGAAGGAAATGTAAGCTTTAACAGGTTATGAATGAATGACCAGAGGACCAGAAGCATGCATAATTCAAAGGTATATGAAGAAATCTTTATTTAGCAACTGGAAGTTTCTCACTCAGTACAATATGGACATGAGAAACAATTAAATGTAAGAAAGAGAGTTAAAATGTATTCCAAATATATATTGTAATCGCCGTCTCTGATGGTATCACTTTAAAGGTATAACTTTCAGGTGAAAGCCTGATGGTCATCTGATATCAACAGGGGGTGAAACTACTTGAAAAATATAAAAACAGAGCTTTCATGTTCCATAGGGTGAGCCTGATATGAAGGTGTTGACAGGTTTAAACTGTCAGAAAAACTGAGTAGACTTTTCTAACACTTTCACGAAAGTCAAATATACAGTTGTCTAGAGTAAAAGTTCAATGGATTTTAAAGAACCTACTTTCCATGTCGTTTTTTCACAGAGTATCATTTTTTAGTTTCCTTGTTACGGTCACATTTTTCCAGCTGAACTCTTTATATGCTAAGGGGTTTTTAAAAAAATCAAATGTAGTGTCCTATTCGATGGAAACTTTCCTGAATGGTTAGTGTTACTTTTTCATAGTCACAGTTTACTGTATGCGATAAAAATAGTTCTGCTGTAAAATAACTCTTTCTCCAAAGAGCTAAGCTGTAAGATGCATGACCCTAACATGTTGGCCTTTAGAGCCATCCTCAAAACAGTTGTAAGTATGTCTGTCCGGGTTAAAAAGAGTGAAGGTTACAACTAGTATTGTCTATGTGCTGTATGTTGGTGTTTTTTTTATTGGTATAAATAATCAAATCCTATTAAACTCATTTATATTTTAACAATGCCAGGTAAGCTTTTGCTGCTTAGAAATGTGCATGAAAGCAGTTCTGCCATGGACAGCATGGTGGCGCAGTGGCAGCGATGCTGCCTCGCAGTTATAAGACCTGGGTTCGCTTCCCGGGTCCTCCCTGCATGGAGTTTGGAGTTTGCATGTTCTCCCCGTTTCTGCGTGCGTTTTCTCCGGGTGCTCCAGTTTCCTTCCACAGTCCGAAGACATGCAGGTTAGGTGCATTGGCAATCCTAAATTGTCCCGTGTGTGTGGGTGTGCCCTGCGGTGGGCTGGCGCCCTGCCCGGGATTTGTTTCCTGCTTTGTGCCCTGTGTTGGCTGGGATAGGCTCCAGCAGACCCCTGTGACCCTATGTTAGGATATAGTGGGTTGGAAAATGACTGACTGACTGACAGTTCTGTCATTTGTCAATAGGACAAATGTAATACATAGAGGAGCATATAATAGTAAAGTATGAATGTTATAAGTACATTGTTTCTTTCTCTCCTTTATTTCTCTGCAAGTACTTATGTTTAATCAAAAATGAATTGCCAATTCATGTAAACTAGCTTATGCTATTAATAAAGGCATATTTTGTTTGTAATGACACTAATGTGCCAGATGTTATGATCATCCAGAGTTTTCACTTATTAAAAATATGTAATTTGATGAAAAGTATAAGAAGTGATTGTTTTTCTTCTCAGGTTTCAAAAATATCAAAGAAGCAAGAAAAAATCATTCAGTCCTTATTTCAGAATTTAAAAAAATGATAGGTTAAACTTTTAAATGAAAGTTTAACCCTATGCTTTTGTTAGTGAGCTATCAATCCTTATGTTGTGTAGACTCTTCCACAGAGCACTATCATAGTGTCTCCTGTGATACAGAATGGCTCTTGTGGCATATGTCCACACCCAGAATAACACACAGACAGCAGAAAGTAGAACTTGCATGAAAAACATGCTCATGAGAGGGATGAGCATTGGTATAACATGAATTGCAAATAAACAAAAAGAATAGAAGAGTAAACCATGCAGAGCATGTACGTCTATCTAAACAGGAACTGAACTCCTGTTTACCTGGTGGGTTGGCTCACCCACTTGCCCGCCTTAACTGTGGGGTTTAAGATCTTTCATATTTCAACTTGATGTTATTTTGGACAATCTAGATGAATGAGATAAGTTGTGGGGCTGAATTGCCTGTTCTCATCACAACTTTTCTAATGTTCTAATAAAGTACCATAAAAACATTTTTTTTACATACCTCACTCTCTCTATATATATATATATAATCTCTTACCTCTTATGTTTTTAAAAATGCTCACTTCCTTCTTCTGTAGACTCTACATTCAAAGGTTCCCCTAGCTATAAGGTAGCTTTAAGCCCATCTTGAGATCACCCAGACCTTCCATTTGCTCCAACTCACAACCAACTGTTTCTGTTGACTCCTGGTGTCCCTGCAAATCTCCGCATTTCATTACCCATAAAAGGCTAGATCTCCAAGGTACTGCACAAGTGCCTTGCACTATCTAAGATACAGAATCCTGCCATACAGTACATAGCCTTCCAGGACTCCAATGGCCAGAAGCTGTTGTATTTTCCCATGGCCTAACACTCTGTACAGGGCAATTGCTGTGTAATGCTGCTGGGTCATCTGTACCCCTTAGCATCTCAGGAGGTGATTGCATAATAAATTAATTAATCAATTAATTTATTTCTTTAGACCATCTCTCTCTTTATCTTACCATTCTGTTGGTGTTAATAGCCTTTTCAGGACATGCAGCACACATATAGAGCCTAGTGTCAACAATAGGCTCCCAAATTGTTCCCAAATTGATGTGTGTGCTATGACACCTTAAAAGTCATTATCTATGCAAAGTATTAAACAGAAAACATTTGAAAGTGAAAGGACGTGGCATGGACCATGACAGGCTAACAACATTTATAATATGTTAGGACAGTATAGTTTCTGTTTTCTGTTTTTTGAAATAATTTAAACTCAAAATAAGTTCCCACAGAAAACTGATGTCTTATAGTTAATATAGACAACATTTTGGACTAAGGATGTGATAAACAGGAAGATGACAAAAACCTTACTGTACTGTTACAGTTATCCTATACGTGTAGAGACTGACCATACCTTAAATAGAGTAATATCTGTGGTCGAATTACATAGGATATTACCTTACTGTTGATTGTAAGAGATGGCCGGCAGCCCAACCCGGCCGGGATGCCCAGGATATGGAAGGATGGGGGAAGGCAGCTTGTTTAGGGCACTGCCTTCCCCCGAGACACTAGATGGCAGCTCCCCAGGATTACAATGGTGCTCCAGATTCCCGCAGGGCAATATGGGACTTGGAGTTCTTTATCTCAGGTTTGTTGGGTGCCGTGGGTACCACCAGGGGGTGCTGTGTTGAATTTACATGAGACGAGATTTTCGCTTAACTTGGAAGTGCTGGCAGGCCATGTTGGCGAATGAGCAGAAGTACTTCCAGGTCAACCAATTGTAAAAGGAACCACCTCAAAGCCAGTCGGAGAGCCACAGTCGGATGGAAGGTGGACAAAGTTTGCTTGGAGGAGTGGAGGAGAAAAAGAGAAGGAGAGAATCATCTCTGTGCCTAATTACATGTGGCTGTAATGTTGGAAAGCATTGTGAAGGGTTTCCTCGCAATAAAACAAATTATTGTGCTTTTAACTTGTGTCCTCAGTGTCTGTCCTGTTGGGTTTAAGGAGCGACAGTGCCCTCTAGTGTCCACATGACATAAAAAGCCAGACATCTGTGATAGGTAAGATTATATTATTAAAATCCAGCCTCACATTTTAGTTGATAAATTGACTAATAAAGTCTTTATGGACCCTAATTTTGTGGGATATATTGTGAACTAAGAGAACACAATAAGTGAGTGTTAATGGCTGTTTTCCTGATAGTCTTAAGTCATTCACTGGACCATCTCAAGGTTACTGTACAGTATGTCACCTCGTTTGTTTATTTTGCATGCAAATGACTACAGGAGTTTACATAGGGACAGACATATCTTGAAATTTGGAGGTGATTCTTTTACAAGATAAGGAGGACAGCCATGTACCTGTTGTTGATGAGTGTGGTCAATGTTGTGATCGTTCCTCTGTAGAGCTAAATACCTCTAAGACCAAAGATGCGACTGTAGATTTTTGGTGCTCCGTTCCTCCCACTCCCTCAACAATAATTAGAGGGGGGACTGTGGGCATGGTGGAGCAATAAAACCATCTAGTCACTACTATTAATAACAGGTTAAACTTTGATGTCAACACATAACAAATTTGCAATTAGGGACAAACATGGCAATTATTTCATTAGAAACACAGCTGTTTTAAAGTGGAAAAACCCATAATGACACTTCTTTTACAATTATTTCATTTAATCAGTTGCAGCATTAAGGGTATAAAGTCTCTAAACAACATTGTAAAAAATTAGCAGTAAAATCGTTGGTTTACAGCAGCCCCTTGTCACAGAGCTGTTTCGCAAACAGGTTAGAAAGAAGGCCAACTCTGTTCTGCCAGGCAATGGCCATCCTCTTTTCCCAAATTTCAGTTGTTGCCATCAGAGTACAGACTTAGATTCCCAGGGGTAAAAAGCAACAGATTTAAGAGGTCTTTTATTCCCAGAGCTGTAATCATTTTGAATTCTAATAATTATAGGGAACTAGCTAAATTATGAATTCTGAATTATTATGTACTGTTAAAGGTCATTATTCTTATTTGTAGAAATCCCCTGTGTTTGTACTGCAGATAAGACTGGTTGTCAAATGTTGTTTCTTGGATTATCTTCTTGTGTTTGTGCATTCAATGCTGCAAACAATTTCTATCTGGGATAATCAAGTCTACCAAACCCAATATTAGGAATGAACAGTGTGAGTGATACACAAACATTCCATCCAGGGTTGCTTCTTACCTGTCCTGCAGTATTAAACGGTGGCATCCAACAAACCTCAGTTTCATTAAGTGAGATCCAGAATGTTAAATAATGTTGTATTCCAACTTGCTTGTTTGTAAGCATTTCCACTAATAAGACTACAGATGTCACGTTGCTCTAGAGTGACAACAAACCACTTCAGTCCATCATTACCAAAAAATTTCTAAAAGCATGATTCAGACTACAGAGACCTGACTGTCTCAAATTGATTTTCATGCATACCATGTCAAAACTCCATTGAATCGAAAAAAAACAAGACATGTAGAGCAGCCTACTTGTCAGTGAAGCAGATTAAATCAGAGACTGATGAAGGTTACACAGCTCAAATACACCGGTATAAAATGAGAAAAATAGCCTTAAAGAAACAAAGAAATTAGTGCTCCCAGAGCACAGCATCTTTATGGAATCAGAAGCAACTTCATACTTTCATTTAAGTCACAGCAGTGATGAAATTAATGACTTTGGTGTAAGCAACAGCAAACAGAGACTACATGAATAACAGAATGTTTAATCCAAGGCATGCAACCAATTGGATAAAACTGATGAAAAGTGTTCACATCTGTCAATCCTTACCCTCACAATACAAAGCAATATATATTTGGTACATTCCAATAGAACTACCAGGAGTGTATTTTCAGAAAGATTTAATAATACACAGAGGAAAACAATCTATTTAGGGCTATGCAATACAGTAGTCAGAGACACAGTGATGGTGATCAGCACAATGCAGAAAATCATTATATCATTTTACCAAAATGTAAGGAGTAAACTGCCCTGCTGTGGGCTGGTGCCCTGCCCTGTCCGGGGTTTGTTTCCTGCCTTGCACCCTATGCTGGCTGGGATTGGCTCCAGCAGACCCCCATGACCCTGTAGTTAGGATATAGCGGGTTGAATAATGGATGGATGGATGATAAGGAGTAAACAAAAATTATTTTGTAAACCAATCAAAAGTCAAAACCAGAGTTAATTTAATCAGTAACTCTTTTAGATGCTGAGGCACTAAGTCTTTCATAGGTTGTCTTCTTTAATGGCATTAAAGTTAGGATGCTTGTTTTAATGTGTACAACCATCTCATATAAAATTATCGCCATGACACCTCAACTCACAATGCACAAGCATCACATTTCAAAGTTTAAAATGTGTACACTTGAAGATCAAGAGCAGAAGAAGACTGGGAGAAGAAAAGTTTTAAAGGGAGCAGGTCGAATGGAAGTCAAAAAGGTAGACAAAAGATTGAACAGAAAAAGACAAACTAGTGTCAGAGCCAATATGCCGATCAAAACTTTAGAAGTCAAAATACTGGGAAGCAGTCAAATGGCAATACTAACTGGATGGGACCCTTAAGCAAAATTTTAAGAAAGCAATACCTGAAAAATTTTTGGGTACTGAAAATACCATTGCCCCTTTTGAAATACTGATTGTGCAATGATTCTGTGACCCACTCAATCCAGACAAGGGACGAACAGGTGGAGCCTATCCCAGCTAGCATAGGGAACAAAGAAGAAACAAACCCCATGACAGGGCGCCAGTCCATCACAGGGTGAACACACACACACACACCCACCAAACACACACTAGGGCCAATTTAGTAATGCCCATTCACCTAACCTGCATGTCTTTTGGATAGTGGGAGGAGACCACAGCACCCGGAGGAAATGCATGCAGACATGGGGAGAACATGCAAACTCAGTGCAGGGAGGATCCAGGATATGAATCCTTGTCTTACTTGTGTAATGATGCCATATAATTTGATAATTGTGGTCATGATGTTGTAACTGGTGTTGTTGCTGAACAGAATAAGCCCACAATCATAAAAAAACAAGTGTGGAACAGTGGCTTATACAATCAAAATGCTTTCTAAAATGGTGATGCAAAATCATCAGTGTCAAAATGATAACAATAAATAAGTAAAAGAAACACAATATTTGCAGACCTTATAGAGGAGACTATTAAAAATCACTACAGTGCGTAATAACCTACCAGCAAAGTATATCAGACAAACAAAATGTCAGTGTCCATGACATCCAGAAACTCAAAATATTGTCTCCCATGCAAACCATTACATAGCAGCACTCATGACAAACAAATGCACTAAATGTGTCTCATCATAACAATGATAAAAATTTAAACAAACTTTAATAAAATATTTTAAAAGCATTATAACAATGTACAAACACCAATAACAAATAATTAATGCATTCCTGGCAATTTTAAACTATATCATCCCAAACATAAGAAAAGATCTGTTTACTCAGAATAGCATGAAGTCCATCCATCCATCCATTATCCAACCCACTACTGTATATCCTAACTACAGGGTCACGGGGGTCTGCCAGAGCCAATCCCAGCCAACACAGGGCGCAAGACAGGAAACAAACCCCGGGCAGGGCCCCAGCCCACCGCAGAATAACATGAAGCAAATCAGTAATTGAGGACTACTGTAATATTAGAAGTTGAAATCTTTAATAGGCTTTCTAAATGGAAACAAAAATGCATGAAAAGGTATTTGGATCCACAAAGGGAAAAATTCAGTTTAATGAAGAATTGATAAAGTCGGATAGGATTTCCAGAAGGACAACGCCTGGAATGATATGGAGTGGGAATACTTTTATTCAGACACAAGACAAACCAGAGGAAGATTGTGGGAAAAGGCATGCTAATGAGTGGAGTTAGTTTAGGGGTTGTAGGTCTGCTTCAAGGTTTCCACCTTACTGACAGTTGAGGAAACAAATTGACACATTAAGTCCATGGCTCAACTGTAACCGCTTCTTGTTTTTTTTGTTTTAGTCCCCACAAACTCACAATAAAGAAAACCATTGAAAACGTCTGAATATTTTGACAGTGAATTGGAATTTGCATATATTACAGCAAGTCAGTGTTATGTATAATGTAGGAAACACTGCAACTTCGTTTCTTTCATCTGAAATAATGTGAAGCCCACAACAAAATTGTCATTAGGAAGCAGCACCTTCAAAAAGTATCCATCAGACACAATGAAATACAAGCCAAAGGAAAGCAGTAAGAAAGACAAGGCAGGCAAACCAGTTTGAACTGAATTTAATTAATTTTGGTGTATTGACATACTAGACTGTAGTATTTAGCCACTTTTATCTATGTGTTTTTGTCTTATTTGGGTGTTTTTATACACAGGGATTTAATTTTTGTTTTAAGTGTGTTATTTTTCATTATCATTTTGTTTTATTTCTGTACTTGATTCATGTTGGCCATATGTCATCACATTCCAATTTATGTTGTCGGTGGATCGCGATTAGTGACATTATTTAAATATACATATGGTATATATAAGGGGGTGCATGGCATGTTTAATATTCTTCTGTGGAGATGTTCTACATCTTGCAATCTTAGTGAAGGTTAAGCATATTTTCCAAATAGGTCTAGTGTTAGAAATTGTGTTATTTTTGAAATAGTTTCTGCTCTCATATTACACATTTGTTTTAGCCTTTTGGTTTTGCCTTCCTTGTTTGTTTCTTCTAGATGTCTTCTTTTTGCTGTGGTAATCATCTCCTGGTTTATTTCCTCCTCACATTAATGTTGGGGTATCTTAATATGCCCCTAACAAAAGATAGGCTTAAAGGGCAATACCTTTTTACTAATATAATACAACCAATAAAAAACATAATAAGTAATATATACATAGAAAAATTTGTGTTTTTATAATGCTTGCATGGTTTCAAGTTACTAACAGAATACCCTACACAAAAACTACATTTTTTAATGTTACTTATGCTATGTTGTTTGTAGTGTTGGCCAAGAAATTTTTTGTTTCATGTTTTCAGTTGTCCAAAATACAGGTATTTTTTGGCTAAAATATTGTTAAATAAATAATTCCAGAAAATTAGAGTCATACACTAAAGTGATGCATGGTCAAGCAAATTTGAGCTTTTGCATTAAAGACTTCCATTCTAAAGCTTGACTTTGCATGAATGCACTTCAGTTTTGTGTAGCACTGTCATATATTGAAGTAAATATAAAAATGCATCCGTTTTGGACTGACGTGGATTATACAACACAAGTAAGTTGAGATTTTTCATGGACATTTTAATACTGTTTGCTGTTGTACAGAGTTTAACACAGCTGGTCCCCACTGAAACCCATTATATCAAAATCTTTGTTTTCTGCACTCTCCATTAAAACCTAAGATTGAACATTTTTCTCAGCCATTATAAAACCAAAGATCTACGCCTTTAATGACCTCTTAGGCACAGCCATCATCAGTGTTTCTGTTTGCGGAGAGAGTATTGACCTCGTTGAGAGGTTTACTTACCTCGGCAGTGACATTCATGTCTCTAGTGACACTTCCCACAAAGTCAGTCGATGGATTGGGAGAGCATGGGGGGTCATGAGGTCGCTGGAAAGGTGTGTGTGTGTGGTGCTCTTGATATCTATGCAAAAGGAAAAAGGTCCAAGTCTTTAGAGTCCTGAGGCCACATGCATAACGCTGTTGGTAGAATTCGCACTATAACATAACGTAAGCACAAAAGCGGAAATGTACTTATGCACAAAAAAATTCAGATGCATAAATCTGTGCATTCGCCAACTTCCAAGTTCTTCAGCTACATAAATCCCGGTCAACGTGGAAATTAACACACATACACGCGCCTGCTCTCCCGCCCCGTCTCCTCCCAGAATTACGCCTCTTTGAATATGTAAATCAATATAAATAGCCCTTAAGCTCAGTGTTCTGTGAAAAGGCAATGGCAAAACCATGAGGAAAAATAGAACAATTTCAGCGAATACCAAGTGAAGGCAAGGAAAAAAGTACTATTTGTTGGTTTAAACAATGGTATAAACAACAAAAGAAAGTTGATCAAGTGACATAGCGTGTCGGAAAAACTCAAAAGCTCAAGTTCACAAAGTCGCACAGTGCCCGAAATAAAAAGAGAAGTTGTCAGTTACCAAAGTCGCTGTGAAAAGCCGAGTCGTAGCCCACCGTCTCAGTTTCATATGAAAGCTTATTAGGGTACAGAGAAAAAAAAATAGGCACACAGTGGGAGAAAAGCATGAAGTGTCAACTTTAATCTTGAAATTTCCACTTTAATCACGTAGTTTATTTTGTCATTAAAGTTGAACATCATAAACTAGAACATCATAAACTGAGAACGTGACACTGATAAGAGAAATTGGGAAGATGATCTCAGTGTCCTGGAGAAAGAATATTGGATGAGGAGATCTGAAATATATGGAGAAGCCATATTATTTAGTGGTTTAAAACCAAAAAGAAGCACTTTAAACATTAGCCTGAACCCTTTTACTAGGCTTCAGGGTTAGAGATTGCTGTGTGTCATCAGCAGAACAATGAAATGCAATATTATGATGCAGAATAACTGTTCCTATGTATAGAGCAAAGAGTGTTTGGGCCCAAATTGACCCACTGGGGAACTCAACAAGAGATAGTGGCAAAAAAGGTGCAAAAATGTTGATAAAGATAAAATTAGATCTGTTAATAAAATAAGATTTGAACCAGGCTAGAGCTGCCCCCTTAATGCCTACCAAACACTCCAAATGATTTAACATACTAGTATGGTCAATCATATCAAAAGCAATACATATCTCAAGCAAAGTAAGACAAGGACAGTCACCTCCATTAACTGTATGCCACAGATCATTTGTCACCTTCAAAGGAGCAGATTCTGTACTGTGAAAGGCTCTGAAACCAGACTGAAATTTATCAAAGATCTGGTATTTGTTTAAAAAAGACAAGAGTTGAGAAAGAACTGCCTTTTCTAGGATTTTAGCCAGAAAAGGCAACTTAGAGATGGGACAGAATTTTTTTTAAAGTATAGTTTCAAGATAAGGTTTTTTAAGGAGAGAATGAACAATTGCTGTTTTAAAGCTAGATGACACAATACTTGAAACTAAACAGCAACTTTAATATTTATAAAATGCTTGGACCACAGGTATCAAAAGTCTCCCGCAGAAGGTGGGGTGGTATAATGTCTAAAGCGCAGGTTGATGGTTTCAGGTCTAAAATTATCTCTCCTAGGACAGAAAGAGACATAGTGGCTGGAAATGTGTGAACAGAGCTGAGTTCATAGGAATAATAGTTGATTCTAATCATTTAGAAACATAAATGCATTTTCTAATTTTGTTATACTCCCTTTAAACCTCTGTTTAGAATTTATTTTGTTGTGATGTTCCTCCTATTTTATTTATAAAAAAAAAATTAAGTTTCCCCTTTTCTATGTGGGCCATAAACCATTGTAACCCCTATTCCACTATATAATTTAAGCCATTAACCAAAATTACTTTAAATAATATACTTTAAACTGGGGTTTCACAGCAGCACATTAGCCATTGATGCTTGCTTGAAGTTTCAGACTTGAATCATTTTGATCATCATGGTAATAGTCGTTGTCTGTGTGAAGTTTACACATCCAGGGTTTGTTTCTGTTTTGTTCCATATAAACTGAAACTAGTTTTTATCATCCTATAATGGATTGTGCAGATTCATAAAGTTTTACTAAACTAGGGGGCTCTGCCCTATGCTCGCTTTGCTCGCCCACACCCAGGTTTGGTTTACCAGATATACAATTTAAAGAGATTGTTAGTTTCATGGGAATTGTTACATATACATTATTTTCACTTTTATTTTAAAACTTTTGTAAAAAAAATACTTTATTTCTGGCCCTGGGCATGGTTACATCTCTTTCTTGCAGGATGTATAACATTACTCGCGTTGTGAAGGGGGTGCGGCTGAATGCACGCTAAGGACATGACGTTGGATCATCTGCTGTCTTTCTGCTTCTGGAGAACTGCCTGTTCTGCTTGTCTCGCTGCCCGATCATTTCAAAGCCTGTACAGCAGCTGTCCTTTTGCCACTTCACATCTCTGTCGCTCGCGTTGTGAAGGGGGGGGGGGGGGGCGAGGGTTAGTTTGGCGGAACATATGCTAAGGAGAAGCATTCTGATCATCTGCAGGCTTTTTGCAGCTGGCAAGCTGTGTGTTTTGCTTGTCTCTTGTCCTTGTTTTAAGAGCTGGGAGCACATGAAGCGTGTCTGCCAACAACAATCCAACAACTGCTAGGTTAGATGTCCGTGGACTTGTTTTAAAATCTGTCTCACAACCTTGTCTCGCGTGACATTTTTAAAACAATACTTGTCCTTTATTTCCGGCCCGGGGCATGTTTTAATCTCTTTCTCACGACATATAATGCTGCTCGCTTTGTCAAGAGGTGGTGAGGCTGAACGTACGCTAAGGAGATGCCGTCAGATCATCTGCTGTCTTTTTGCTGCTGGCAAGCTGCCTGTTCTGCTTGTCTAACTGCCCGATCATTTCAAAGCCTGTACAGCAGCTGTTCTTTTGCTCGCGTTGTGAAGGGGGGGTGGGGCGAGAGTTAGTTTGGCTGAACGCACGCTAAGGAGAAGCAGTCTGATCATCTGCAGTCTTTTTGCTGCTGGAGAGCTGCATGTTTTGCTTGTCTCTTGTCGTTGTTTTAAGAGCTGGGAGCACATGACGCGTGTCTGCCAACAGCAATCCAACAACTGCTAGATGGACTTGTTTTAAATGATGTCTCACTGCCTTGTCTTGCTTTACGTTGTAAGAACAATACTTGTCCTTTATTTCCGGTCCCTAGAACATATTGTCCTTATATGCTGTGACAGATAGGGGGGCGCTGTCGTCCCCTTGAACCCTCAGACCAGATGCCAGACACCAGGTAAAAGTTCAATAATTGACTTTTTTAAAGCAATAATGTGCACAAAGCACCCAACACTCTACAATACTCATAAACAATAACCGATAAATCAATACACAAATCAATCCTCCTACTCCCAGACGCGTTGCCACCCTTCTTTCCGACTCAGCCCAACCCTGGGATCTCCCACAGTCCTTTTTATAGTCTTTGACTTTTTATCTGACCCTGAAGTGTTACCAGTCACATGGACAAAGAGAGAAACACTACCGGGTCAGATAAAAAACTCCTTTTCTTCAACCCGGAAGCACGTCATTTGTTCTGTCCATGTGACTAGGACGCACTTCCGTGTTGTAGGGAAAATGCAGTGCCTTCTAGTGGCCCCCATGGTATCCAGCAGGGCTGTGGATAAAAACTCCATTGTCCATAATTCCCTGCTGGCATTCAGGGCACCTCCATGCTGCAGGGAGGGATCCATCTGGCGGCCTGGGGGTATTGGCCGGGATGACTGGCCGGCCATATATCACAGCATTTAAATGTGCTGAGAGCACAGGATCTGTGTGTGCTACGTGCCTTTACACGACTGAGTTTTATTTTATATTGTTTGCGTCTCGTGGGTCTTTTAAGTGTCTTCCAAGTGTCTTCCGAGAACTTCAGAGAAGATCACGTATCATCACCCTGCTTTTCCTTTCCAGGATTTTTTTTATAATAGAGAGATATTTGTTTCAGAAACCATTAAGAAGGTTAACAGAATGTTAGGTTATATAGCACAATATGTAGAGTACAAATGAAAGGAGGTTTTGCTCAGGCTTTATAATACATTGGTTAGATCGCCTCTGGAATATTGTATACAGCTTTGGTCTCCAGGCTACAAAAAGGACACAGCAGTGCTAGAAAAAGTCCAGAGAAGAGCAACTAGGCTGATTATGGAGCTGCATGGGGATGAATTATGAGGAAAGATTAAAAGACCTGAGCCTTTTCAGTCTAAGCAAAAGGAGATTAAGAGGAGACATGGCTGAAATATTTTAAATTATGAAAGGAATTGGTACTGTGGATCAGGGCTGTTATTTAAAAATGAGTTCATGAAGGATACAGTTGGGAACTTGTTAAATGTAAAATTTGCACAAGCATTAGGAAGTTTTTATTCATACAGAGAACCATAAACACATGGAATAAGCTACCAAGTAGTGTCATAGACAGTAGGACTTTAGAGACTTTTCAAACTAAATTTGATGCTATTTTAGAAGAATTAAGTAGCAAGGACTGGCAAGCTTTGTTGGGCTGAATGGCCTGTTCTCATCTAGATTGTTCCAATGTTTTAATATTCTATTGTAATCTTTTTAACTTGCGATCAGTACACCATGATGACTACAGCTTTGCAATTTCAAGAGACTGTTTGGAAACCAACAGACACTTTTGAATGGAATTTGTACTGTATTCTCCCACCATTTCTGTGTGGGTTGATCCAGGTACTGTGACTTTTGCTGCTGGGATCCAATACAACCTTAAAACTGGATTAAGAGAGTTCAATAATGAATGGTTGTATCAAATTAACTTTGCCTGTGGACTATGCCATGCTACGTGTGGACTTCATAATTGAGAAATTACATTTATTGAAATACTTATTATCCCTAGAATGTGTGCAAAGCCCATAATATTATACTGAAGAATTCAAAAATACATGCAAAATTAGCTCAATTTTCAGTATAAGATTAAGATTTGTCTATTTAGGAGGAAATTTAAAATTTTCAATACACTAGATTGGATTATTTGTAAGTAATTTAATGTGGACTTCGGCCATTCTGCAGCTGGACAATATCATCAGTAAGGTGAGTTAGATGAAAAATTAAAGGCAAATGAAACAGAAAGCATAGGGAGATAGCAAAAAAATATATACACAGCTGGAATATGAACCGATAGAGGAGGATCAGAAAAGGAAATATTTGTAGAGGACAATGTCCTGAGAGACAAGAAGCCTTGCCAGTAGCTGGAAGAAAGGGATGAATCAAAAGAGTAAGGCCGAAAACTCCAAGGCAAGAAAGAACGTCAGATATTGGTGCAGAAGAGGGGCAGTTGACATGTACTTTGAAGTCACCAAGGATAAGAACGTTATCTTTGTTGGAAAGGAAAAATAGAAAACCCTTATCCAAGAAAGATTAAGTGAGAAAAGCCACAGTGCAGAGAAGCTGTTAGTGACATTCTTCCACGGTTTATTAACATTAAGCCTGCCATAGAAACGGTAGCTGTCAGAGTAAGGTGGAGTAAAGTGAAAAGATTGACAGTCATGGTCAGAGTGCCAAGATTCTTCAAAAATCAAAGTTACTAAACGTGATAAGGTCATTATGAAGACAAGAGAAGTGAGAGTTAAGAAAAGGTCTGTGAGGTTTAGATTCACATGATGCTAAGATACACACCATTATCTAAATGGACAGTAGCCAGAAAGGCAGCCTGTTTAGTCTACAGAATCCAGACATTCTGCTTTTCTAAGAAGGTGACCCTGCTTAATAGTTTATGTAGCTGAAGTCAACTGTGCTAGTAGATAAGTACAAAATAAGTCAGGCCATCCAAAAGCTGTCTCCAGTTGACATGACTCATACATTTCAGTTCTGCAAAGCTTTCACATGGCCACTGGAAAATGGCCCTCAAATCGAGCTTTACCAGGACAACAAAACCAGTAACAGTACAGTAACAGTAAGAGTTTATGGAATCATAAAATAGCACCAAGTATGAATTAAAAGTAACTGTAAAACTTGGAGAAAGTGTGTTGCACTGGTTAGAGTAACACATGGCTCCAGGGGAGTGGGATTGAACCCTTTACTATACGGTACTTGTCCATTTTCAGTGTCTGCATGGGTTTTCTCTGCATACACTGGTTTTTCTGTCACATCGACAAGACATACACATTAGGTTGATTGGCAGTAAATTTGTTTAGTCTGAATGAGAGTGTCATGTAATGGATGGCCAATGCCTGCATCCAGTTCTACTAAGTAAGATAAGCCCAGCTGCATTGTAAATGAATGAATGATTGGAATATTGACAACCCCATTTACAAAGAAGGACAAGTTTTCCAGACCTTGGTGCTCTAACCTTGCAACACTGTAGCAGTTTGTACTTAAAAACAGAAACAATTTATTAACCATTTTATTTCTTTTATTATCTTCCATCCATCCATTATCCAACCCGCTATATCCTAATTACAGGGTCATGGGGGTCTGCTGGAGCCAATCCCAGCCAACACAGGACGCAAGGCAGGAAACAAACACCAGGCAGGGCGCCAGCCCACCGCAGTCTTTTATTATCTTGATATTCAAAACTTTAACATGTTTTAAGTTAAAATATATGGCAAAATTTCCTGTGACGAACTGGGGCCCTACCTTGTATTCAGTGCTTCTGGGAAATGTTATTTCCCATAGTTGGATTAATCATGTTCGAAAATGGTATGTTATATTGCTGAATTGTAGATGAATGTCATTTAAGAGTCAATATGTTTTCATTTATATCAGCTATTAGAAAATGTGCAAGTTACATAGTCTGCCCTCCCTAGAATGCTCATTAATAATGTTTTTGAGAAATGGTTTGGTTCAAACCTATTATAGACTGAGTTAAAAACTTATGTAATATTGCTGTAGCTATTTTATGAGATCATCTAAAATTCTGCCTTCTTGGATATCACTGTATTACACAGTATTATGAATAACAATTGAATAGTAACAGTTTTTATTTAAGGTCTGTTTGTTGTCATTAGCACAGTATTTCCAGTTATGGGAAGTAAATGTGATTTTTCCAATCCACCGGGTATTTAATTTACTTTTACAGTCATATTAACAATTTTCAACATATCTGAATAGGCAAACATTAGATCTTTATGCAAACAGTGCCTACAGGTAAAGGTGATGTACTTGAGTAAATGACTCATATAATTGACATGATATATTCATTCTCATAATGTTATTTAAAAAATGCAGAGTTGTCACAATGGGAAAAGTACTGTATGTCCATTCCCTATGTTTATCACCACTTCAAATCCATAAAATTAGAATCAAGTGTTCCTAATTAGAGGCCAATGATTAGAACCTCCTTAGGGTATATGCTGATGGAACCTCTCTTATTTAAATCACCAATATCCAGGGGCTGCTGTTCTCTTTCCTCTTCATGTGTGTTGTGTCATCGTGCCAAGATCAAAAGAGCTCTCTAAGGCCCTCACAAAAAAAGCTGTAAATGTCTAGTAGGAGTCTGGCAAAGGATTTCAAAAGATCATAATATTATTTGAAATGAATAGCCTCACTGTATGGAACATCATCTACAACTGGCCTAGATTTTAAACAACTACAATTTATCCAGATCTGGCTGCTGGTCCAGCAAATTCAACCAAAGAGCTGACCATTTGGAATTAAAAGAAGTCTCCAAAAATCTCAATCTGCAGGTAACTCTTGCAAAAGTTGAAGACAAAGTGAATACATCTACAATCAGAAAGAGACTGCACAAATTTGACCTACTTGCAAAAAACTTTTGCTGTCCAAAAAGAACATTAGAACGAGACTACAGTTTGCCATTGAACATCTAGGCAAAGACCAGGCCTTCTGGAACAATGTGGTCTAGACAAATGTATCAAAGATAAAGTGGTTTCACCACAGTAACAGTAGACATGTTTGGTGCAGACCAAAGACAGCATTCAAGGAGAAGAACCTCATACCAACTCTGAAGCATAGTGGTGGAAATGTAATGATTTAGGGGCTACCTTGGGGTGTGGGAAGCTTGCTGTCATCGAGTCAACTGTGTATTCTACATCAAGTGTGCTTGAGGAAAATGTGAGGCCATCTGTCCGAAAGTTCAAGTTGAATTGGAAATGGACCTTTCAACATGATAATGATCCGAAGCACACTAGTAAATCCACCAAGATACGGAAAAAGAAAAAATAGAGGGTTATGGAGTAGCCTAGTCAAAGCCCTGATTTGAATCCCATTGAAATGTGAGGGGGATTTGATACTGCAAGTACATACAAGAAAACATCTTGCAACTGAAAGAATTTTGCATGTAGGAGTTGTCACAAAGTTCACAGAGTTGATATCAGAGACTTATGGCCACTTATATAATAGGCCTTCAAAAAATCATTTCTGATAAAGCAGGCAATACCAGCTTTGGAGGCCAAGGGTTTCACTGTAGACCATTGCATCTATTTTGTATTTTTGTTGAATACATCAATGAAAAGGCAATTTTCCCTTGTGTTTTTCAGTCAAATTTTGTTCATATATGTTGGAAACATTAACATTTTCCATGGGATGTACTTTTTCACGTCACTATATATCAGATTGGCTTTCTTTAATAGTGAAATCTACACAAGATGGACAAGCACCCATTTTTAATGTCAAGGTCATAGGAATTCAGATTCTTTTCCTACAGCCAGTATTAGGCAATGTGGAGTCACCAAGTCTGGAAGAGATGCCTGTATAAGGCACACTCAAACACAAAATCCAATTATTATAAAACATGGCGGCAGAAACACCCCCTGTAGGAACACTAGTTGATTTCAACATACTGCCTTCATCAACAGGAGTACTGATTCATTCTAATGTCACCTAGTTTCAAATTTATGGTCATTTTAACTGATGCATAGAAAGGAGTGTTTAATAAATAACAAAAGATCAGAATGACTAATTTTTAATTAAAAATAGCCATAATTTACCAAAATATTCCTGTCTCACATCATGTTCCGGGACATTTACATTAGAATATCCAGTGTGCCTACTGTTGTTAAATTCTGTAGTTACTAGACTGTTAAACCTTTCATGTACAACTTTCCAGACCAGTGGTTCTAAAAATGTTTCTTAACTAAATCAAGTGAATTAAATAAATAAAACTAAAATGACTTGCTGGAAAAAAAATCTGTAAAAAAAATGTTTTTATTCCTTTTCACTTCACTATAATAATATTATCAAAATATTGCCCAAGGAATGAGTCATTCAGACTGTAGCATGGTGTAATGTAATTATACTGAATGTCATCTTTGCCATGTTGCAAAAATTAAAAAAAAATGGGTTTCAACTATTTGCAGTATGAAAATTCTATTGAAGATGTTTTTCTTTAATAAACATACTTAATATTTGTGGATGAAACATTTAAAGGGGCTTAATAGTAGACTAATACTGCCACCAAGTGGTGATATTGTGCACAAATGTTTGAAAATTCATTTGGATTTATCAGTTAAACTACACAGTAAATTGATAGTGCTTTTAAATAAATGTTCTATATAAAAGTTTACACAATTTAAAACTGAGAAATTATGCTGGAGCACTATATTCTATCAAGCAAATATAATATGTTTGTTTAAACTGTAATATAAAATGACAGGAACAGTTAAAACGATAAGTAGCTCCACATAGTTACTCCACTTTTGGAGAATATTGTAAATTAGGTTAGTTGAAAACTAGCAAAGATCGCATGTCATACATCCATGGTAGCATTGACATGCTCAAGCAGGTTGATCTGAACTGGGATGTTAGTTTTGATGTAGGTGTAATCCATCCATCCATTATCCAACCCGCTATATCCTAACACAGGGTCACAGGGGTCTGCTGGAGCCAATCCCATCCAACACAGGGCACAAAGCAGGAAACAAACCCCGGGCAGGGTGCCAGCCCACACACCAAGCACACACTAGGGGCAATTTAGGATTGCCAATGCACCTAACCTGCATGGTTTTGGACTGTGGGAGAAAACCAGAGCACCCGGAGGAAACCCACATAGACTCAGGGAGAGCATGCAAAGTCCACGCAGGGTGGACCTGGGAAGCGACCCCAGGTCTCCTTACTGCGAGGCAGCAGCGCTACCGCTGCGCCACTGTGCTGCCTGTATGTGTAATATGAATGCTCAAAGGTAAGACAGGCCCCAGCACAACTATTGGTCTAGGCTATCTGTGACCTCAAGTTTTAATGCTAGAGGTTGGGGTGGTGGGGACCTTCTTAGTGTTTCCTAGTTTCAATGGTTGAGACTTTTGCCTCCTTTTGATCTTACAATAGTGATATGTTCCAGGCAGCCATTTAAAATGTTAATAGCCCTATTCTGAAAGAAGCAAACTAAACTGATGTTTAGATTCAATGTTTTTGTTCATAGGAACTATGCATAGCTTGAGCATTGGAAAGGTACTATATAAATAAAATGTATTATTATTATTATTGTTATTATTATTATTATTACAGGGTCACTTTTGACACATGTACAGAGCATAGTGAAATTCTTACTTGCATGTACTAATCAGACCCTTACAAGCACCATAATTAGTAAGGACAACAACCATTTCTTAACATTTCTTAGATTGTTAACTTGACTACAAGTGCATTTTAATTGAACTATACCTCCATGCTTGTTTCTGTGGTCTATGCTAAAAGCTGTTTACTGATCAAATGTCTATGTATTTACATAACTGGTGTAGGAATCAAAAAATTACTCAATTAATGAGATAAATATGGAAAATGCAGAGCTGGAATTACATTATGGTTAAAATAGGATAATGAAATTGACTAAATTAATATACTGTGCAAGCACTAATGGTGCACTTATACATAAAACTTGAACTCAGGCATCATTTATTTTGCAAACATTGCAAGCTGTAATATAAATGGTGAGGATTATCGTAACATTAATTAGCGAAGTGTCTTTGTAAAAGTAAAGTGAAGATAGCAAATAAAAATGGATACTGAGCAAAAAACAGCTGGAGGGCTAAGACAAGGCACACAATTAAACAAGGACAAGTGCTGATGTTTGCATGCAGCCACTAGAGCTGTGAAATATCACCTAACCTCAAGAATGGAGACAAAAAATGTAAAGATTCAAGCAACTTCCAGTATTGGAGAAAAATTATGTCAATACATTCATTGAAGAGGAGCAACAACTGAAGATAGGCTTGAGTGGCATAGCCCTAACTAGAAATGCATAGCAATAGAGCACAATTTATAGATGACAGTTACAGAAAGCTGCATCTTATAAAAGAGCCTGAGGTGGAATCAGGAATAAGTTTTATTGCTGTATTCTTTTGTCACTGAACTGCATGCAGTTTTTGAACTTCACATAATGTGTTAATATGAGACAGGGGCTAGGTTAATTCTTTATCAGGCAGTCTGAACTATGTGAATTTAGAAAAGCAATTCACAATGAAGTTTCTGTTGTGACACAAATTATAGTGGCTTCAGTAAATGAGGTTAGGTTCTAGAATATTCAAACATGTATACAACAAAAAGAAGACTAATTTTCTCAAGGAGAACAGTAACAAGCCTAAAGCAAATAAGAGAAAGAGTCATAAGTCCGGTAAATCTTCGTCTTTCCCCAGATGTTAGTGCTCTGGATCAGACCACTGCCTGCTCAGTACTGCCCACTGACATTTAGTTCTGAATATTCTACCCTTACAGCTGGATTTTACGAGTGAAACGTTTTCAGAGGGCAGAAGTCGACATGGAGATTGAAGGGGCAAAAGCTGCAGACAGTGAAATTGAAAGGAGCATCTATCATTTTATGGCACATTGGCCAAGTCACAGCAGTACTTTGGTTTGTAATTGCTTGTGTTTATTACTTGTTTAATATATTAATTAGTATTGATTCCTGAGCTGTTTTTCATTGGTTTCTGTGTGCAAGCAAAGGCAAGCCTGGGTGGGTTAATGCCATCACTAAATAAAATAAAGAAATTAGAAACAAACAGTGGTAAGAATCTGAGCATCGCACAACCACTATCTATACTAATAAAAGGCAAAGCCTTCACTGACTCACTCACTCACTCACTCACTCATCACTAATTCTCCAACTTCCCGTGTAGGTAGAAGGCTGAAATTTGGCAGGCTCATTCCTTACAGCTTACTTACAAAAGTTGGGCAGGTTTCATTTCGAAATTATACACATAATGGTCATAACTGGAACGTATTTTTGTCCATATACTGTAATGGACTGAGCTCGATGGCCGTGGGAGGCAGAGTTACGTGTCGGGTCATCACGCCTCCTATGTAAGTACGTAGAGAACAAGGAAGAGCTCCAAAGAGCGCTGAACAAAAAACGCATTACACAATTGAGAAGGCAGCAAAAGAATATGAAGCGAGTGACGCATACAAGCATATTCATAACTGCAGCTACTGCGGAAATAAAGCACGGTGTGAACCATAAGTTTAAATTAAGTTTATAGACACTCTCCAGCTGCCGTTTGTCATGCCTACGACGAATATGGTATTTGCGAGATACAAGTTTAATGAGGTATAAACGAGACTTTGGATCACTTTGTAACGGAGTTTAAATTGCTGTAGCAAGAAACTTTTAAGTGCCGGGTCTTAGCTAACATTAAATAAAGCCGTGGACATTGCAAGATCGCACAAGCACAGCTGAGAAGCTTCAATGCATGTACTCTGAGCGGCTCACATCAACTGACTTTGCAGGACTGGAAAAGATTAAATTAAGTTCATACATACGCGACCGCTAAATATTCGCAGGCAATTTCCACAACTTAATACCGGGAATGCCTGTTGTACATTTTACATTCACGAGTACTGATTAGGGTGGTGAACACTTCAATGAATGAAACCTGTTATCTTTACAACGGTTGACAAACACGGAATATAACTTGAACACAACACATCCTCCAAATACGAACCTGATTGAAAGAAATAATGATAATCAAATCCTTGATGACAGCAACACTCATAACGGTCACAAAACTATTACATTGACAATCATGTTACGTTATTTTTAAAATGTTTCCTTTTCTTAGCACAAGCACAGCTGAGAAGCTTCGATGCATGTACTCCATAACGCGTTAAAAAAATAACGCATTTAATCACACTTTGCATTCTAAGCAAAGGGGAACTTTTGTCAATGCATGATTTCCTGGTACATCGATTACTGTACATTGATGCACACATCAGAGCTACAAAAATGTAAGAGTCAGAATAAAGCACGTTGCTAGGACTGATCGGAGGCAAATTTCATTTCAAAAGACTACCCGACAGAAGCCTTGATAAAAGCGTGGTTTTGTGCAAACTGTGCAAAAATGAGTTTGCATACCACCGAGGCACTTCAACCTTACGGTACCCTCTAAATGCAAAACATGTTACAGCGAGCAGAGAAACTGTGTATGCTGTTAGCACTAGCAGTACGAGTTCAAGTACCAACAAAAGGTGTCGGCAGCCCAAACCTCATGAAATGACTGGCTTCAGGACCAAAATTAGTAAGTCAACATCGGTCAAACTTACAAATTCTCTTGCAAAATAGATTGCTTTGGACTGTAGACCACTAACAGTGGTGGAAGATAGGGGGTTAAAAAATGTGCTACAGTTAGCGTCAGGAGATCCAACTTTCTAACTGCTGTGCCGAAAGACTATTTCAAGTAAAATTCAACAGCTTTATGACACTGAAAAGCAAGCAAAATTAGATGCATTACAGAAGACGGACTTTGTGGCTCTTACTGGGGATCATTGGACTTCCGTGACCGTTAGTATTTATAATTACATCTAATTACAAAATGTTCAATGATCACACTGTTTTAGCCTAATGTACAAAATAATTTTGGCTAAGGTTACTCAGAGTTTAAAGGTGAAGCTGGTCAAATTACCTTTTATGTTTCTGCCTTATTTTTTAAGAAGAAAAACTGCACTTTGTGTTGAAATTTTTGTTATTATTATTTAAAGACAATACCAGTCTGAAAATGTACTTAAAGTACTTAAAATACCACTTTATTTTTAAGTATGCCCAATTTTAGCCAGGGATGATATTTTTGTTTCTGTTTTGAATTGAAATACAGTTTAAATGCATTTTTTTTTCAGAAATTAAAAGAGCTTGAGTTTACAATATTCATGTCCATGTCTATTATTTGATTCTGTCGCCCACTAAAACCCTTTTAAATTAAAAAAAAACATTTGCGATTTGGGGCAAATTTTCATGTGTGATTACATTCAATTAATCAAGATTAATTAATTACACAGCCTCTAATTAATTAGATTAATTTTTTTAATCAAGTCCCACCCCTAATATATATATATATGTAGATATGTATATATATGTGTATATATATATGTAGATATGTATATGCATAGATATGTATATTTTTGAGATACCTAATTTATTTAAATATACACTCACTCAAAGAAATTTATAAGTAAAGATAGCTGACAGCTTGTTTGCACTACCAGAGTGCAGTACATACTTGATGATGACGAAAAAGAAAGCAACACACAAATGCATACACAAAACAGATCTATAAAAATCTATGAAGGTCAATATGAGCAGAGACATTACCTTACCCCTGTACCAATTTGTCTGTCAATGCAGATTGTTTACTTCATGTGACCCTATGTGCTTAGTTTTATATCAAATATTACTTATGTTGTTCACTTGATTCATTTATCTAGTTCATTTTACTTTTATTTATTTGTGTACATAATAAATCTCTGTATTATAAAAGAAAATCTTGAGAGGAGACTTTTGACAAGAGATTTTTTCAAGTCCCGCAAGATGAGATTATTGCCAAGAGATTTTGTCAAGTATTGCACTCCTCTCAACCATTTTCAAACACATCCACATTCCACTCACCTCTCATTCGAATCCTGTAAATGCCAATAGGGACTCTGCTCTGTTGGGCCCTTGAGCAAGGCCCTTAACCTGCAATTGCTGAGCACTTTGAGTAGTGAGAAAAGTGCTATATAAATGCAAAGAATTATTAAAAAATTATTATTCGTGTGAATGCTTTTGTCAGACACAGTTCCTGCGCTCTCAGCTCTTATACATTTTTACGTTTTTCTCATTTTAAATCATTTATGAAAAGTCCTCAGTTTCATCCTTTAAAGAAGCTTTTCTGGACAATGTTTTTAGACATACAATCTATTCTTTTCCTTCGTTGTAGTCCTTTTCTGGACAATAATTTTATACATTCTAGATGACATGTCAACAACTATGCGAAGAAGAAAGGGCAGCATGTCGAAAAGAGTCCCAAAAGCGTTAGAGAGAAAAGAAATTAAAAAAGAATAATAATAATCTAAGTGCAAATTCGGAAAAGAAGGAAAGGAAAGTAATAATCAGCCTGGACCAAGAGGAACTGAAAACATAGCAGGCCCAAGCGGGGTCGGAAATAAAAGATAAATAGAAGACAAAGTAGAACGTCATAAAGAGGTTCAAAAACGTTGGCGTGATACACATACAGAGCAGGTTAGAGAACATGAAAGTACTAAAATTCGAAAGTCTCAAAAAACTGCGAGTAAAGATCGCATTAGCTTTAACAAATGGAAATTATTACTCTGTGAAATAACAGAACAGTGAAAAGAGATCGAATATATGGACATAGGTGATATGATAGAAGTATGTAGATATTGTTCAGCTTTAAAGTTTAAGTCAGAGACTTGTAAATTGTCTAATTAGGTTTGCCATCAGTGTTTCTTCCCAATGAAGAGGTGTATCCGCAAGAATTAAAAGATTTGTTGTTTGGTGAAAGTGAAATCCACAAACACTACAGGCAAAATATCCGAATCTACAATAATCTGTTCGCTTTCTCATCATTCAATGCTCAAAATGTAGATTTACATGATTCTGGACCATACACTATGAGAATCTGTGGTCCCACAACAATTAAAGCTACTACAGTTGAATTTTGAAGAAACCACAATTCGGTCAGGTTTATATTTATGATCATGGCGAAGCGATGCAACATAGAATCGAAAGAGTTAAACGATCAAACGTATTAGAAATTCTACAGCCAATAATGGATACAAATCCATACATCCAAAAGTATCGCACTTTACACAAAATTTATCTGCAAAACACAAACAAAGAAGTTTTCTTGGATTTCTATATGAATCTGAAAGATCACGGTCGCATTTATAATAAACCAACATGTGACGAATTGTCAGCAATAATAGTTTCGAAAGGCAGAGATATCAAAGACAGAGTTGATATTTGTGTTTATTTAAAAGCAAAGCACAATTTGTTGTTTCTGTCTAATAATTCAACTCATTCCCATCCTTTACTCTTTCCTTTGCTTTCCCCTGATGGTGACACAGGATGGTCATGTAATATGAAACACACAAATTCGGGTAAACGAATAACACCCACACAATATTTCGGCTTAAAATTAGCGATATGTCGCAATGTATTGTACATCCGCTTCCCCATACGTGAGTGGCAGATTCGCAAAGTGGCTAGCGCGTTAATGTACCTAATCACATACGAGTATTATTGCACAGTAGAATCAGTTGTATTGTATTGTAAAATCTTCTGTTGAGTCCTTTCCTACAGTATCAATTAAATGTAATTTACATTTAGGTACTGTTCAAATTTTTTTCAAAGAAATCAAGATTGAAAAAATTTACGGTACAATTAAGTTTAAGGTTCAGAGAAATAGTAATTTTGCAGCAAAGAATAACTTGTACAACAGTAATAACTATCTCAGCAGTTTAGTAATAATATTGAAATGTTATATAGTGTGTGTAGAATGTTCCACAGTCATAACATAAAATTTGATCGCTGAGAGATAAACAAGGGTCAAGCAGCACACATTGCCTACTCCTCCGTGTGCATCGCTCCTGACTGATCTCCACAAAGTGTCCCTCCTCTCTCACTACTGTCATATTAAAATACACAGATTTCATCACAAATGGGTTATTGCTCACATATTATTTCCCTGGACAAACTTTAATATGGCCCTTTTTGTTCATCATAAAATAAGAATTCAGAAAAGAGGGCACGGATCTTTGATATGATCGTCTGTTGAAAAGCTATTGAGTGGCCAATGTAAAAAAGTGTTTTTTTTTTTCAAAATGCTTAAATATGTATAAATTCTCAGTATTTATTGCAGTCAATATAAACACCTGAAATTGGTGTTGATTTGTTACACCATCTTTTCTATTTATTTTTTGAAGTAAACATTATGTCAATATCATGTTGTATTCTGAAGATATTCAGGTTGATAGGTGCAACAGGTTTTATTTTTTTTCTAGTTATTTATTAATGATGAGCGCACCCTGCTGAATTTGAATCACCTTTCGGTGCAGTCGCTAAAAGGTGTGGTAATTTCACCAAACTCCACTGTTTTAAATTGATTATATTTTTCATTTATGTGTCCCTGTGGGCTAGAGAAGTGTCTGCCAACCGTTTTAGACCGATTACTTTGGACAAAAATGGGATATGAGTTGTGAAGCAGCACTGCTAAACACTGCACAACTGTGAGTGCCTTCCTGAGATAAAATGAATAGAATTAAATATCAGAACAATAATATATTTTTGCAAACAGTGACAACTGGAGCAGGAGGGATTAAACTCACTAAGCCTTGGCCCTATTGATACATCTGAGATAACAGTGATAGAATTTAATATCAGAACAGCAACATTTATTGCAGACAACAGGAGCAGGAAGCATGAATGTATTTTTTAATAGGATGTGGTCCCAACAAGCCAAGTGCACAAAAGAGTTTGAGAAAACCAGAGAGAGACCAATAGAGTAGTACAGACAAAGTGCCCATCTAGTCCCTGGAATCAGCAGTAAGGGGTTGCATATCTCCAGGGCTCATTCAATTTTATAAATGTCAGACTGCCCATGACCTGAAGCAATGAAAGCCTGTTCAGACAGTAAGCTGGAAGCCAGACACCACAGCACTTCCAGTGCATATTGAGCAAGCTCATGACTTAGATCCAGCCTTGGGAGTCAGAACTCAATGGGGACATCAGTGCACATAGACCTGAGTGTCATGATGCACTCCAGGTAGTCACTCATCACATCATCATGTATTCTATCCATTGGCAGTTACTGCTGCTACTGCCACCCTGTGTCTGACTGGGTCATTTCAACTGGGACAAAGTCTCTACATATCAGTCAGATTATCACCACCATGGCTATTTCTGCTGTGGTTTATGCTGCTACTCACAGTTCTTTTATGGACATGTGGAAAAGTGGTGGGGGGGTGTGGGGCTATGGAGAGTTAGGCCTCAACTAGCTTGCATCATGCATCATGGGTGAGCTAAATAAAAAGTTCACCTAAGTTGGTCACCTACCATAATTTCAGGAAAACAATTAGGAGAGCAAGGTTACAAGTGAATCCAGAAAATTCACAGTAAAAAAACTACTTGGCAAATTTCACCAATCAACATTTAAATATGGAGAAAATTTAAAATTTTGTTACCCTACATTGTAAGGTAGACTATACTGGAAATAACTGCAAACGTTGAAATAGGTGCAGTGGTGGGATGGTGTGGGTTGGCTCTATGCTTCCTATACCATTTGGGAGCCTCTTTAAACCACCACTGCCGATAGTCATAATCCAGATGACCCTGGGAAATGTGGACACACACATTTAGCAAAGAGTTGGTAGAAAGCTAATAAGTGCTTTTATTAAAAATCATCAAAAATCCAAACAGTTCCAATAAATAGTGCAGTGCTTCAAATTACTCTTCGATAAATAAATAATCCATTAAAACAGTGAAGATGTGTGGAGGTTAAAACTAAATCCATAAATACATAAGCCTTTAAAAAGAGGTTAAAAATCCAAAGGCAGGAATCCGTCCTTTAAAATTCACGAGACCTGGAGCATTCCTCTAAAACTGATGTCTCCTCAGCTTACCCCGCATGGGACCTTGCAGCTGAGGAGATGCACAACGAACAAGCAGAGCAAACCCTCTCACCCAGACTCGGGTCCCTGCGTCCATAACTTTCAGCAGGGCTACCAATCCAAGCCTAGCCTTGCTCTGTTCATCTCCTCCTGCCTCTCCCCAGACTCACACAGTAGCAAGCTCCGGGTCACTCCAGCTACTCAGCTGGAGTGGTCCTCTTCAGCCCCTGAGCATCGGCCACACGCTCCCCCAAGGGCTTCTCCTCCCTGCCGCCTGCCTCATAGGGCATAGGTGTGACAAGCCGCTCCCTCTGTAGCACAAATAATGCACCTGACTGACACTTGCATTTGCACATGTGTGCAAACAATCAGCCAGGCACCTCAACCATCCCCAGAGCAGAACACGCTCGCACACAACCACGCCCGATTGGAGCCAGCACATTACCAGGATCTGATTATTTGTTTAAAATCTGCACAGTGCCAAAGACCACTTATCACACACCTCCCTCCACAAGGCCTCCAGTTGCATTGTAAGGCTTCATTCTCCAGCCAAGCCAGTGCAGCTGGTGGGTAAGGTCTGTGATGTGGCCCTACACTGCACTAAAACCCAATAAAAGCACTAAAACCTAATAAAAGCACCTTTCTTAGAAAAAACCTCAAGCTCCACTTCTAAAAACAGAACATTAATAGTCCATCAAAAAGTTCAAATCTTAAAACATTCTCTTCAGGCTTTAGTCTGTGGGTTTTTTAAAATGAGTCTGGCACCTTACCCACTTGCTAATTCACCTTCTGTTCTTCAGTCTTCACCACCTTGGCTCATCGTACTGCTGCTGCTAAATGTGACTGTTGCAGGTTCAAAAAGCTCCTTATGGTCCCTGTATGAGATAAAACTGCTGAAAGTCTGCTTAAGGCTAGTTCTTCTTCTTCTTTGTCTTTTTTCTGCTGCTCCCGTCAGGGGTCGCCACAGCAGATTATCTTCTTCCATATCTTTCTGTCCTCTGCATCTTGTTCTGTTACACCCACCACCTGCATGTCCTCTCTCAGCACATCCATAAACCTTCTCTTAGGCCTTCCTCTTTTCCTTTTGCCTGGCAGCTCTATCCTTAGTTTCCTTCTCCCAATATACACAGCATCTCTCCTCTCCACATGCCCAAACCAATGCAATCTCGCCTCTCTGACTTTGTCGCCCAACCATCCAACCTGAGCTGACCCTCTAATGTACTCATTTTAAATCCTGCCCATCCTCATCACACCCAATGCAAATCTTATCATCTTTAACTCTGCTACCTCCAGCTCTGTCTCCTGCTTTCAGGTCAGTGCCACCGTCTCCAACCCATATATTATAGCTGGTCTCACTACCGTCCTGTAGACCTTCCCTTTCACTCTTGCTGATACCCGTCAGTCACAAATCACTCCTGACACTCAGGAATCTATGAGACTACTTAAATCAGGGGTGGGCAAAGTCATTTCTGGAGGGCCGCAGTGGCTGCAGGTTTTTGTTCCAACCCAGTTACTTAATCAGAAGTACTTATTGCTCAAGTAACACTTCTCCATTTTTGTTGTCTTGCTCATTAAGATTTTGAACCCTTATTGCCTATTTTAGTCTTAAACAGCTGTATTCTTGGTTTTTAATTGCTCCTTATTAGCAATAAGATGCAAATGACAAAAGAAACTAGCATTTCTCCATTTAACTTGTTTCCATTTACACCTGTGTGTATTTAATGTGCACTATTTAGTTTAATTAAATACTTAGAAGGAAAGTGAAGAGAAAAAAGTAAATGGCTGAGAATTACTCCTCAATTTTAGACTTCAAATAATTTGGACGATATCCTTAGAAAGGAAAAAAAAATCTAGGATATGAGAATGACCTGACATGGCAGAATTAAAGCACTAACAAGTCATGAAATTAAATTATTGGCAAGGATTATTTTCTAATTAAGCAACTGGGTTGGAACAAAAAACCTGCAGCCACTGTGGCCCTCCAGGACTGACTTTGCCCACCCCTGACTTAAATGATACTCATACTAGGCATTTTGTTTCATTATAAGTTTAAAGTTTTGGCTTTGGTTCTTCTCAGGGAACTTCCTTCCATGTCTTTCTTGTCTCTGCTCTTCTGGCTGTTTTTTTGCATGGGCTATGTCCTCTCAGGTTTTTAAAAGTAATTTAAAGTGTTACATTCAAGGGCTGTTTATTCCCAGAAATGCTGATTTTCAGATGTGCTTTATCAGTTATAAGTTCATTAATGCGATGGGTGAGGTTAGTGAAATAAAAAAGAGAAGCAATCATATCAAGTTTTGCAAAAGGCTTATATTTATTATGCTTTGTAGCTCCACATTTGTTGGGCTTGTTATTAGAAATTTTGAAAATGACGACTTACATTTTGCTTTTAGTTAGGTTTATTGATTTAAGATTTATCGTTTTCAGCATTGATCATTTGGAATGGATACAGTTACCTGTGAAAGTTGTATTTTCAAGTTTTTCATTTATGTGATGAACTAATTTTTGAGTAAAGTGTGGTATTTAATGGAAAAAGCAGAACGTGTGTTTGGGTATGTGCCTATTTACAGTTGATGTAAGATTTAAAGGTTAATGTTCTTGAGAGGAAACTCAATTACTGTACAGTTTAGGTTAATAGAATTTTCGACTTTAATTTATTAACATTCAGTTCTTGGTGTACATTCTGACTCCAGATGTTTATTACTATTATGAATAAAGCACTTCATTTTTTTATTAATTATCTTAGTTAAGTCATCTACATTACCACTCATCCGGATAATTATACATTGCATGTACAGAATCTGGGACATTATGTCAATTCCTTGTTTCAACAAAATTAAATCTGATGAGACAAAGGTGGTTTGGGGTATTTGTTAGCAACCACAAGCCTACAAAGATGGAATTGGCTTGTCCAGACATGAGGGAAACAGCCTGCCTCTGCTAATTAGGGAGGGAGAGCTCATTCTGAAAGAATTAAAAAACTGAGATTGTCTGAACAGACTCTAATGAAATGCCACAAAGAATTATGCAGCATGGGAACAGGAACAGAATATGCTAACTATACTTAAGTTTATCTCAGGTTTTTTTTCAAGATAATTTCAGGACGTGAGAGTATTTAACAGGAGAAAGGAGTACATTAGGTAAGATGAAGTTATGTCTCTCTATTATAAAAAAAAATCTTGGAAGGCTTGGAAGGAGACGATACATGATTTTCTCGGAGACAATTTAACGTCCTGCGAGACAAGGCAGTGAGACAGAAGGACAACTGCTGTACAGGCTTTTAAACGTTCGAAGCGCCACACGAATAGCAGATCACGCGGCACAGCAGAGACTGAAGGACAACTGCTGTACAGGCTGTTAAATGATCGACGCACAGTGCGACAAGCAGAATAAGCAATTCGTCAGCAGCAGCAGCAAGCCAGCAGCTGAGCCAACTGCATCTCCTTAGCATGCGTTCAGCCTCCCCCCCCACCCGTTCACAAGAGAGTGGCAGAGACATGAAGTGGCTGGTGCCAGGAGTAGGGGAGGGGAGGGAGTGGGCGAGTGAAGCAAAGCTTATCATGCCACCTGAGAGTGGTGATGTGTCACTTGTTGGTCAGACAAGTAAGTAAGAATTTCACTGTATTCTATACATGTCAGAATACTGCTATTACTACTAAAAAGTATATTTCATTGTCTGATGTCTTGGTTTGTTGGGTGTCCTCAACAGACATACTGTAACATATATTAATCAGTTAGCATTTTTGAGCCACACAATAATACCAAGAAGGTCAACCAATTAAAATAAAGTGTTTGTTAAACAAATCATAATGGGGAAAAAGAAAGAAAGAAAGAAAGAAAGAAAGAAAGAAAGAAAGAAAGAAAGAAAGAAAAGAACTAAGGTACTGCACAAAGTAAATGGATTCTTGTAGGATGGCATACCCCCTTTTGAACATACATGTACCATGCTAAAAGGCAGAAATACCATCTTTACCTTCTGTCTTTGTTTCTCTCTCTTTCAAGGACTATGCCCTGCTATTGCTTACACATGACATGCCTTATGACTCTGTACTAAATGAAATTCTTACAGTAGCTTTTAAACCCCACTCATTGGTTATTTTAGGGTAATTCCTTGATCTACTTCCAGGTTTAGGGACATTCTTGGGAATTGCCAGAATTCCGACTGTTTACTGCAGATATCCCCACACCCCTGTGCTCCATTCCTTATTTAACAGGCAGGGATTGCATGCCAACACCTCAGTAACTTTTCCACCACAGTTTACACATGCCCCATTGAGTAATTACTTCTTAGACACTCTCTAAGTAACCAGGACATATTGCTTCCTCCAGGGCCCCTCCTTTCAACACTAACATAAACATAGCACATTCCTACAATTGCACATTTCATTCTGCTATGCAAAAGTCTTGCTTCCTGCAGTTTACCTTAAAAGAGATCAAGAAATGGCATTTATTGAGAATCTACTACCATTACCTATTTCTAAGGTGGGTGTTTAAATCTGAATTTTTTCCTTGATTTTGTTATCAAAATAAATCAGTAGTAGCCATTCAGAGTTGCAGGAAGGGACAAAGGATAAGCACTTGGTAGTGTGTGTTGCTGCTGAACATCCAAGTGGCTGCCAAAAACAGATGCCAACAATTTTTTTAGGGCCATTTACCATCAATCAGTATTAAGAGACTAATTCCATTCCTCCATGTCTAGCATCTACAGATCATTAAAATATGTTGTAACAATGAAAATGACACCATCATTTGATAGGATGTGGTTATCTTCATGAAAGACCAATAGGACTTTTTGACTTAAGTACCATTTTATTTGCATCCTATAATATAATATTAAATTAATATTAAGTTATCAAAAAGAATCAGTGCCTTCTGTTGTCTATTGAGTCACCTAAACATATTTATTGGTCTGTCTTGGTTAAATACACTTAATTGGAGTTTGTACTGAATATAAAGTATGATACTTCACTTGAAAAAAAGTCAAATGAAGGCATGGCAATTTACATTTTGAAGATGGGTTTAGCAAACAAGGCTTCAAATCCCTTTTACTACATAGCAACACTACTTTTAAAACAGTTGTATGCCCCCAATCATTTGTATGTGTTCTCCTCAATAGAATCAAAGCAGCAGATAAATATTTACAGAATAAATGAAAAGAGGCTATTCTCATATGTCTTTACCTGTTAAGGGTGGATATTTTGACAAGAAAAAGCTGGTGTTCTGTGTCTTTGTATTGACCATTAACTTTTACATTAAATTACATAACAAAACAATGGTCCCTTTTTAAGTTTCCCTAAGCTGCCTAAAAATAAATTAATTTGAACAGCATCTCTCATCTATGGCAGATTAACGCCCCCATGTGGTAGACTCTGATTAGGAACTGAAGATTTATATGGACAGATCTGGTTTAAACTCATTGCTGCTTCACAGATCTCAATTTGAGATTCATCACACTCACACACAGTGTTATGTACCCTTTGCAAAACCTGTTAAATTACTGGCATTGAAATTGTGCAGGTATGATTAGTGTGTGTCCATTGCAGCCATTAAAATAAATTAAGCTCTTACACCACCAATTCCAAATAAATTAATAACTGTTTCTATGAGTTCTATTCTGAACTTTTTTTGAATCTCTAACCCTTCCTCTGCCGGATTTTCATTTTTTTGAAGAACCTTTCATTTCCTGAACTGTCTGCTGAAAAGCAGTCAGGCTAGATCCCTCAATTTGAATGATGAGCTAAAGGACCTTGATTCAATATATTTAGGCTGCTCGCCAAGCCCTGACAGTTTGACCTCTAAGATAACTGCAGAATTTTGAAAGCAGATGGCTCTTCCTTATCTACAAATGTCAAACTTATCCATGTTTGTATCTAAATTGAATCCTACAACTAATTCAGATCTAATTAGCTTACTTGTATAACAGAGCAAGGACCCAGAACATTGTTCCAGCTATTCTCCCATTTCAATGATTAATTCTGATACAAAACTATACGCTAAACATGCCTGGGATGCCATTTATTGTGTGTCTGGAGGCTCTGGCCATCACCCTTTATTCCCACAAACTAATTCACCCAATTGCTGCTTATAATTATGATTATATAGCCAACCCGCAGCGTAGCATATGCCGTATATAATTATTTATTGATGAGTGAACACTTCCTGAAAGACACAGTTGTCCAAATGGGGAGGGTTTGAGGATACAACTGTCAGTGAATGAAAAGATGGAACTCCGGAGAGAGCAACATACAATTGTCCATGAGTGAAAACAGGTTTTGGCAGATACAGGCATATTTTTTTGAAACTTTGTCCTTGTGCCTTATTAATAGTCATTGCAAACGCCAATCTAACAGGAAATTGTCTGCGTGTAAAATTAAAAGGCAAATTAGAATCTGATGGGGTCAGGAAATCCGGGGAATAAGGACAGTTTGTAAGGTAGCAGATGTGATATTCTTACACTCCAGTACATTGCGGTGAATGCTGGTAACAGAAAGTCTAGTGCCATTAAACCATGGGCGGGGCTCTGTTAGATTTGGCGGGCAGGGCTCTGTGAGTTGGCAGTCGTGGCTCTCTGTCTTGCGTGCAGTGAAAAGTCAACGTGGCTCAGAGGTGCATGTGGACTTTTGCACAGACGAAAGCGACTGAGGCTGTGTTTGGTGAGTTGTTGCGTGCGGGCACATCAGCAGACAGTGCACATGCCTTGAGAGCGACGCTGGACGCAGGAGGACGGTTACAGTTGGCATGCGTGGCTCTGTCGTGCGTATCCCATGATGCGGTAGGAGAGTTTGAGTTTGTGGGTGGGGCTCTGTCGAGCGTATCCCATGGTCTTAGAGTTGGCGGGCGGGACTCTGTGAGTTGGCGGGCGTGGCTCTCTGTCTTGCTTGCGCTCACTGTCTTGCATGCTCTTAGTGAATTATATATATAGATTAGGGAGGTAGATAGGGGAAGAAAGTCTGTCAAAGCCAATTTGAATGGGGTTTCTTTTTCTTTTTTACCAGCAACATTTTGGTTAAAAGTCCGGGCCTTGAGTCACTATACAATACTTGAGTTGGCACATGTTGGACCATGGCAAGGCTGTCACTTTGACAAAGTTAACCCTCCTATTTTTAGAACAGTACTGAACAGAAAATAGTAGTAGTAGTAGTAGTAGTAATATTGTCACATGTTCAGAGTCCAGAAAAATTCCTACTTTATTGTCTGACCAACTGACATTATGTTACCACTCTGGTACCATATAAACAAAAGTGTATTAAAATTTATCACTTCATTTTATATGACACACACTATTACCTTTTGTTTTTAATTTATTTTAATTATTTTTCAAGTATATTCAACCCAGCCAACCATTCAACGAGCATAGTACTTATTGTCAAAATTGCTGGTGGCAGCATCATTCTGTGGGCAAAACTGAATAGTCTGAAGTATTAAGATGTGTAGATAAAAAACTTGATACATTATGAATTAAAAAAAACAATCTTTCAACATGATAATATTTCAAAGCATGACACTAACTCAGGCATGAAATGGCTACAAAAAGGACCTTCGTTATTCTGGAATGGCTCGGTTAGAGTCCTAACGTTTGCAGAAAATGGCCTCACAGAAAGATATAATTTTCAATGAGCTTGAACTCTTTGGCAGAGAGGGGTGGGACAGGACTGCAAAACTGCAAAATCCTGATAGTCCCTTACAAGCAGACTTACTGCTGAAATGAAAGTATTAGTTAAATGGTGCAGGCACCAATACAACAAAAGCAACAAAACAAAAAAAACATTGAGAGTTTATTTTATAATACTTTTTTTCAATGATCCATTTTGTTATGACCAGTTACTTATTTTTTACTTATTAAAAGTAAGAAAAGACCTGGTTAATTTATCTTTTCAATCAACAAAAAACACACATTCAGTAAGGCATAGATAAAATATAAGCCAACTATAAATATATGTGTGTATTTCATAGAATTTCTGTATTCCACTTTAAGTGAAAAAACTGAATGTTGTAGCTGCCAATATCTTTAGTTGAAATTACCGAGTTAATCCACATGGTGGCAGAAACATAACAATTTTTATGTACCATGAAAGGGGAGAAAGCATTCATTCATTCATTCATTTTCCAAAACTTATTCTGATGCATATCACAGTTGGGGCAGCAACCATTTCTGACAGTATTATTCTTAAATCATATAATGATCCTCTTATATAAAGTAAAGTGAGAAATATGTTTATAGAAGAAAGATGAGGAAGTTAGTCATATGATAAATGCTGAATTGTCAGTCATTCATTTCCCTTTTTTATTTAAAGGACATGATGAAATAACAATAACACAGGCCAGTCAAAAAAGAAAAAAAATCTCATCTCATTTTCATCTGCTCAACTGCTTTTCCTGAAAGGGGTTGTGGCAGCATCAGGCTGAGCAAGTCAGCCCAGATTTCCCTGTCCCCAGCTACAGATTCCTGGTTTTCCTGGAAAATTTCAAGGCATTCCCAAGCCAGCCAAGAGATACAAACACTCTAGCATATCCTAGGTCTGTGATCCTAGGTCTGCAGCAGGGTTGCTGCCCAGTTGGATATGCCCATAGCAGATCTATTGGGAGCTACCTAGGAGGATTCCTTACAACATGCCTTCAGCTGGCTTTTCTCAATCTTTACTCTGCGGCTCTTCCTAATTGCTATTCTTTCCACCCAATCAAGGAGTGTCAGCCCAACCACCATGTGAAGAAACCTCATTATCATCAGCTTATACTCACAATCTCATTCTTTTGAATATTACTCACAGCTTCAAAAGGTGAAGACATGGATGTTGATCAATTGGTATACTGAGAAGTTTGTCTTCAGTGCCGCTGCTGGGTTATTTTGTGCCCTAGGCCAAGCTTATTAGTGCACCAACTGACTGTTTGGTAGCTAACCTGTACAGCTGGGTCCCCCCACCCCACCCCCTCATGATCTGCACCCTAGGAAAATGCCTAATTCACCTTAATGGTGGTGCTGGCCCAGACTGGTACAGCTTCCACAGAACAGCTGCTGCCGCTCTTATCCGCCTGTCAATCTCATGCTCGTTTTTACTTGAACTCCTACACAAAGGGCCGTTGTTTCTCTCTCACCTGGTGAGAGCAACAAATTCTTTTACAAGAGTTAACCATGACCTCAGACTTGGAGGTGCTGATCCTCATCCGAGCTGGCTCATTCTGGGCAGTGAATTACTCTAGTGTATGCTGAAGGTCACCATCAGATGAGGCAAACAGGACAACATCATCTGCATAAAGCAATGAGCTACCCCAGCCTCTTCCAACTGGACAGCCTCATGTCTTCAGCTGTGCTTAGATAGGAGTCATGCAGTGGCGTAGCGTGGGTGTCAGCCGCCCAGGGCGGAGGAAAATTTCGCCGCCCCCTTATTTAGGTATTTCAATTTAAAAGACTAAAATATACAGTAATTCTTTGCTGCCCCCTAAAAGTGCCGCCCGGGGCGGGCTGCCCCTGCCGCCCCCACTACGCTACGCCACTGGAGTCATGCCAAGCTGAAGCCTTGACGGAGTTTGACACCCACAGTGAACAAATTCAATGTAACACTAATCATTCTGACACAGCTCTCACTGCATTCATATAAGGAATGAATAACAAGCAAGAGCAGCACTGTTACCCCATATTCCTGCAGCACTTCCCACAACATATGCAAAAGACATGATCATATGTTTTTTCCAGTTCTACTAAGCATTTGCAGACTGATTTATTATTCTCCCATTCAACCTCCAGCAACTGCTCCAGGGAGAGGTGTTTCTTTACTGTTCCATGGCTAGGATGGAATACACATTTTTCCTCCTGTATCTTTGGCTCAGCTATCAGATGGATTATTCCCTCCAGCACATTTACATCTCTCTATTGTATAAAAAAATCCTGAGATGAGACGAGACTTTTTAGCCTGGGATGAGACGTGACTTTTTCAGAAAGTTTCTTTCAAGTCCCGCAAGATGAGACTTTGTGCCAAGAGATTTAACCACGCCCAGGTCCGGAAATAAAAGACAAAGAGTAGATGACATAGAAGAACGCTTTAATGAGTTTCAAAACGTTGCCGCGATACACATGCAGGGCAGGTAAGAGATAATGAAAGTACTAAAATTCGAAAGTCTCAAAAAATGATAGTAAAGATCACATTGGCGCAAACAAACGGAAATTATTACTCGGTGACATAGCGGAACAGCGAAAGAGATTGAATATATTGTTTGGATTTAAACTTTGTAGATCGTCTAATTTGTGCTGCCATCAGGTAAAAGTAGTGTTTCTTCCCAATGACGAATTAAAAGATTTGTTGTTTGGTGAAAGTGAAATCCACATACACGAGCAAAAGAGACGCAGAGTGGCAGGTGCGTAGCGTAGGTGGGGGGTTATTGAGCTAAGCGAGCAGGGGCAAAACCCTCTAGTATGCCTTATAAAGGAGGCTGAGAAGTGTGATTCCCCTGTAGCTGGAAAACACCTTCTGGTCATCTTTTTTGAATATGGGGGCCACGACACCAGTCTGCCATTACGTGGGTGCTTTATCAGCTTTCCATCCAACACTGAATATATGCATTTACCAAGTTATCTGAAGACAGTACAGTGCTTTGAACACCTCCAGTCAAATTTCATCCACCTCAGCAGCTTTGAACCTCCATAGTGTCATTGGAAACAGCGATGATATCCCCTCCAACCAACCCCCCCAAACCCGATGTGTCCAATGCTACCGCTTGGTTGGAAGGGGGGGAATGTCCACTGGGATTAGGAGTTCCTTAAATTGTTCCTTCCACCATTCAACAATTTCATTAAAAGAGGTCAGTACCTCTCAATCCCTGTTTAACACAGTCTAGGCAAGGTCACCAACCTACAATGTCTGTAGTACAGAGGTTTAACTTTCATGAGGGATTACTGTATATTTATGAAATTTGGCATTTGTCACCCAATTCTGTCCCAGATGCCTCTCTGGGATTACAATTACCAAGATTGTTAGGTACTTAAAAGGGACTGATGAATCTGGTACTTCTTTTTTTAACTAGAGATCTTTATACAGATACTACTACAGAAATTATATGCAGATGTATGTGGGATTAATGCATCCAGACATGACTAAACACCTTTCTGTCAATGGCACAGTCATGTTTCAGCAAGCAGTACTCCCCTGGCTGGGGTTCTAAGTCATGTTTTTGGTTTGTTTGGTCTAATTTTGCATAATTTATTTTTATTTATGCTTCTTTTATTTATCATGTACATTTTTCTTTGTGTATATTGTTATGTTAGAAGGGCCTAGGTTAACTTCCATGTGTTTTGTGGGTGGTTCCCTAAGGGGTGTTGCCACCTGCCCATTTATGGGAAGGCCTTCCATAGTTCCTGGCGGTTCATTTCGAATGTTCTAGGGAGTGGAATGTTTCATGTGTTTTTTATGCCTTTTGCCTTGCTTTGTGATGTCCCAGATTTTTGACCATGTGCTCTGGTTTTCAACAATGTTTTTGAATTCTGTACTGGAATTGTGTTTGTTAATTTTTGAACCTCTGCTCTGTTTTGACAATAATTTTACGATTCTGGTTTGGGACGTTGCTGAATTAAATTGCTTTCTGGCAATTCCTTTGTGCTCTTCTGAGCTTTTGTGTTTGCACAGCCTTTGTTAAAATAAACTTTTCCCTTTATAACGATTTTGTAAGGCCCTTTTTGGTGTCTAGTCGGGGTTTTAACTGTGTTTTTCCTCCCTCTAGCGGTTAATTATTGAAAGTGATTTTGGTACTTGTGTTTTTGGGACTCCCAAGTCACAACAGGCACGAATTTTCCTGGAAATGAAATGCTATTTGTTTCACTATTTTTTCCCAAGTTACATTGTGAATTCAGTTTTGCAGTAACTTATTACTTATTACTATTTACAATATCAATCTATAAAAATAGGTACATGACAAATTAATGGATAAAGTAATAGTAAAGAATATATTGCTAAACTTGGGGAGACCTTTCATCTTTATCATTTCAAAGCCATTTAGACAAATTCCAGAACCTGAAACCAGGCTCATGTGTTTCCTTTCAGAAACTCTTGCCCACCAGTAGGAACTCAAGCCATGTGGCATCCAGCTGTGAGCTAGTGAATATTTCCACGCTAATCTATGTCCTTTTCTGAGGGACAGCTCTGGCAGAGGAGACCAACTTCTCCCTTGAAAAGTCAAGTTCCAGAAGATAATGCTGTGCCAATTTACATTGCTAGGGTCTAGTATCCCAAGACTTTTGTTAGTCATTCCACTAGCATTGCACCCAACCCTCACCTTTCCCTTTTGACTGCTTAATCTATTTGGTGGCTCCAAAGTACTTTTTCAGGCTAAGCCTGACTGATCTATGTGGATGGTCTTGACATCAGAAATGTCACTCCCAGGTCTGTCCTTGTTTTTGGCAAGGAACAGCTAGATTTACTTAGAACCATCATGTACAACATATAATTGAATTGTTCATTGCCCCAAAGCACCAATTGGCCATAAGTAACTGTATCAGCAACAAGTGGACTTAAGGGTCATTAGAACACACAAGCCTTCAGGATTTCATGAAAGGTGGAGGCAGTGCCCTGAGACTGGCAAACTGTGGTGGTGGAAAATATTTTTAAAAAGGAATACAAGATAGTGCTGTACATTTATAGAATGATCACACAGCTCAGCCTCTATAGGATAACCTGTATTTTGGTACAGAAACAGAGGCTTCATCTAATAGTTGAATCTCAGATGCAGGAAAAACAACACAGATGTGAAACAGAAGAATAACTCTTGGTCCTTCATCAAAGTTTTGAAAGATCTTAAGAATTTAACAATTCTGTCTACATTTGTTTAAAAGACTTGAGACGTATTCTATGTTTACCCTAAGGTTTCTTAGTGAAGGTGCCACAAGAAAGTGGAGTACCACAGCCACTGCTTTAGGCTGTTTTTCTATATTTTTGGAGCAAGAGTTGCTGAGACTGCTCATAGGGGGTTGGACTCTGATTCACACAGACAGTATTTCAGAAGGCACTTGAGATGTGAAGGGTATCACATTTGTGGATCTAAAACGTTATATCTCTGTTGATGTCCTCTTGGTCTTATTAGTTGGTTTATAGCTGACAATCATGGTCCTTTCCAAGAAAAATGTGGCTTGCCACCTACAAATATGGAGGTAGCTGAGGTTTATTCAGTTTCTGCATTTTGATTAATTTTCTGGTTGAATAAATACCGACAACAAAAATATGTAATTGTTTTTTTGCCATCTCTGAATAGACACATCCAATTTTAGCTTATGTTGAAATATAAACAATTGTTAGTTATATTGCATGAAATATCCGCTAAAATACTATTATTTTTACCCTCTGCTTTGCTGTGGGTCAAGGAGGTAGCAAGGCAGAACAGACTGAACTTGTTATTTTTAATTTAACAAATTATATTCATATATATTCATTATATTTGTGGCCATGAATTATAGAATTAGGATGGAAAATTAAATTTAAATTGCATAATGCTTCTCTACTTTGCCCCGTCCAGTATATCTTTTTTTCATTCACAGCAGTCTCCCATGAGCAACTAAATGCAAAAAAATCCTTTGGTGAAGACTGGCCATCCAGAATATAAAAGTAAATATCATATAAACTATTTCCTTCAGGTATATGATTTTTACTTCTTCATCACAAAACATGTGAGATTTATTATCTAAGATTTTGCATGAAAATGTTGAGAATTGTGGAAGGTATTAGTAAACTAAAGTAATCTTGCCTGAAGAAGGAGCCTGAGTTGCCTCAAAAGCTTGCATATTGTAATCATTTTAGTTAGCCAATAAAATGTGTCATTTTGCTTGATTTTCCACTAGATAATAGAAATCATCAGACATTTCCTTCTCAGAATGTTTTTAATTCTGAATTGTATACATAACCATCCTTAAGTACATTTTGTAATCTACTTAAATGTGCATCTTATTGCAGTTTACTTACACATATAGCATAAGTTCTAAACCAATTCAATTTTATTTTTACCACTCTCCTGCCAAGTCCGCCTTCCACTCACCTCCATTCCATTCCAGCCTTCTCTACTTGCACACAATACATCTTCCTCCATTCGACTTCTACCCACAATCTAGCAAAGACATGACACATTGTGCATTGATAAGTGAGGCAGATATTTTTTTTTTTTGTGAACTACAATATCTCTTATATGTTTTCAGTTTTTAATTAACATAATTTTGTTAGGCAGTATGGCATAATAGCTAAGAAACAGGACTCAAAATCATAAGACTGCAGATTTCATTTACACCTGACCCTCACTTGATATAATATATATATTAGTTATTATATATAATATATATATATATTATAAAAAAAAATCTTGAGACAAGACGAGACTTTTTTACTGTGATGAGAAGTGATATTTTGAAAAGAGATCTTTTGAAGAGAGACAGAGAGACAGACTGACAGTTTCACGAACAACCTTTGGAAGCAAGTCCCATGATACGCATGCAGAGCAGGTTAGAGATAATGGAAGTAGGAAAATTTGAAAGTCTCAAAAAAATGAGAGTAAAGATCGCATTAGCACAAACAAACGGAAAATGTTACTCGGTGAAATAACGGAACAGAGTAAAGAGATCAAATAGTGTTTGAGGATGTCTGGGGTAGAAGAAAGACAAGGCAGTGAGACAAAAGGACAGCTGCTGTACAGGCTTTTTAACATTTGAAGCGCCGCACGAAATGCAAATCACACGGCACGGCAGCAGAAGCAAGCCAGCAGCTGGCTCACCAACTCCCCAGCCTGTGCTACACGCCAGCCACTTTGCATCTCTGCCACTCACGTATGTGGATTTCACTTTCACCAAACAACAATTTTTTTCATTCTCGCAGATACGCCTCTTCATTGGGAAGAAACACCACTTTTCCCTGATGGCAACACAAATTAGATGAATCCGTTTGTTTGCACTAATGCGATCATTTACTATAATTTTTTTGAGACTTGCGAATTTTAGTACTTTCATTATCTCTAACCTGCTCTGCATATGTACCATGCCAATGTTTTGGAACCTCTTTACGACGTTATACTTTGTCTTCTACTCTTTGTCTTTTATTTCCGGCCCCGGGCGTGGTTAAATCTCTTGGCACAAAGTCGAGTCATCTTGCAGGACTTAAAAGTATCTCTCTGAAAATGTCATGTCTCGTCCCAGGCTAAAAAGTCTTGTGTCTTCCCAGGATTTTTTTATATAATAGATACTGTATATCGTAAAAGAGGACAGCACTAAGATTTGGCAAAAAAAAATAATAAAGCTTTTCAGCAAAAAACGTCCATAAGGACGTCAGTTTCAAATTAGACTGGGCAGGGCTAAGGTTGAGCTTTCAGAAAGAAAGAAATTTTAAAAAAGCAGAATTTGGTCAATAAACTAAATTATTAAAAATCAATCATACATTACCACAATCATAGATAGCTTCAAACTAAATTTCAAAGTAACTAAAAGTCATTTAAACTTAAATGACCTTAGCAAATACTGTACATATTAAAATAATGCATTTAAAGCTATACAAATGTTCTCTTGAGGTTAGTATGCTTAGGTTTATTACTGTATATGCTGCATTCTTGTATCAAGGAAAATTTGAAGATTTCAGAATAAAATACTGATATAATAGTGTATGCCATACAGGGATCACCACAACATATTCCTCACCTGAGATCAAACATCAACTTTCACACTGACAAAAAAGTGCTAAAGTAGATTTATTTGTGTCCTGGGTAGTAAGGATTGTTGTTACGTGCAGAAATTATGCTTTCACTGCATTCTAACAGATTATTGCAACAAACAAGAATATAGCTTTAATGTTGGTCACATGATTCTGCTTATTTGTGACATGTGAGATATATATTTGCAGTGACAGTATACAGTATATTACTTTAATTACTACAGCCAGCAGTTGTACAGTATATGCAGTAATGTAGCAATTATTCTTGATTACTATTCTGGAGCTTGCACCTAAAGAAGGATACACTATAAAACCAGATGAAAGAACAGAGAGCATAAAGGTAGATTGTTTGGTAGCATGATCAACAAAGTCAGCACCAGCCAGGAATCCCTTATTTAGTCCTGTATATTAGTCATACTCTGAAAAATTCTGTTTAGTCTAGAAAAACCTCCATAATTAGATGACAAAGAGCCATCATAGTGTTTAGTGCAGCATTCTTGCCTTAGGGTGTTTATGTGGTAGATTTGATTCCAGGTTTCAAGTCATCTTTAAGTTAACTTTGCATGTTCACCCCCTTTGAACCTGAGTTTCTAAACTCATCCCTTAGGAGCCCTGGGCAAGGTTTGAAATAGTCTGTTACTAAAATGTAACAAATAATCTAAATATAAATTTAACTGATCATCCTCTTGATATTTTTCTTTCATAACTGATTGATGTTCAGGTTATGAGAAGGGGTGCTTCACAATATTTTGCGATCATACACTACTACTCTCATGCTAGTTATTAAAAATGTGGCATCCTTGTACCGCGTCTACATGTTGTGATGGTCTTAACATTAGAACATTGGAACATTAGAACAATCTAGATGACAACAGGCCATTCAGCCCAACAAAGCTTGACGTTCCTATCCACTTAATTCTCCCAAAATAACATCAAGCCTAGTTTTGAAAGTCCCTGAAGTCCTACTGTCTACCACACTACTTGGCAACTTATTCCATGTGTCTATGGTTCCTTGTGTAAAGAAAAACTTCCTAATGTTTGTGCGAAATTTACCCTTAACAGGTTTTCAGCTGTGTCCACTCATTCTTGTGGAACTCATTTTAAAATATCAGTCTCGATCCACTGTACTAATTCTCTTTATAATTTTAAACACTTCAATCATTCCTCCTCTTAATCTTCTTTTGCTCAAACTGTATAGGCTCAGGTCTTTTAATCTTTCCTCATAATTCAACCCCTGTAGCCCTGGAATCAGCCTAGTCGCTCTTCTCTAGACTTATTCTAGCACACTATGTCCTTTTTGTAGCTTGGAGACCAAAACTGCACATAGCATTCCAGATGAGGCCTCACCAGTGTGTTATAAAGCTTGAGCATAAACTACTTTGACTTGGACTCTATACAGGTATATACTGTAGTACTATATAACCTAACATTCCGTTAGTCTTCTTAATGGCTCTGAGCACTGTCTGGCAGTAGAAAAAGAATTTCCTTTCTTTTTGTGGTACTTTACATTTACTTACATTAAATTTCCACAAATGGCCACAGATCTGCCCAAGCCTGTATGCTGCTCAAGTCCCTCTCAATAATTCAATGGATTCTAGATTATCTGCCAATCCACCTATCTTGGTATCAACTTAAACAGCTTGTTACTTATATTCCTTTCTACATCATTTATATATATTAAAAATAGCAGCACCCCTAGCACCAACCCCTGTGGAACACCAGTCTTCACATCAGCCAATTCTGATAAGGTCCCTCACACCATTTACCTCTGCTTTCTGTATCTGAGTCAATTTTGTATCCATCTACAAACGTCACCCTGAACTCCCACTTTTTTAGTTTGATGATCAACCTCTCATACAGCACCTTATCAAATGATTACTGAAAATCAAGATAAATAATATCATATGCTCTACTTTAATTATATCCTTTTGTTACTTCCATATAGAATTCCAGCATGTTGGTAAAACATGACCTCCCTCTTCTGAACCCAAGCCGACTATTCAGAAAAACTTCTATTCTTGCAATGTGTTCCTCAATCTTATCCTTAAAAATTCCTTCCATTAATTTACCTGTGATAAGATGTGCACAATAAGCTTACTGGCCTATAGTTGCCTGGATCTGCCTGGTCACCCTTTTTATGTAATGGGATCATATTTGTAATTTTCCAGTCCTTTCCCCAGTGCACAGAGACTTCCTGAAAATATGCGTCAAGGGTTTATATATGTACTCGCTAAACTCCTTAAGAACTTAAGAAGGGTAAATATTATCTGGTCCTGGTAATTTGCTTAATTTCAGAATATTTAATCTGAGCAGTCCTTTTCCCTCTAAAATTTTCAAATCACTCAGTACCTTTTTACTAGTCCTTTTCACCGCCGGGAGATTATCCATTTCCTCACATGTGAAGACTTCAGAAAAAAGCAAATTTAGAGCATCTGCTATTTCATTGTCTGTATTTTTTAATTTTCTTTTACTATTCTTGGTGGACTTCACCTTGAGTGTTATTTTACTATTAAAATACTGAAAGAATCTCTTTGAGTCATCTTTGGCCTTATCTGCTATATTCCTCTCAAACTGCCTTTTAGCCTCCCTAATATATTTCGTAATGGTTGCACTTGTGTTCTCATACACCATTTGGTGTTAATAGGTGTTCTCATATGCCCTATGATGTTAATAACATTGGTGTTATTAGTCTTGTACGCCTTATACAGCTATTTTTTTCCATTGTAGCTTCTTCTTCAACTCTTTATTAACCCATTGTTGATTTTTTTTATTTCCTACTAATTCCAAATTTTGGTATGTACCTGCCCTGCATTATATGGCACTAATTTAAAACATTTTTTTAGTGCCACTGCTCCTCAAATTTATCCACACTTAAAAGCTTATCCCAGTCTATCTTCCTTAGACTTTGCTACATCTGCTCAAAAATTGCCCTATCAAAGTTAATCTTAACAGTTTTAGTCCATGCATCTGCACTCTTTCAAAATACTGTGAATTGTATTATATTATGATCACTTTGCCCTAGGGGTTCAACCACCTCTACACCCTTAGTTCTATCCTGATTATTACAAAATGCTAAATCCAGGTTGTCTTCACACGTCGTGCTGGTCCTTTGAGATACTTTGTTAAAAACAGTCACTAATTACTTCTGAAAACTCCTACTTTTGTGTTCTGCTATTTGAAAGGTCATCACAGTTATTATTCAGGTGGTTAAAGCCCCCCATAACTACAACCCCATATAAACTTGTCAAGCTTCTATGGCGCTGCCGAGAGTGGCAGCCATTCCAGCAGCTCCATGTATGACTTTATCTTTTTACCTTTTTTCTCAATTATTCTCTATTTCACTGATCACTTCTACCACTTTCTTTTATGTGGAATCACTCCCTAGACACTTTTTACTGCTTTTACTACTTAACATGGATTTTTAAATGCTGAGACTCGCCTATTCAAGTTGTCAACTTCAAGCGCCGAGAAGAAATGCCCACGCCGGTGTTGTTCCCTATTTACCTGACGAGGTAAGAAGACGATATCGGGGCAGCCGAGGGGCACTAAGATAAAAGCCAAGCAGCTTGCAAGAAAGTGGCGCTATAAACCTTCGGTGCCTTCTGTAATCCTGGGAAATGTGAACTCACTACCAAATAAGATCGACGAACTAGCCGCACTGGTGAAAAATGACAGAACCTACAGAGAATGCAGCTTGCTGTGTTTTAGTGAAACTTGGCTAACAACTACTATTAATAAAAAAGTATGCATTGAAATTACTGTCTGCATTGGTCCGTCTATAACACACTCCTAAAATAAGGTTTATTTTCCTTGTGCTTTCCAGACAAAGACACATGTCCTCACTAAGATGAGCTCATCGTCCAACTGAAGAGGACTTGCATTTAAATTCTGTCTCGCATAAACAGCAACCCCAGCTCCTTTTCTCTTCTGCCTATCCTTTCTAAAAATATGCATCCTTCTATGTTATACTCATCCCCATCTTTGTTATTTAGCCAGGTTTCTATTATTGCTACAATATAATATCATAACTATGCTCCACTACATAAAACTCCAACTCACTTGTTTTATTTTTGATACTTCTAGCATTAAGGCAAATTATTTTTAATGTGTTACTCATTTTACTTTTGCATTTTGAACATTGGGTTAGAACTTACAATACTAAGGATTTTTCAGATGTAACCCGTGGCGGTGGAACAGGTCCCATCTGTTCCAAAGAAGAACCAGTGCCCCGTAAACCTATACCATTCTACCTCTGAGCCACAAGTTGAGCCCTCTAAACTCCTCAGTTTTACGTGGACTGACACATGGCACAGGGGAACTTTGTAGAAGACTACATTGTCAGTTCTGCTCCTCAGCCTGATACCTAATTCTTTAATTTTGGATCACAGAACTGATAGACCCTTATGTATGTTATTTGTTCCAATGTGGACAATAACCACTGGATCCACCCCCATTCTGGGCAAGAGCCTAACAATCCTTCCAGGGAGATCTCCCACATGTGCATCTGTATGGCAACACAGCATGCAATACTCTCTGTCTCTGGAGCAAACCTGTGCTTCAATCCCCCTAATGATAGAGTCCCCAACTATTACTACCGCTCTCTTTCTGGGAACTGATATTGAGGTGGACCACAGGGGATCTTCGTGCCTCCCTACCTCATAATCTTCAGAGACACCATCCAGCGCTGCAAGAACCTGAAAACTGTTTGACACTTCCAATTTTGGGGTTGATGCCTCCAGATAATATGCACCATTTACCTTGCACCTTGTGACCATGACCCATTTATCCCTATCTGTCTGGTCTGGAATTTCCACCTGCACCACCTTAAGTTTCTACTACAACACAGATTAGCCAACTCCTCCTTAAGTTCAGTGACCCTGAGTTCAAGGTGCTGGTTCAGCTGGCATCTCCTGAAGATGTAGCCCTCATAGAAGAGTGGTTCCTTCAAACCTTCCTCTAAAAAGTCCAACACCCAACAGGGCTTGCATTGCACTGGTGTCATTATTAAAATTTGACCTTGTATTACTAAAACTGCTTGTTTTTAAATGTTTTTTTTTTGTTAACATTACAGTATATTATTTAACATAATGGTAAAAGTAAAAAAAAAATTACGCCAAAACAATTTGATTACAGAACTGGTACAGTTATTTTACACCTTCTGAACCCTTAAGCTCCTATAGCATTCTCAACCTTGACTGCCTGCTGTTTGTCCTTCTGTGAGGTTCACTTTACTTTTCTCTGTCTGTTCTCCTAAATTTGTGTTCCTCTTATTCCTTACTTAAAAGCTCCCCGCTCGCACCTCTTGTATTCTGTCATATTAATGCACCCTTATGCTGCCACACTCTTAACTACTCTACTTTTCTGGCCGCTAAGAACGATTCAGTCTAGGAAAGCTCGCTGAATATACGCTGCTAGTTAATTTCTTATTGTCCTGTCTGCTCCTATAGCAGTGAACATAATGGTGTCTTAATTCTAGCTGGCTGTCTATGTGTGGCAAAGACTTCTCTTTACCATTTTGAAGTCAGCCGTTGCCCTTTGTTTCCCACTAAAGAATTGCTGTTTCTGTTACTTACTACATTGCTGGCTATTTACTTATAGAGATGCTGGTGTCAGCTACTGCTGCCTACTGTTATAGAGTATAACTGGTATAAAAATATAAATTAAAATGAATACATAGATTGGATTTAAGCATTGCCATTCATCAAAACGAGAAAACAGTTTTTGTTTTGATTTGATACGTTTTATTAAACTCTGAGGGAAAAATGTTAGTGTTTTGTTTGAATATAAAATTAATCAAGTACCTGTTACATGATCCAAATTAAATACAGAAAAAATAAATATGTTTTCTAGAAAGCACTTAATAATGGAAAATACTTCAGTGTTGATTATTGCACTTGTTGCCCCAAGCATTGATAAATAAATAACTGTCATGGTATTTGGGATAATGACTACAAAATACCATAGCACATTATCTTTAGAAGAAACATGTACTTCTCGGGGATGAACCTCAATGAAAATACCAGTACAAGACTTGATATTTGCATTTAGCTTACATTTTAATTAATAACAAGTAACAAATGCAAATGCATAGCACACTTGCTTCCATATTTTTAAATATGGAGTAGCCAATACTTACATAAATAGAAATGAGAAATTTTGAAAGTAGTAAATATAACAGAGAAACTATGAATATCTGGAAAAAAAACAGGATTGAGTTAAGTTTCCCACGAGAAAAAACGTACATGCAGATCTTGTGTCCTGCATCTGTCTATGTTGGGTTTGGGGAGCTGTGTGCCCCCTTCAGGCCACACTATCTATACAGTGCATATGTTTTTCTTTTAAAGTAAAATTATATTGCATTATAGAGGCTATTAGTTTTATTAGATCATCTGCCTTGACAACTCAAATTATGCACATTAACTTCAAACAGCTGCATTGTAGAGTTCTGAGCCAAAGTGTGCTATATGAAATAGAATCAGTACTCATAATATACAATAATGGATACTAGGATATACCATATAGTTAGAGATTTGGATGATAAACTATGCCTATACGTTTTTCTGTACCTCAGCACTTTTTCAGGAATTTAGTCATTCTTCACACAAGAGATCAAGAAATGAAGAGACTCTGCAGGGTTGGTCAAACAATTTCTGCTACATAAACTGTTTGCATGGTGTTGCCTGTTTGTGGCTTTTAACCAAGAATTCAGGCCACAATGTAACCAAAACAAACGTGCAAAAGTAGATCAATGAGTCAGAATCCAGGAAAATAGTTATCACAAGATCAGTCGTGTAGAGGAAACTGACCAGATCTTTAGGATAAATTAAAATTGCCAAAGGCCAATTGGAGATTAGCACTGCTTCAAATTAGGCAAGTGTGAAAAACACCCCAGGAACTAGAATGGGAATAGAATATGTGCTTTATGACTTGATGTGGCACTTTGGGTTTATGTTTTTTGGATTTTAAAGATTGGTTTTCTATTTAGTCAAAAGGCCAGGTTAACATTGAATAAAACAATATAAAATAAACACATAAATTAGTACTTGTAACATACTTAAATGCAAAACAAAAGTAAAGAAGATTTTAAATCAAGAACTGCTTTTTGCCAAAATTATGATACATGCAATCAAGATACAGGCCTATGGACAAAGACCATGGAAAGAGAGCCTTTAACAATGATCCAAGGATACTGAACAAAAGTCTGTAAAGGAAAGTAAAATTGGATAACTTCCACACAGTCCACTTGTACATAATGAATCAAAACATTTTTATTTTTAGAGATATGAATAGCATGCATGGCTGCCTGGGAATTACATAACAAACCAGATTGCAATACAGTATCAAGCTGAATAGTAATGAGTTATATTAAGGTGAATTTATGTAATTTTAGCTTCTCCCCTTAACTTTAGAACTTCAAAGAAAAACAAGGATTTTCCAAACCTTGAAAAATACTGGAGACTTCAGAACTATTCGAACAGAAGTAAAAAAAGAAACAGAAAACAGACCTTAAAGGACTCAGTAGTGGGGCCCAGGTGTGGTTGGTGGAGCCTACAAATCTACAAGGGATCTGAAATGCTGAGTAGAGGTGAACATTAAAAAAATAAATTTGACCTAGGGTCTGCGGCTGAGGAGCTGCAGGGGACTTAAAGAAATTCAGAGTGGGAGTAGTTTGATTTATGATGGACACATGAAGTGGAATTCACTCCAGACAGAACAAAAACAGAACATTGGAATAAGTGAAGCCAGCAAGAGCTGCTGGTTATTAATTTACAGAACTTGACTGTGTGAAGGAAGCAGCTTTTTAGCACTCATTGTGAGATAATAATGTTGCAAACCCCAAAAACCCCAAATGCGTTGGCAGTTTGTAGATAGATAGATAGATAGATAGATAGATAGATAGATAGATACTTTATTAATCCCAAGGGGAAATCCACATACTCCAGCAGCAGCATAGTGATAAAAAACAATATTAAATTAAAGAGTGATAAAAATGCAGGTATAACAGACAATAACTTTGTATAATGTTAACGTTTAAACCCACGGGTGGAACTGAAGAGTCACATAGTGTGAGGGAGGAACAATCTTCTCAGTCTATCAGTGGAGCAGGACAGTGACAGCAGTCTGTTGCTGAAGCTGCTCCTCTGTCTGGAGATGACACTGTTCAATGGATGCAGTGGATTCTCCATGATTGACAGGAGCCTGCTCAGCACCAGTCGCTCTGCCACGGATGTCAAACTGTCCAGCTCCGTGCCTACAATAGAGCCTGCCTTCCTCACCAGTTTGTCCAGGCGTGAGGCGTCCTTCTTCTTTATGCTGCCTCCCCAGCACACCACCGCGTAGAAGAGGGCGCTTGCCACAACCGTCTGATAGAACATCTACAGCATCTTATTGCAGATATTGAAAGATGTCAGTCTTCTAAGAAAGTATAGTCGGCTCTGTCCTCTCTTGCACAGAGCATCAGTATTGGTAGTCCAGTTCAATTTATCATCCAGCTGCACTCCCAGATATTTATAGGTCTGCACCCTCTACACACAGTCACCTCTGATGATCACGGGGTCCATGAGGGGCCTGGTCCTCCTAAATAAAAAGAAAGTCGGTTGCTTTATTGCCATATATCAAAAAACAAGAGAATCCATTGTTTACACTTACCATCTGTAAAGCAAGCATGCCATGCCTAAAATGCATACAGTATAATGGGTTCCAAAACTTTCAGTTCACAAAAAAAGTAAACATTAACTGACTCAGTACAATAATAACTTAAATATGCATTATTTTGTCTTTGTTCATTAAACATTGCATAATTTCCTTTGTTGTATCTATCAATGGAAGACCAAGAAGGAATACAATTTTCAGTTGGGATTCACTGGTTGCAAAGAATGAAATAACCCTCAGCAGAGCCCAGTTCATCAATGAACACATGCGCACATGCAACCTGCTATAAATTATGTCCAAAATGTATAGCTACATTACCAAAACATTTAATTATGTGTTTAATTTTAAAGTCCAGGTTTCTCTTCATTCAGTCTTTACACCTTTTTTCTAAATGGCTTTATTCTGAATTTGAGATCATATCTTTTGGATTCTACAAGGGTATTATGCTCAGTCTGAGGTGAAATCTTGACTTATGGTGGACTCAAATTCAGACTGTACTGATTATGCCTGTGGATTTTAGGGTGGCTAATTCAGCCTTTTTCCTGTTAGTGCCACTATTGAAGGGACAGAAGTAATAGAATGCATTACCACATTTGGTAAATAATTTGTTGCTGCTAAGTTATTACAAATTATCTTGTGAGGAAGAGAGAAGTTTTGAAGTAAGGTTGTTATACTGACTTGTTGCATGTTGATTACCACAAGCAAGACAGAACTTCACTGTACTCTGTGAACATGTCAGTAATGGCCCCATACAATCTCTATATATAATCTTCATTTGGATCTTGATCTTTGCTTTTCCGTGAATTAATTAGAAGAAGAAGCACTAGATGGCAGTAGAGAGACAGCTAAAACATAGGCATTGCATTAAGAATCTCCTACAGGCTTATACTACTGAAGACTGTAGTACGTCAGTCACACCTCAAAACACAGACATTCAAACTAAACAAACTGTTGTGCTTTAAATTAACTAAAGAGATCTTCATTTAGATCTTGATCTTTGTCCACGAATTCCGCGCATGCGTAGATCACCTTCCAGTTTAGTACGTTGTTGTTACTCACGGATGTCAACAATGTGCCGGAATAACGAAAGGGGTGGTGGACAGTGTTACTCTGGTTAGCTCCTGAGGCCTGGTTAGAGAATGACATTGCCGAAGATAAAAGGTACATGCCTACGTAACATATGAATGAAAGAAAGACAGTGGGTAAAATGAATGACAACGTAACAGCACGTTCCGGAAATTATTATTGTTCCGTTGTAGAAAGCAAGTGCTGCGCATCTCACAGTTGTACCATGGCTTGCTCACATGTCAGTGAAGTGATCCCTATTTATGCTTTAAAGAGCCTGGATACCTATGTGTCCTTTTATAACCATTGCTCCGTGTATATTGCCTTACTCTTTGGATTGCCACAAAGCAACCTGCAAGATTGGAGAAAGGTTGAGAAGAGATCATGAGAGAAAAATGACAGCGTCGTGAAAACGAGACGGACTGTGAATGGACAGAAGAAGAAATGCTCTTACACCACCACATAATTACGATTCGGAGAGTGTTTCCGAGTAGGCCGTTCCTATCGAATTAGTATCCAAGGGTTTTCTTTTGTAATTTTGTTTCCCTTATAAAAAATCATAATGCTGTGCGACGAAGGGCCCAGTTCATGACTGGCAGCCACGTTTAAACAGGGAGCCCTTCACAGACAACTTTAACACGCACAACATAGTTGGACACACATGGCTAGTACATCTATAAAAACAAAATCCAAATGTCAAAACAAACAAACAAACAAAAAATAGTACTGAGAAATACAGAGAAAAACACCAAACACAAATACAAAAGTAGCAAAATCACAAAATTATTTAAAATTTTAAGAGGCTATAAAATTTATATTTTTTTAAATTCAAAAAGAAAATAACAAGAACTAATTACTGAATTACAATGCTAAATAAATTATAAATCTAAAACGCTTAACAATATAAGTGGCAATTACAAATCAATTAATCAAACCAATGCTAAAACTGAGTATTTTAGAAATACAAAAAATAATAATAAATGAAAAGGAAGCAAAAAACTTTTGGGATCCACAGTGTGTATGTTTTATGGAAGAAAAACTGTGTTCATAGAAAAACCCACACAGATACAAAGAGAACATGTAAACCATGCTGCTCTGGTAAGCAATTACAGTGAAACAAGTTAAACTTTTTTATCCTTGACATGTGGTGGTTTGACATTCCAGGATAAGCTGCAGATCACAATTTAACAACCTACTCTCTGCTTTAATGGCCTTTCCATTTGTATGCAGGATATGTCAAGATTGAGTGGCAAGAGACTGAAATGTTGTAATACATCCATCCATGCATCCATATTCCAAACCTACTTATCCAGAGCTGGTTTGTGGGGCCTATCCCAGCCAGCATCAAAACAGGAACAATCCCAGGACTGGGTAGCAGTCCTTCACAAAGTGAACATATCGACACACATAGTGGCCAATTTAGTATCACTAGTCCACCTTGCATGTACAGGGTGGTCCAGATCTAATTATGCAACTTTTAATGCAATGCAGGAAAACAATACAAGACAAAAGAATTGCTGTTCGACTGACAACCGTCTCCCCGCCATTTTGGAATGCAGGGAAGGTGCTGCCATCTATCAGCAACAAAAAATAATTTTTTGTGAATTCTCTATGTAATAAACTTAATAAGTTATAGCGTAATGAAAATTGCATAATTAGATCTGGACCACCCTGTATGTCTTTGAACTATGGGAGGAAATCAGAGCACCCAGAGGAACCCTGCACACGACAAGGTGGAGAACATGCAAAGTCTACGCAGGGAGCATCCAGAGACATGAACCCTGGTTTTCCTGTTGCAAGGCAGCAGTGCTATTACAGCAATATATACTATGATGAACAATTATTTTGAATACCTTTTGTCACCATAATAATAAAAAGCATTTTTTTCAAGTTTAAGGTAAAATGCCATTCAATATTTAAAAATACTTTTGGTTTTCTGTGAATGAATGGAGGTGTATGTGAGAGAAATTGCCTTGTGATGGTGTTGAAAGATTCAGAGTTGTCTTTTACCATGTGCCCACTGCTGCCAGAAAAGACTCCAGCTCCCTGTAACTCTGCACTGAAATAAAGTCAAAAATTAATGAATATATGAGTTAATGGGATAGAGAAGACTCAGTGAACATTGTACTTTCATATCTAGAAATCATATTTATATTCTTTCATATATTTCTGGTACATCAGCATCTCCTCAAACATAATATTTAACAAAGAATGAGGGATTTCCTTTTAAAAAAAAAAAAAAAAGTATATTACACAATTTAGGTATTTTGGAATTATAACGTCAGTAAATTGTGAACATTATTTACTGTGTACATCTTACAGGAAGTGTGTGCCCCCAGGGTTTCTTAATAAGGCAGTATTTTATATGCCCAAGAAGTAAAGCACTCAAGTGTTTTATCAATGTAGGCTGTTGAACACTGGCCCCTGCTTTACTTATTTTAGTATGTCATGTTTTTGTATCTACAATAACACTGAAATGAACTAAAGTGAACAGAGACTATGTTTATATTTTCCACATAAATGAATAATCTTTGGACTGTGAGAGGAATCTGGAACACCTCGAGGAAACCCCTACAGTCAGGGGGAGAACATGCCAACTCAGTTTAGATGAATTGCCATTGCCAAATTGGTCATAATGTGTGTGTTTGTGTATGTGTGTGCATGTGTGTGTTTGTGTTTTCATTGACAGACTGGCACTCCATCCAGGGATTGTTTCTGCCTTGCACATATTATGATTGCTTGGATGGGCTCCTGTTGCCCTGTGACCTTCCCTTAAATATGTGGATTAGGAAGATGGGTGGACAGATGGATGGATGAATAATCTTGATAATGGTCCTTATAGCAATATTACAACATTAAGTATGTCAACATCTAAGACGATATCTCTGAAACTGCTACAGTAACACTACATTTTGTCATTTTCATTTTTTTCCTTAATATCTAGCCTGAAACTGAATATGCTGGCGTATAGTGGCTGGAGTTAACAAAAAAGCTAGTAGTCATCTAATTAACCTGGTAGGCAAACAAGCAACCACAAATTTCACATCAACCCTCAAGGCTACTGTAAAGTATTTACAGATCGTTTTACACGTTAAAACAGAAAGCTGAACGATTTCTTGCCAGTACTTTTGACAATATAATATCAACCACACGTATTCTGATCTGTGCTGTCTTTCTCCTTTTCCGTTAGCTCAGCTTATAGCAAAACCCGGCTCTGCCACTGACCATTGGGCATGCCTACATTCTCCTAGCTCCCTCCTGAATTTTCTTCCCAGGGTTTCCATGGTTCCCTCCTACAGTACAGTCTACAGATATGTAGATCATGTTCATTGCAGTGCTGGACTGGCCTTCCTACTAGGATTGGTACCTGCCTAGCTGTAATGCTTAAGTATATTTTTGCTATATTGCATCAGATACCAATTTCTCTCTATTTGCCTGAAGACAGTGCATCTCATCGGTTGCTAGGATACGACGTGCAGCAGTTCATGTAGTTATGGAATTTGATTAGACTTAACAAATGTTTCGTAAGCATCCACTGCAGTATCTGCACAGGCGCGCGCCCGTCTGTGTGTGCGTATGTATGTGTGTTTCTATTTGAATGAGTGACGTAAGAAGGAGATGCATAGGGGCTGTCGGGTGCAGAAGGAACCGAGAGCTCAGACGTGTGAGATGGCTGCGTTGTGGATGCTACTGGCGGCGGGGCTCTGTCTCATTGTCAATGTGTGTCCCACCGACGGACAAACTACCGGCATACCGTGGACTAAACTCAAGGTACTGCACGTTTTTTCCCCTCTCTCGCTAGTAGTAATATCGTGAAAAACTCCGCACGCCAACTTTACTTATCGAGCATTTTAGAAGTTCGCGTCTTTTACATACGTACTGTATTTTATTCGGCAGATTTTCACCTTATTGACGTCAAAGCTCAGTGAATATTAAAGTAACTGCTGCTTTTTATGAAATAGATACATCTTAATAAAAATACGAGGCAAGTCTTGCCTCTTGCTTCAAGTGTACTATGTGGTTTCGTGGTATCTTTAGCTTGTAGTCCGAGGCGAGAAGTGAGGCGACGGCGTTATTAACTGTAAACAGATATTAAACGCACTGGAATTTTGTTTTAAAACAGAAGTAATGTTTCATGATTATTCGAGATCTGGCTGCTTTGACAATAACGAGTCCTCTAAAGCCTTTTCTTTCTTTCTTTCTTTCTTATAAACCTACTGCTTTTAAAATTTTCAAGAAAAACTAATTGTAGTATTAAACTCACGGAATGTTTTGCAATGATCCAAATTCAATTCTCGTAGTACATTAGCCGAGCGCGTAGTGTGTTTCATTGCCACCTCTGAGGTGTCTTCTGCTTCGCGTGTGCGTGTCACCCCGCAGCTTTCCGTTTTCCAGTTGTCCTTCGATTCGTGTTAACTGAGATTGCGAATTATCACAGGGTTTTATTTTGGAAGGAGTGTAAAATAAGCTTTGTAATAGCAAAGGCAAATTGCCACTACCCAGTAAGTAAGTAGTATATTAATACACCTTTAAATATACCTTGAATGAACGGTTCTTTTTTAATTATTACAGATCTAGATTTTTTATCCCCAACAGTATAAGGTTGCATGTAATCCCGTGTTATTGTTGATTGGAATGTTGACATTAGATTATAAAAAATAGACAAGATTAGGGCGCTTTAATCATCATTTTATTAATGAGCTAATTGCCAAATAGTCCCAACATTTCATCCAGATAGTTTTTAAAGTTATCAAGATTTCATTTGCAACTGCGTGAGTAATTCGTTCCAGATATCCACCACCTTTTGTTTGAAGATGCAATATCTGGCTTCTTGTTAAATACATTTCTTGCTTGTTTACCCCAAATCATTCACTATTCAGATGAAGCAGTTTTACTGGATCAGTTTTGTTAGTGTATTTGAGAATTTTGAAAATCAGAATTATATACTCACACAGACATCATTGCCCAGCATTTGAGAAATTAAATGTAATTCCTTAAGCCTGTCCCTTCTGGCATGCAGTTGGTTTCTCAGTTTTACAGTGTGGCCGAAAAGAAAAGCATCCATCCAGTCACACTCAAATACTACTTATCCACTTCAGAGTCAGGGAAGAAGAGGGGCAGAATCTTCCCCAACAATACTGAATGCAAGGGAGGGTCCAACACTGAAAAGGGTGACAGTCATTCACAGGATACACTCAGTCACACACCTTTGCAATGTGAGAGAAAGAGCAGAGTATCTGGTTCAAGTATGTATAGACATGGGAAGAAAGTGCACAGACGCAGCGCAGGAGATATCTTTGAATAAACTAGGAAATACCAAATCTTTGTCAAGTAGTCAAGCAATGCCAGCAATTTCTATCTAATTTAAACCAGATGTAGAAAAAAGACATACTTTTAAATGCTGTAATGATCTGAGACTACTTCTGTAAGTGAGCATCTACTCTGTCACATTTACAGTTAACTTTATACAGTTCTGTTTTACATTTTGTAGAAATACATATAATGTGTAAGTTGGCTTGTCAAGTACTAAAGGAATACTCACACTCATGTACAGTATTCCATTTAAATTGATTTTTGTATTCTCTTTGCGAGTTTAATGTCCATCGTGACAGTAATAGGGGTTTTTTGCCTGCCTAATGACAGAAAATGAATCCTGAACTGGGAGTTACTTAGCTTGTATACAGTGGACTGGAATGAATCTAACCTATTACTGTTATTAAATGACTAAAATTGCATACGTAATAATTCACTGCTAGGAGAAGGAAGACAACGCCATGTGTTTCAATAATTTACATTAATTGCATTCTGCTCAAAGTAGCTTTTTTCATTTAATGAAACTAGTTCTGTCTGTTTGGGAATAACAGATTTACACCCTTTTATAAACATCGGAAAAAAACATCATCCATTTGACAATGTACAAGAATAACTCATCCAGTGAAAGAATCCAAAAAAACATATATTCACAGCTTCGTCATAGTTAGTTTTGGTGTCGTCCAAAATAAGTTTGTTGTGGTTAGATGACAAAGCTTGGACTTGTGCAGGCAATTACATTAAAGTCAGTGTTACTATTTATGTTTATAGAAATTCATCATGATTGGCTGCTCTATTTGTTAAGTGAAGAAGTAATGGATATTTAAACAATATTTACTTTTTATTATGAAGATGGCTAGCAATAGCACAGTGTTCTAGAACTGTTGCTTCACAGATTCAGATTGCATGGATTTTTCTTTGGGGTACTTCAGTTTCCTCCTATGTCTCAAAAGACGTGTTAAATTAAATGGTGACTCCTTAGTGGGTTGGTGTGAGTGAGCATGCCTTGTGAATGAGTGCCATCCTAGTCTTTCCAAGATGACCTCTGGCTCAGTATAACCATGTGATGGATAAAAGAGATCAGAAAATGAATAGGCAGATGGAATTAGGAAAATAACATCTTTTCAAATGCTTTTTTTCCCACAGTTTATTAATAACTTCAGTATGACTTTCATGCAGTGCTTTTAGTGTAAGAATATTAGTGTTTTCTTTAGAAAAGTGTTGCACGATATATATGAGAGTTATGCTCAGTACTTTTTCCTAAGATGCTTTTCACTTATTTATGCTCATGCCAGTTCTGTAAATGTCATAGTTTATATGTTTGAAATTCTGAATAATTTTAAGTTATTAGTTTAAGTATGATTTTTTTCTAAAAAGTTCCTTGTTTTATCTTTTCTGTCTTAATGTTTTGTTGCAACAATAGCACTACTGTTATTTTAATTGAAACGTGTTTCCTACAGTTGCAACTAGCATGGCAGGATATTTCTGCATTCTCACTGTTGTTAATAAAAAATCTAAATTGAGATGTAAATATCAACTTAGTTAAGCCCTAGCCCTAGCAACCCAGTATTGATTTATACACAAGTGTGGAAAATGAAAGAGTGAATGAAATACTATACATTAGTGTTAACTGAACTACTCCATTTTACCTGTTATGAAGCATTCAGTGTGAAGCAATCTTATTGTAAGATAAGAAATGATTTAGAAGAACTGATTTATGCACAATCATAGACAACACGCTTCCTATAAACAGCGGTAAATATTTATCAAATTGAACGTATTGCCTCTCTAGCAGTTTGTAGTGTTTTTGGTGTCATTGTCAGTTATTACTTGCTAGGCATGCCTAAATCCTTAAACTTTTGGTTCTCAAGATAAATTACTGTGACATAAATTATAAGTGGTATACCTTTATTATAGTTTAATTATGCATTATTTGATGATTAAAAGAACAATTCTTTAAATGTGGGTATTTTCATGACAGAATGATGCATAATGATATCTATTTTACTTTTTTCTAGTTCCAATAGAAATTTTTATAGTAGTTATAATAAAAGCTTCCTTGAAAGTGCACCCTTTAAATAGCTTACCACATACTGTACATTATCATTCAATTCTGATAATACACATTTTTACTAGTCAGTCAAGAAATCTTTAATTACAGTATATTTTTGTAAGGAATAAAAAAATGTTTTAGCATGAGATCTTAATTACATCTGTTCAGAATTAAAGTTTGATGAAAAGTGTAATACCCACAGATTACCACTTCATATTAATATTATGTGAGTGGCATTGGCAAAAATGTTATTTGTAAACAAATAAAAAGTTAAAATTCACATTGTTTTTATGGCATAAAGTGGTTTATATCAACTAAATATGTTTACTATGTTTCTGTAGTCTCTTCTCTTTGGCTTGTTGCCATGGCAGCACACTGGAGAGCTGGTTTTTTAAAGTTTAGGGTAGCATTTGATTACCACTACGCATTTTTAAATGAAAAAAAAAAGAAAAATGCAATTTCTTAACGACATCAAATGAAGGAGAAGGAAGGAAGAATAGGTAATATTAATTACTGGTACATGGTGTGATAGATAAACTTTATTACTCCCATGGGGAAATAAAAAAAAATCGAATTTATAATTTTTTAATAATAAACTAGGGGGATCTGCCCCCTTCTCTCTTCGCTCACCCACCCCCAGGTTTGTTTAACCAGATATACAATTTAAAGAGATTATTTTCATTTCATTCTTTTTCATACATTTTGTATTTCTTGATATTTGCCAGTAATAAAGCTGTAGTGAATGAGTTATTCCCACTCCCCCTCCAGGGCCACTTCGCGTCTGTCCCTCTTGCGTTGTGGGGGGCTGAACGCACGCTAAGGAGATGCGGTCGCTCCTCCGTAACCCCCTCTTAAACGGTGATAAAATAGGAAGCAAATACATTTTTTTTACCTCCTCTATGCTCGATCAGCTGGCTTGCTGCTGCTTGTGCCATGCTGCGTGATCTGCATGTCATGCAGCGCATTGAACATTTAAAAGCCTGTACAGCAGCTGTCAACAACAACGTTTATTTATATAGCACATTTTCATACAAAAAAATGTAGCTCAAAGTGCTTTGCAAAATGAAGAATAGAAAAATAGAAGACACAATAAAAAATAAAACTTAAGTCAACATTAATTAACATAGAATAAGTAAGGTCCGATGGCCAGGGTGGACAGAAAAAACAAAAAAAAAAAACTCCAGAGGCTGGAGAAAAAAAATAAAATCTGTAGGGATTCCAGATCAAGAGACCGCCCAGTCCCCTCTGGGCAATCTACCTAACATAAATCGAACAGTTCTCTTTGTATTTAGGGTTCTCATGGAAGGACTCGATGATGATGGTCACGTAGACTTCTGGCTTTCAGTCCATCAATGTTGGAGCATCATGATGCTTTGAGTAGGTGGTGGTGGCGCAGGCTGCCACCACAAAGAAACCGGAAAAAGAAACAGAAGAGAGAGTTGGGGTCAGTACGGATTTTGGAGCCACTATGAATAGTTATTATGATGAATTGAACATACAGAGTATCAGGATTAAGTTAAAGTGAAGTTAGGAGAAAACCATGTTAAAGTAATGTGTTTTCAGCAGTTTTTTAAAGTGCTCTACTGTATTAGCCTGGCGAATTCCTATTGGCAGGCTATTCCAGATTTTAGGTGCATAACAGCAGAATGCCGCCTCACCACTTCTTTTAAGTTTAGCTTTTGGAATTCTAAGGAGACACTCATTTGAGGATCTAAGGTTACGATTTGGAATATAGGATGTCAGACATTCCAATATATAAGATGGAGCGAGATTATTTAAGGCTTTATAAACCATAAGCAGTATTTTAAAGTCAATCCTGAATGACACAGGCAATCAGTGTAGTGACATCAAAACTGGAGAAATGTGTTCGGATTCTTTTCTTAGTTAGGTTTCTAGCAGCTGCATTCTGCACTCGTTGCAAGTGATTTATGTCTTTTTTGGGTAGTCCTGAGAGAAGTGCGTTACAGTAATCTAGTCTACTGAAAACAAAAGTGTGAATTAATTTCTCAGCATCTTTCAATGATATAAGAGGTCTAACTTTTGCTATGTTTCTTAAGTGAAAAAATGCTGTCCTAGTGGTCTGATGAATATGCGATTTAAAATTCAGATTACAGTCAACAGTTACCCCTAAGTTTTTTACTTCCGTCTTAACTTTTAATCCTAATGCATCAAGTTTATTTCTGATAACCTCATTGAATCCATTATTGCCAATTCCTAAAATTTCAGTTTTCTCTTTATTTAGTTTGAGAAAATTACTATTCATCCATTCAGAAATACCAGTAAGACATTGTGTTAGTGAATCGAGAGAGTCAGAGTCATCAGGTGCTATTGATAAGTACAGCTGTGTGTCATCAGCATAGCTGTGGTAGCTCACGTTGTAACCTGAGATAATCTGACCTAACGGAAGCATATAGATTGAGAACAGCAGCGGACCCAGGATAGAGCCTTGTGGAACACCATATCGGATATCATGTGTCCTTTTGTCTCACTTCCTTGTCTTGCGGAACATTAAAGTGTCTCAGAGAAAATCACATCTCAACCCAAAATTTTTTTATTATAATTGAGAGATGACAAGACAGTTATGAACTGCACATTCTTTTGAAATATGTGTAACAATGCTAGTAATAGAGGATATCCATATGTATGGATATGTGTATGTTTATACTGTACGTACATAGGCCTTTTAAAATTGTACTTTTTCTGTGTTGCTTCAAAGTAAGTCAGTGGATTATCTAGGCAAATACACCTCTGATTGAATTGTGTATTACAGGAAAGCCTGGCTTGTCTTGTTTTGGACAAAAATCTTCCCTATCACTTTGAAGCAGAAATTGTTGTTATTTAATTATTATTTATTGAATGTCTTTACAGTCCTGTTTTGTTATTTGTGGCGTATTAAAACTATGACATTTTAAATGTTAAGCTATTTTCCTGAATGGGGACCCATCCTTTCAAAGATGAGGTAAGAAATGACAATATTTAAAATTACTTTCTTCAAACAGTGTCATGTTGAGCAAAAATGTGTTGAAATGGTAACTCAGAAAATGAAGACATGGTTCATTCTCAGTGCCTATTCTCCTGAAAAATACATTTACATATGAGCTGCAGGACAAGGATATTTCCTAATTTATACATGAATATGACAAACGTTAATCGAACTGTTTTATTAATGCATTGTTCTCAATGATATGTCTTAACATACAAAAACATAGTGCTTGTTCATATTACCAAGAAGGATGATGTCAAGTTAGCATCATTGGCAACTTATGTACATACAGTACTTGGATTTAATATCATAGATAAATTTGCATTCCCCTCAGTATGTCTTTTATGTTGTGGTAGAAAATTACCCTCAGAAACTTTCTTCATTCATGTGATTTGTAATTAATAATGATAATTGTTTGCTTGCTGGCCCCTCTTTATTGTGTTTTTCCCCTCAGAAGTATTACCACTGAACATTGCACTATTTTCTTAGAATTTATTGTTGCAAATAATTAATCTAGAGACTAAATAATGTTTATAAGACATGTAAGTCTTTTTTCATAGAATTCATCAAAAGCATAGTTGAAACTAATCAAATTCTTACATTGTAATTCTGCCTGAGAGTGACATTATTGAATACATTTCTTGTTCTTGTTGGAAAAAAGTAACTTCAGCAGCAAAGTAAAGACTCAAAAGAACTTATCCTTAACCACAGTGTTAACTATGCAAGAAATGGCTAAAAAAATGCAGAAAAAGCACTAATGTGCTAGTGTTACTGATATCAATGCTGATGACAATAGTATCAATAGTGGCTAAAATAAGTGCTACAGAAAAATAAAGGCCCCATTTAAAAAGTACACATATATTAATATGTATTACTTTGTAAATATTACAAGCTATTCAAATTTGGTGCAGCATTTTCTAGAAGCACTGGGCACAAGACAGAAATAAACAGTGTATGGGGCACTGATCTATCACAGGTCAACTCATTCTTTCAATGCCTAGAGGCACAAACATTGAAATGTGTGAGGAAAGCAAGTAGACACAGTAGACATAGGGAGAACATGACAGCTTCATATAGAAGATGACTAGTCCAGGGTTAAAGACCCAATGTTATGGAGATTATGGACAGGTAAACACTGCCAGCATGCTGCCACTAAATGCTTATGTTTTTATTTTTAACAGAGCTGACTTATCAAAAAATGCAGTAATAAAAGGTAGGCTAGTAATACAAAACGAATGGAGAGTTTTTTGTAAATACTACTTTCCCTTTGAAAAAACACTAAATTCTGACAAATGATTTAGTGTTACTCCAGCAAAAACAGTATACACATGCTGTACCTACATTGAGGCAGATACCTTCACTGTCTCCATGAAAAGCTAATCAGGGGTCATGTCAGCTAGTTAACAGTACTGTTAAGCATACTAACATGATGTAGTTTTAAACACCTTTATTTGTGTAAAGTGACTATTGTGTCACATTTTAAGTAGTGAAGTGGTGTAATCTTTCAAAGAATTATACACAACTTGTTTTCTTAAATGACTAATAAAATCTTAATTGAGTAATGTCTAAGAACTTTGCACACCCTGTTGACAAATAAACACTGAAACCCAGGAAATCACTGCTGTATGTGGTAAAATGGATTTCATGTAAGATTGTGGAGTTGTAGGAGTTTCTTAGGAGAATTGTAAAATATCCTTTCAAAAGTGACTTAAGTGTAGTTAATTTTGTAAAAGAATATTTCAGTTTTTAGAAGATACTATATGAGTAGCATCAGAAATTTCACCAGTAGACTGCTGCAAAATCAGTGATATATCTTACACTAAACAGCTGGTTAACTTGTTTTAGCTGGATCCAGAGTTGAGCAAATTAGAGACCTTTGACTCATTGTGGTTTCACTGTTGACAACTGTACTAACAGTACACAAAACAAACACTTGTGTAATATTTTAAATTTAAATTAAGTTTTACTAATTTCCTGGATTTTGGTTTCCTTTCTGTGTAAACTTTTAGTCACAATGGACAAATTAAACACAGACCCTCTGCCTTTGAATCATTAAACTCCTTTATTTCAGTTTTGACTTTTTTCACATTCAAATGATTAATTACTTGACAAGTCAGTCCTTCACTTGGAATTATATGCCACAGGAAAATAGACTGCCTTTAATTGCAAGATAACAGTGGCTCAATAGAGATATAAAACAGAGAAAAATGAGCAGATGACTGGTTAGAGTCATGTGGTATGGGGAGTGGAATTTCCAAGACCGCCTGCGATTTTCATATATAATTAAATGAACTAGGCTTTGTGTACAGTATGTTGCTGTTCTTCATTTTATTTCCTCAGATTTATGCAAAACATTTGAAATTTATGTAAGCTGGTATAGTTATTTTGGAAAGAATATTTTAATGCTTGGTTGTTTGCTTGCTCTATTTTGGGTGACTATTGTGACCCATGGTTTTATTCTAGTTATTTTTTGTAAATTCTTAATTAGTAACTAGATCTTGCCTGCAATTGCACACTCAGTTAATTTGTTAACTTCTTTCTAATTTCTCTGTTGGGTCTATCCATACGTTTTAAAGCTTATTTAATCTGATTCAGGGTAACTTTGGGGTCTAGGTCTAAACACAGTCCTGCACATGGCATAGGTCAATTGCAGAGCATACACACACCCTCGTGTATATGGCCAGTTTAAAGTTGACAGTTGAAGCAAGCAGCCTAACATTGCTTTGTGGGACTAAAGCCAGAGTATTTAATTTTAGCATTTCTACACTGTCCTTCCATTCATTCATCCATCCATTTTATTTATCCACTTATTCAGTTCAGAATTGTAGGGGTGTTTATACTGTAAACTGCAGAAATCAGTTATTCAGAAGTAATAATAAGTTTTCCTCAGCTTGTAATAGAAGATATACCTAGGGGATGTCACAGTACGAGAATTTTAGTATTTGATACTTATACTTAAATTAAATTTTACAATGTTTAACACCACACCAAAAACAAAAATCCCATTCAACTGCTTATTATTAAAAGTGAACAATATTGTGCCTTTTATCTGTAATCTATCAACTATATAATAAAACACTAAAGTCTGTTTCTCCTGTCCTCTTGAGCAATGTGATTGGTCAGTTTGACTTTGGATACACAACAAAAGAGGAAGTGCAAGTGTGAGACACAAAAGGAGGAGTAAAGGCGTATAAGGCATGCTGATAGAGTTGCCTTCAAATAGAGAATGCACTCGAGAGAGAGCACTGGTTAAGAGACATTTGCATGTGCAGTTACAGAGGAACAGTGCTGAAGAACACGTAGGGCAAGTGATAGCAAATATTTTTTATTTATTTTATTACCTGTCTTTGACAGGTACTGTGGCTAGTAGAACATAAAATATATAACTAATAACAATAACAAGAGGTTTAAAATACTGGTATACCAAACAAGTAGTTACCTAACTATCATTTAAGTTAATTAGTATTTGCACTCATAAATATCAAAATGCAATGCAGGTCTTGAATTTTAGTGTGTGATAGACATGGACATTACCTCAGTGGAACAACAAGGAGGGGTTATAATTTTGGGGGGATTTCAGCATAGGGTTTATAAAGAATGATAGCTACATGATTTATCTTACTTTGTACACACTCTAATTTTTTTCTCTGCCCAGTAAATGAAAACTACTCATTTGAATCATTACTAACAAAAAATATTCAAATGTTATTGTATCTGAACTGCTGAATTAATTAATTCCAAAATAATTAAGGTTATATTAATTTAAACAAGCTCTTTAAAGTTGTTTTGCTAACCACATGCTTTTAAACTCAATCTTTTGTAAGAGAATTTTTGTTAAGCTTGTAACACTTGCAATTGTAAGATTTATATTTGGATAATTAGTAGGTTTAAAAACTTACTAATGAGTAATATTCAATGGATGAGTCACATGTATTCAATCTGTGAATGTCACAACATCCTGGTACTTTAGTTGTCTAAATCTATCCTCCTTTTTTCACATTTGCAGAAACTTTAAGACTTATCAGTCCTTTTAGTTTTACATAACTCATATTATTTAAGAAGTCTTGTAACACAGTTTTTGTTGTGCTGTTTTCAGATTATCTTATATCAGCGGTGTGCACGAACAGCACGGAGTGAACGAGTGATTAGATGGCAGTTATAGTAAAATAGCGGCATGCTTCTGGGCCGTAACATTGAAGCGGAAGACAGTATAGAGGGTTTTAGGCGAGTCTGAGTGTGATTAAATTTAAGGTGATCACAGAACTGCTTTATGTCGGCTTCTCCAGGTAGTCCTGTCTTCCTCAGACAGGTTTTTTCCACCTGAGAAGAATGTCTCTGTCAGGTCAGGACCCAGGGGCATTACACTCTTATTTACACAATGCAAGTTGTTGATGGTGATGAACATTTGAAGATAGTAATAGCGGAGTTTTAACACAAGTTTTAATGTATGTCCATTTAAGAGATGCATATTCTTTAAATTTAATCAGTCTTCAGCAATGCATTCAAAGTCAAAAGTACTTTTGATCATTTAATTTTTACTTTGACATGTCTGTGTCTCATATGATATGCCAATTTGATAGTTAATAGATTGGCCTCATTTTCTTTTTGCATTCCTTTCAACTTGCCTTTATAGGAAGACATTCAAATTCAGGTTGTACTTGCTCAAGTAGTATTTTTATTAAAAGTTAAAGTTTAAGGTCATGGTTTAAATTTAAACTATGCCATTAATTTTTTTTTATTCCTTTGTGATTCTATATTAAACTTGTGTTTCAGCATGTATTTACTTCAGATTTATGTATTAATTTTATAATTACATGTTTTAATGTTAGATGTAAATAATCGCAGTTAATTACATTTATGCGATTAATCAGTACATTTTTTTAATCAATTCCCAACCCTAATTCAAATATATTTAAACTTAGTTTAATGATTCTGAACATTACATGTACCTTTGCAAGTGCTTTTTGTATTAAAATGATGGTAACGGCCACAATAGTGTCCACAGCAAGAATAAACACTAACAATTGATTTTTTTTAGAGACAAATGCATACTCAGAGGTCTCTGCAGGAATATTCTGGGAAACTCTAAAGACATAATTAAGAGGGCAGATTATTTCATATCTCTGTCACAAAAATAAATCAGAAACCAAGAAGGCATCAGAGTTAATCACTGAAATTACCAGAATAGATCAAGAACACAAGACACTTTATAGGAGAAGACTTCTTGACAACAAAAGTAACAGAACAACCCATTTTTAAATTGTGACATTATTACTGTGAACACGGAGAGAAGGCTAATAAGATCTGAGCTCAACAAATCCACAAGCAGGAAGTTTGCAATGCAGTATCAGTAATTACAAAACACAGACGGAGATAAAATCGTTTCTCTCTATTGTAAAAAAAAATCCTGTGGGAGGGAATGACTAGGAGATGATATATGATCTTCACGTTAAGATCATGGAAGACAAATAAAGACCTGCGAGACGAAAGATTGCGGGGATATAGAACATGAGATTCTTGTAAGACACGCCCTACTTACAAGCAATATCAGAGCACGGCCAGCAAAAAAAAATCAGTAGTGTATAGGGAAGCAACACACACAGATACAGGGGTCTCAGTGCATATAAAGCGAATAAAGGACAATGCGTTATAAATGAAACATCAACGACTAAAAGATCGCATTAGTGCAAACAAAAGGAAATTAATCATCAGGACCAGGTGTAATTGAAAAAATAGCAGGACAAAGCGAGGTCATAAATAAAAGGCAAAGAGCAGAAAACAAAGTCTTTTCACATTTGCATCATTCAATGCACAAAACATTTACACAGTAATGGAACATACGCTATGAGAATCTGTGGTCCCGCAACAGTTAAAGCAACAACAAGTTTAATTTCAAAGAAAACACAATTCGGTCAGGTGTATATTTATGATCATGGAGAAACGAGCACAACGCAAGCAGCAGAGACACAAAGTGGCAAAAAGGAGAGTGGCTGTACAGACTTTAAAATGATCGAAGGGCAGCGCGACAGCAGCTGCTCACCCCCTTCACAACGCAAGCAGTGTTATACGTCCTTCAAAAAACAGATTTAACCATGCCCGGGGCCGGAAATAAAGGACAATTATTGTTTTTACAACGTCACGCGAGACAAGGCAGTGAGCCATCATTTAAAACAAGTCCACAGACATCTAATCTAGTAGTTGTTGGAATGCATTTGGCAGACAAGCATCATGTGCTCCCAGCTCTTAAAACAACGACACGCGACAAGCAGAACAGGCAGCTCGCAAGCAGCAAAAAGACAGCAGATGATCCGACGGCATATCCTTAGCGTGCGTTCAGCCTTCCCCCCCTTCACAACGTGAGCAGCATTATATGTCTGGCGAGAAAGAGATGTAACCACGCACAGGGCCGGAAATAAAGGACAAGTATTGTTTTTACAAAAGTTTTTAAAGTAAACGTGAAAATAATGCATATGTAACAATTCCCATGAAAATAACAATCTCTTTAAATTGTATATCCAGTAAACCAAACATGGGGGTGGGCGAGCGAAGCGAGAAGGTGGGGGAGCACCCTAGTACCATAAAAATATAATGCACACATTTAGAGACTACTGTAATTTAATATTCTGCTCAGTTTAAGAAAAACAAGACACAATCTAATGTGTTTTTTGATGCATTACAAGTACCACATCTAGATGCTCTTAGTGCAGAGGAATTGGATAAACCTCTGACAAACTCAGAATTACTAACTTCTGTAAACTTACTTCATAGTGGGAAAGCAGCAGGTCTTGATGGCTACCTTGCTGAATTTTATAAAAAAAAATTCAATTAAGTTAGCTCCCCTTTTATTAGCAACATTTATAGAAGACAGAGACAATAAAATTCTACCTCAGACTTTTCAGCAAGTATTAATTACCGTCTTTCCCAAGAAAAATAAGGACTTATCACAATGTGCATCATACAGACCAATCTCACTTCTGAATAATGATGCTAAGATACTCTCCAAAGTTCTAGCTGCAAGGTTTGAGAAAGTGCTTCCTTTGGTAACAACCTGAGCCCAAAACTTCCAATCTTTGAATCCTGTATAATGTAATACTGTATATCTATACTAATAAAAGGCAAAGCCCTCACTCACTCACTCACTCACTCACTCACTCATCACTAATTCTCCAACTTCCTGTGTGGGTGGAAGGGTGAAATTTGGCTGAAATTTGGCAGGTTCATTCCTTACAGCTTCCTTACAAAAGTTGGGCAGGTTTCATTTCAAAATTCTACGCGTAATGGTCATAACTGGAAGCTGTTTTTCTCCATTTACTGTAATGGAGTTGAGCTCGAAAGCTGTGGGGGGCGGAGTTTCGTGTGACATCATCACGCCTCCCACGTAATCACGCAGTACGTAGAAAACCAGGAAGAGCTCCAAAAAGCGCTGAAGAAAACATGCATTATATAATTGAGAAGTCAGCGAAACAATAAGAAGCGAGCGAGTGACATATACAACCATATTCATGAGTGCTGCTACTACGGAAACAAAGCACGGTGTAAACTGTGGCAGTAGGGGGCAGTAGTGCACCCTTGAGCCCTCAGGTACAACTCCAGACACCAGGTAAAAGTCCAAAGACTCTTTATTTTTTAACAATGTGCACCAAGCACCCTCCACACTACTCATCCACTCACTATAACACAATAACTCTTTCCTCCTCGCCCAGACACTTCGCCCTCCTACCTCCCAGCTCAGCTCAGTGTCTGGACTGAGGCACCGCCCTTTTATAGCCCCTGACCCGGAGGTGTTTCTGTCCCAACAGTCCACAGTTCCTTATTCCTTCCGGGTCAGGGCAATCAGTCCTTTTCTTCAACCCGGGAGCACGACATTTCTTCCTGTCACGTGACCGTGACGTACTCCCGGGTCATACGGCATCACAGAGCCCATAAGCCCCCCCACAGCGACTCCTGGTGGTCCCCAAGGTATCCAGCAGGGCTGTGTATAAACACTACAAAGTCCATAAGGCCCTGCTGGACCTTGGGGCACGATCCTGCTGTCGGGAGAGCTCCTCCTGGCGGCCTGGGGGTGAGGACCGGCATGGGAAGCCGGCAGTCCTCCACAGTTCCCCCCCCCTTAGCGACGACTTCTGGGGCGGAGCGTCTAGCCCCGCGAGGGACGTCCTCCTCCAGGAGGACGTATCAGCCGGACCTTGGCTGCGTCGTCCCTGTCCTCTAGCGAACCTTGGGGGAACGACGTACCTTCTGTCCCCCCGGGGACAATGGCGCCACTCGTGGCCCGGCCGCCGGCAGTTGTAGCACCTGCGAAGTCCTCCTGGTTGTCTCCCCCTGCGAGACCAGAAACACCTCGGGAACTCCGTTAGTGACATCTCCGCCCCTTTCTCTGCCAAGGAGGGTTTTACGGCTGCTTCACTGCACTCAGCCTTTCTCTCCATTATGTCGGGAGACCCACCTTTCCTTTTAGGGATCTCCCGTTTTATCTGGGGCTTGTGCTCAGCCTGAGGCTCTCCATGGAAAGAGGAGAGCCTCTTTACTGTCTGCACACCCGTTTCCTTCCGCTTACTAGGAGCCGGTATCATTAGCACCGTCTCGCTCCGATGAACAGCACTATTCAGCTGCACCGGCACGATCGGTGCTTCCCCCGGACCTCCCGTCACCGGCGTTGCCCCACACGCAAGACCGGTCGGGACCTGAAGAGTTGCACAGCCCCGGAAAGCCACGTCACACGCCTGCCCCGGGCTGTTTACTCCGTTCCCCAACCATCCGGTCATCGTACCACAATCCTTTGTCGGGCACACAGTGCTCTGACACGCGCTACTTTTTATTTTCGGTGCCGGTTCGCACTGTGTCCCTTTATGCTCTACGACATGGGAGGGACTCACCTGCACTCCCGCATCGATCATCTCTGGAGCTTCCTGGCCCAGCCGCTGCACGAAGTCCATCAATGCCTTCACTGGTGCTGCTGCCGTTGCTCCCAGTTCCTCCACTCGTTCCTTCAGTTCACCATATTCCTGTAAGAAACGGCGTAGTGGCGCGAGGTATTCCTCGAGCCCCCGTAAGTCCAGACAGTTAGTCATTACGGCCGGCTGTATTTTCGCTTCCGCGTTTTGCTTACCCTCCGGCCGGGAACCAATGAGCACGTCCCCTCCTGGCACGTGTTCAGCTGGGTCGCGCAAAGGCTCTTGGGACTTGGAGTCCTCAGAGGGACGGCTGGCTACTACAAGCCGGCTGAGATCTGCCTTTTTCTTTTCACCGGCAGACCCTTCAGCCACAACCCGTCCCTCTTGATCGATTGTCTGTGTAGGCGCTGCTTTGCACGCCTTCCCCTCCCCTTCCAGGAGGCTCGGACCCGTCAGGGAACGAACGACTTCGTCGGAGGACTCCGAGTTACTCTCACCTTCCCGGCATGCACCACGGGTGACCAGTCTGTTGTCCTCGTATGGAGCCGTCGCTAGCCGTCTTGCGTCCTGGCTTGCCTTCAGGGAGCCGCGGCCATTTTCCCGGGATAGAAGGCAGGCATCCGAGACGCTGCTGAGACTCTGCATGCGGGCGTCTGCAAAACAGGATAAAAAGCACCCCGTTGCATCGGGCGTTTTTCCCGCACCTACCTCCGGACTTGGTAGCGGTGTTTCCCGTCTACTTGGGGAGTCCGGCGCGCTCGATGGCTGACCGCGCTTCTGCCTTCGAGCTCGTTCAGCCGCTATCAGCACCCGGTCCTCCTCACCCCCGGTCAGGTACGTCCAGGTCATCTCGGCTTCCGTCAGGCCCTGCAGCCAGCTGGGACTGGCCTTCTTTTTCCCGGTCTTCTTTCCCATCACAGTCCGAAGCAGCTAAAGGCTCAACAGCAGCGCTCTCTGTAGCGGGTGGTGATTGCACCCCTGTGTTCTGAGGCGTGACCTTCTTAGGGTTGTTTGCCCACACAAAATTTGTTTTTAACGCAGGTCCCCTGCCAACAGACGGCCAGAGGATCCTGCCGACTATGCCAGTGTGGCAGTAGGGGGCAGTAGTGCACCCTTGAACCCTCAGGTACAACTCCAGACACCAGGTAAAAGTCCAAAGACTCTTT
>JANRMT010062791.1:24822843-24886576 GCA_026402145.1 Polypterus bichir lapradei
ATATATATATTATGAAGTGGACACTGTATAGCGCCCGACCCGGCACAGACTCACACAGAGGCACATGTAAAAGGAACAGTGAACCCTGCAGCCACAACACAGTCCCAAAACACTTAAGTCACAGACCACACTCTTCCTCTGGCACCAACACTCCTTCCAGGCAACCTTGTCCTATTCCTCCCAATTCTGGCCCTGAGTGGTGGTTGCTGGTTCCATTTATGGCCCTCCTGGAAGTGCTTCCGGTGCTTGTTCACCTGTTTCCAATTGCACTCCCAGGTGGGGCCAAAGATTAGACCAGCTGGGCTCAGCGATCCATGCCGCACCCCCTGGCGGCCACCCCAGATCCCCACAAGGTTGTGGAGAACTCCATCTCCCATGGAACCCTGCAGGAAACAGAGGCACCATCGTCAACCAGGGAGGCTGCCACCAAGCGTTCCGGGGTAGGTACCGAGGAGCCCATGGCTGCTTCCCCAGAACATAAGCAGAAGGGGCATCCCGGCCGGGCATGGGATCCGGCTGCTCGCCACTATATATATATATATATATATATATATCAGATCCACAAAATTCAGTGCATGCAGCCCCAACAGTACTAGCAGAATTTCAACATATACAGTATCAGGGAGAATTAACACTATCAAGATGAATATCCCTCCTAACCTTCTGTTTCTATTTCAAAACATCCCCATATACATGAATACATCATTTTTAAGAAATTAGATTCAATCATAACTTCATTTATTTGGAATTCAAAAGCATCCAAAGAATGACCCTACAGCGACCTAAAGCAGAAGGTGGCATGGCTCTACCTAACTTTGATTTTTATTACTGGGGGGCAAATATACAAGCTATAAAAACCTGGACATTGGCACAAATAGATGAACACCACAAACTTGGTCCGAAATAGAAATAAAATCTTGCAGTACTTCTTCATATTCCTTGCTTTGTACCCCAGTAAATACAAGTGATCGTCAATATACTAACAAACCAATTGTCCTTCATTCACTCAGAATATGGAACCAATGTAGGAAGCACTTCAAGATAGAGAGAAGCTTTCATCTCTGGCACCTCTACATAACCACCTTTTTCCACCCTCTCAAACTTGCTCGGTTTTTAATGTTTGGAAAATGTACAGGATTAAATCATTTAGAGATCTGTATATAGATACTATCTTTGCATCCTACGAACAAATACACTCCAAATTTAGTTTCCCATTAACACAATTTTTTTCACTATTTCCAAATTAGAAACTTGAAATCTGCCCAATTTTCTTCACCTCCCACGTATTTCTATTCCAGATGAAATATTGTCTTGAAGATTCAGACAGCATTTCCATAATATATCAAAACATTTTAAAGTCCTTTTCTTACAAAGATCCCAGAGTACAGTGGGAAAATTACATCTTACTTAACATTTCAGAAAAGGAGTGGAAAGTAGCCATGCACAGAATTCACTCTAGTTCGGTATGTGCAAAATGCACAATTATAAAATTAAAATCTTTTATTGGGTACATCTGTCTTGTTTAAAATTGTCCAAAATGTTTCCAGAGCAAGATCCTACCTGTGAACATTGCAGTCTGGCGCTAGCCTCACTGGGCCACATGTTTTGGGTGTTCACCATATTAACACCATTCTGGACGTTTTATCAGACAGCATTGGTATTGTTAACTGTGGTGTTTGGTGTACTTCCAGATGGGCTTAAAGTGGAGAAGGACAAACAAACAGTAATTGCTTTTACTTCACTACTACCACATAGATTTTTCTTGCTCAACTGGAAGAATCCAAGCCTACCTCTTTTAAGTCAGTGGGTAACTTATGTTATATACTATTTGAAATTGGAAAAAATCAAATTCTCACTTATAGGATCTGTTCAAAACCTTTTAAAAAACTGGCAGGATCTAATCAATAACATTTTATAATAAGTATTTATATTGAGGAAAAGGATTCTTTTCCCTCTTTTCTACTTCAAAGTTTTACTCTGGCTGTTGGCCTTCTTCTGTTTCTCTTGGGTGGGGGTTGAATTGAATTTAGTTTTGCTAAATTAGACTTTATTGTATGGAATTTTACTTGCTTTTAATAAGTTCAATATAAGAAATTGGATCCTAAAAAGTGTGTGGGCAGAATATAAACTTGTCTGTCTGTATCCCATCTTCATTCCTTTTGTTTAAGATTAATATTATTGATGTTCTGGTAAACAGAATTTCAACTGTGTAATAGGTCTGAAAGCTTGCATATTTTGTGTAATTTAGCTTAGTTATGATTCTTGTCCATCTCTTGTGCTGCAACAAGGTTGATCAAAATCAATGAAAAGCAAATTTGATATTTTATATTTCAGCCCACAAGGGGGTGGTTTGATTCTGATCTTGGTTACAGACATGTTGTGGAAGTGATCAGTAGTCAGGACTACTGATACAGATGTAGGACCCATAATTAGAACTGGCCCACAGTTCTCTCTCACATTAATCTAAGTGCTAAAGTACATAAGACTGGAGAACAAGATATTTTTAATTTTAAAGTAAACGCAAAAGTAAAAAAGTAAACACAATGTAAAAGAAAATAATAATTACACTTTTGTAAAGAGCAAAAAAGAAAGGTATTGCTATAGAAGAATTTCCTTTCTTCTAAGTAAACAGTGTGAAGCTATTAGTTGGTTTATATTAGAAATGTGAGAAGCCCCTTATTTAAAGCAAACTTTTTAAATATATGGACAGGACCCATTTACCAGGTAGTGTAGTTGAAAAAAAAAACTTTATTTAACTCTCTTTAATGTTATCTTAGAAACATTAGGTATAAAGAAACTGCCAAACCTTTGTAAGCCAAATGGTACTTTCACTTTATTTTCAGGTTTTATGCTGTTAATGTTCATAGTTTCTCATAAAGATAATTAAGTAAATACATTTGTTTACTGTTTTTTTTTTGTTTTTTTTTTTATTTTAACATTTTCCTTGTAATAATACACATAGAGCTTATATTAACCACATACATTATACTACTAGGAGGTGTGTATGAAATGTGTTTGTTTTGACGCCTATATGCAAGCTTTAATCACTATTTCTATTTGGAATTTTTGAGATGAAAAGTCTTTAATTCTCACCTTGTGTTAGTATAAAATATAAATGGAACCAATGAGCTTTATCATCCAGCTTGACTTCTGGTAATTGCAAACAAGAACTAGCAGACAATGTGTTCATTGGAGCAGCATATACAAAAAATGTGAAATGTGCAAAACAAATTTGCTGTATATCGTGTTGTAAATGATCCTATTAGACAAATATATTTAGTAGACACAAAACAGTGTAAACCTTTAAGTGACATTTATTAGCTAGGATATGGCAGCTCTGCTTCTTTCAGGGTTTCCCTCACACTCTTCTTAGTTTCATTGTACTGGGCCTTTGTATAGTGCTATTAAAGTATGAGCATGATGTAATACTGTAGTTATGCTCTAACGTGTTCATGAGCAGCTGAAATCCCTTCTTCTCAATGACAGAAGCAGTTTCATGTCCTTTGCAATAAAGATACCAGTACAACTTGTTATATCTTTGGCCCTTGCACTGGACTATGGAAGCAGAGCTATGAGTACAAATATATTTGCCAGAGATGGTTGACCTTTAGGCAGTTCTTTCTTTGCTTGTTGTAACTTGTATTTGTCTCTGTGATGGTGCTGTACATGGTTCAGTATGTTGATAACATTAGCTGTAACATATGTCAAACCTCTCTTGCAATGCTGGCGCAATTAGGAAGTCCCTGGATTTGTCCGAGTGTGTGTGTGTGGCTAAGCAAGATTTCTCACTGTTTTCTTTTTTAACAGGAAGTCACAAATGCTGCCAGACAGCCTGCTTAAAAACAGATGGGCATCCTCAATATTGAGTTTCTCTGACTCCATTCTTATTTATGTTACGCTTATGTATGTATGTGTAAAGTTGATTGTAGTTGTTACAGCATGTTACATCGACACTCTGTCTGTTACGTTTCCAGACAGTAGTATTACTGTGACTTTTGTCATCACTCTGTTAGTATTTAAGATGGTGGCATGAATTTATGGGTAATTCTCAATTAAAAAACACTTGAATTATATAGGGAGAGTCTTCTTAGAAAGGGTAATGAACTGCCTGTTTATTTTCAATTCAAATGTTATTTAATACTTTGTTTCTGTCAAGCACTTTTTTTGACTTCTTCATATTCTGACCCCCTTACCTGTTCTCTGACTACAATTTTTGGTTATTTGTACTAATCATTTACTGGTCATTTAAATAGTTTCTTTGATAATCATAGGTCTTATTTTTCCTACAAGACTAGTACCCAAACAAAGTGGGTAGTTTTACCTCCTAAATTGTCCTGTTATGAGCATACTGTATGAGAGTATCCTGTCCAGTTTCTGGCATACCAGTTTCTTTTGAGGCTCTAAGTTCCTATAACCTTGACCAAAGTATTATTTTTTGTTTTATTTCAAAAGTGTTAGGCTGATTATTATTGAAATTCAGAAAAAAATTTATATTTTTAACAGACTACAATATTATTTACACATGCATTTATTTCTTAATGGTCATTAACCGTTGAAGATTTTGCTAATGCTTCTTATTTATTTCCTTTTTCACTTTATGTATTTAATTTACTATGTGTTTGTTTTTCTGTCTTTTTTCTATATTCTGATAATACATATTCTACAGTATACATTGAATGTAATTCATTACGGATTAGCTCACAGTGGAATCTGTTACTAGTGATTATTTTCATCCAACCTGTCTGAGGTTTGGTTCGAAGGCCAGCACGAGTAACTTAATCAGAGCAGCAGTGGTAATGCTTTAGGCCCTAAGAACAAAATAAAATTGTATTTTTTTGTTTTGCCTTATACAATTTCTCATATTAGGAATTTGTTAGTTTTCACATACCCCTTGGGGTCAGATATTGTACAGCACCCCTAGAGCAACTGAAGGTTAAGGGCCTTGCTGAAGGGCCCAGCAGAGTAGGATTTCTTTTGGCAGTGACAGGGATTCGAACCAGCAACCTTTGGGACACCAGCACTGATCCTTAACCTCAGAGCCACCTCTCCACCTTAACTGTTTGTAATGACTAGCAGTGTTCTACAGGCAATAATTCACTATGAATAGCCAGATCAATTGCCAGTGTTTTTTTGTTGAAATGATTATATGGTTTATGCACAAAAATGGGCATTTAGTCATGAATTAGGATTTAAAGATAAACTTGCCCTTGACACTACATTGGAATCCCATCACTCCCACCATTAGGAATTTAGTTGAATAATATAGTACACATGAGGAAGTGTGTTTTTGAACATGTCAGAATGAAAGGAGGCTTTTTTCAGTTCTTTTCCGTTAATACTAGAGGCTATTTATTAAAGATGCTGACATTGAATGATAACATGTGAGCATTCAGGCTGTTTACATGAAAGAATCAGAGCTTTCATAAAGCTGTCTGGTCATGCATCGTGCAAACATTGTAGCTTTGCAGTCTTTAAAATATAGATGCATTTAAACCATTAGCAAGCAATTATAAGCACTATTTGAATTTGTTTACAAATGAAAAATTGTAATATTACATTTAATAAGAGTCAGCATGTCAGTACACATAGACAGGTGCAAATCCAGACATTACTAGTGATGTTTTGCATTTAGGTCTACTGTTCTGCATTTAATGATAGCTGCAGCAGTTGCATACCAATAAATCTTGGTATGTATGAGCAAAGAATTCATGAAATGGTCTTCCCTGTGTCCTACAAATTATAACATGTAAATTGTTCTGCAACAGGAAATGAAAAAAAGTTAGTCAAGTTAATTATTAGGCACTGCTCAGGCGTGTAGCATGAGATTTAGTTTAGCTTAGCTTAGATAAATCTTTATGACTTTATTCTTGTGTCAGCTATAATTAAGAAGTGAAGTAGTGTGCTAGTTAAGGTAATGTACAATTATCATGTGATCGCTGCTTGATCTATATCACATGAGGTTCTGTGTCTCAGTTGGGATTAATTTAAAAGTGTATGCTGATGATAAATGTAAGGAAACCTTTGATGATGTCTTGAGAAAAGGAGGTGGGTCTAAATTTATTTTAATTATTAAGGAATTGATTAATGTTATTTTATTTTCCACCCTTAAAGAGCACACATTATCATGATGCTCTTTACAAAGCAAGCATTCAATAAATTATAAAATAGAAATTACAGAATAAGAAAATTTACTTAATGATAAATGAAAAATAGTACATCAGAGCAGAATTGCCTCTTTGAATATGCAAATCAATATAAATAGCCCTTAAGTTCAGCATTCTGTCAAAAGACAATGGCAAAAGCACAAGGGAAAATAGAAGAATTTCACCGAATACCAAGTGGAGGCAAGGAAAAATGTACTATTTGTTGGTTTAAACAATGGTATAAACAACAAAAGGGAGTTGATCGAGTGACATAGTGTTGAAGAAACTCAAAAGCTGAAGTTCACAAAGTCGCACAGTGCCCGAAATAAAAAAGAAGTTGTCAGATATCAAAGTTGGCGTGAAAAAGCGAGTTGTAGCCCACCATCTGAGTGTCATATGGAAGCTTACTAGAGTACATAGAAAAGAAAAAAAAATAGGGGCACAGTGGGGAAAAAAGTTCAAAATGTCAACTTTAATCTAAAAATTTCACTTTAATCACATAGCTTATTTTGTCATTAAAGTAGAACATCATAAACTTCATCTTAAAAGGATTTAATTTACTAGTTTCTCAAATCCCATCTTAACTAAAGTAGCATGTTAAATACTTTGTTCTGTATATGTTCTTCTATGTTCTCCATGTGTGTGAATCACTACGTGCTTCTTAAATGGGCTTTCTCTTCCTCCAACAGGACACAGAATACATTACATTCATTAAATCACAGTTCGCTGAACAATTTAAATATTAAGATGTACAATTGATATCGTTTTCATGATGATAGGAATTAAACCATGTATTAAACATGGGAACACGGTGGAGCAGTGATAGTGATGAACTAGCACCCTGCCCAGAGATTGTTCCAGCCTTCCGCAAGATGCTTGTTGCGCTATGCGCAACCTTCGATTAAATAATTTATTGCAGCATTACTGTCTCTTTCAAACGTGCCCAATTCTTTTCCTTACTTTTCTTTCTCCAAGTGACTAATCGCCACACAATCAGCTCTGTAATAGATGTAAAGCCATCTGTAAGCTGAGAACTCCGATTCTTCATAACTTTTAGGGAACACTGAAATATCTTCATAGTACATGTTTAATTTTTTTATCCATTTATCCATCCAGGTTCACGCCAGCCCCTGCAAGCATACAGCTTGAGGTTAGAACAATTCCTGAACGGGGCGCCAGCTCGTCGCTACCGCTATCCACTGTGTCCTCACATGTTTAATTATTAACAATATATATTATTTAAATGATGTTAAAATTGTATCTGTATAATGTAATAAACATACTTTCCTGCATTTCATCTTAAAAATGATATCAAGAGCTCCAAGAAGATAGTGTTTCGAAATCTAAATCAACTTAGAAGTCAGTCTGCATCATGTGTAAATACATGCTTTATAAAGTGGGTCAGTTTGTTCAATATTATAACTGTATTGCAAGTTTACAGTGAGGTAATTGTACTTATAAGTACAAACAGTTCTACCAGAAGCACTTGATGGACTGATTGAGTGTGTTTATAGTTCTTGGGATGAAACTGTTTCTGAACTACGAGGGCCCTACAGGAAAGGCTCTGAAGCGTTTGCTGTATGGGAGCAGTTCAAATAGATTGTGCCTCTTTCCGATCAGCTTCTGTAGAGCTGTGATTCCACACTCAGATACAGTGGGATAAATACTCAGAGTGGTGCAGTGAGAGTAATAACACTAAAGCAGCTATGGTATTTGGAATAGTTTGGCCATTCCGTGGACCATTATATTGTTACAGGTTAATTACAATCAGATGTCTTAAACTAATAAACAAAATGTGGTTGATTTCAGTGTAGTTGATAAAGCCACGTCAGGGATGTGTATCTAAAAAAGAAAGGGAAACCACACTGGAACAATAGCACTTCTTTGACGCTGGGTGCCGCCCTATTGTAAAACCGAGCGGAGAACTTGTGTACACCAGGGATTGAGCTGGTGTGAAAATGTGTGTGGCTTTATGCCAAGTTTAGTTTTTATACATCGCGATGTGAGCGTGGAAACAGGCGTACGCAACATTTTTGTATATACGCACCTTTTATACTTGAGGCCCCTGGGGTTTGAGGGGATAATAACTGATTTCTACTTTAACTGTTAATGCAAAAACATTAAGTATGCAAGCGAGTAATATTACATTTTCACATTAAAAATTAAATTACATAGAATAAAATAAAGTACTAAAATTAAAAATGTTAGTAATCAGTTTTTTTTTTTTTTTTCAAATCCATTAACGTGTCATGGAATCTCAACTTACTTTTACTTGATTTTGAATAACCTGATGGAAATATTTCAACCTAGCTTCATGGTGCCTCATTGCTGTGAAACTGCTGTGCTCTTAGTAACTAATGTTATACTGAGCAGTCTGAAAAAAATAACATAATAATCTGCCAGCATTCTTCCATATAAGCCTGCTGCAGTTCGTCCATAGAATTTAAAGTCATTCCACAGCATGTATGTTGGGTTAAGATCTGGGTTGTTACTGAGCCATTCCAAAAGGTGGATTTTCTTTTACTGAAGCCATTCAATAGTAGGTTTTCATTGACTTTTAGTGTCATTGTAATGCTGCATCTCACAACTTCTATTGAGCTTCTGCTGACAACCACCTCGCTATTACAGTATAATGTAGGATACCCTGATAAACTTGGATTTTTTTTTCAATGATGGCAAGCTGTCTAGGCCCCAAGGCAGCAAAGCAGCCACTAAACACGATGCTCCCTCCACTGTACTTCACCACTCGGATGATGATTTCATGTTGGTATGTGGTACCTTTTTACACCATATGTACTACTTTGCATTCTTCCTGAACAATTCAAACTTTATTTCATTAATCCACAAAACATTTTTGCAATAGCACTGTGGAGTGCCAGGGTGGTCTTTGGAAAGTTTCAGACATACAGTGACGGTCATTTTGGAGAGCATTAGCTTTCTTCTTGTTGTCCTGCCATGGACACCATTTTGGTTCAATGTTTTACATATGGTAGACACATTAACAGAGATGTTATTTCCAAAGGAATCACATACTTTTTCTTGCTTCATTGTAATTTCCATTGTTGATAGTCTTTACTTCTGTTGCATTCAGATTTGGAATTACAGTGGGTCCTCGGTATACATCCTTAATCCGTTCCAGATCCTTTGACTTATACCAAACAGGACGTATACCAAACAAATTTTTCCCATAAGAAATAAAGGAAAAATGATTAATCCGTTCCCATGAAAAAAAATCCTATTGTTTTTGGCACATTATACATTGATGGGGTTGTATAAAATAATTGAAACACTGATTAATACTTGAATTCATAAATACAAAAGCAATCAGATGAAATAAATGAAAATTTAACCTCACTTTACTTTTTAATAACATCTTTGTTTTTCACAATCGTAGATACCGTCGTTCTCGGCATACAGTATGCAGCAGCCAAGTCCCAGATACACATGCCACCTTCATACTTTTCAACAATTAATTCAAATTTATGCGAAAAAACACAAAATCACGTGAAAATTCACATATGAGGGTTGTACACTGAATGCTAGCCACTGGCGTACTGACGCTCGTGGGCAGTCGTAGCTTTGTCACGAGAGAGGTAAACAAGGGTAGCACGCGGATTGTTCACTGAATGCTAGCAACTGGTATACTGACGCTCGTGGGCAGTCGTGGCTTTGTCTTGAGAGAGGTAAACAAGAATAGCGTGCGGTGTTCTAGCACGCGAGTTGTATTCCAAACAAAGGTCATATACCAAGCAAAATTTTTTGCGTTCAAACAAGACGTATACCCAGTTGGATGTATTCCAAAGTGGACGTATACCAAGGTACCACTGTACCACACTGAAGTTATTAGATCTATTGACTTCATTTGCTCCTTTTAAAGGCAAAATCTTATCTGTTGGTTTACATTAGCTTTATTACCCGAGTTTATCACTCTTAACTGTGTCCTTATTAAACTGTATTTGCTCTGTATTTAGTTCCGCTGTAACAATACACAGATATCTATAATATGAAGCATACCTTGATTTTGGGTAAACAGTATAATACATTTTTGATTTTTAACATAATTTTGCTGGCCAGGCATCCTGTTACATTTATGTTTTAAAAATACATGTACAGCCAGGTCCACAAGTATTTTGACTCCATATTGAGAGTTCATAGTGACAGCTTCCAAATGCAAATTCCATACTTGGAATCAATTCCAGACCTTTTACCTGCTTGATGGTTAATGAAATAATGAGGAAACTGTTCCCAACCTGGCTGTGGGACTGCTTGTCAGTCAAATGTCCATATATTTTTGAGCCCCTGAAAATAGGGGGACCATGTATAAAAATGTCTACCTTTTTCTAAAAAGCTCATACAATATTTTTGTTAAACCCCTTGAATTAAAGCTGAAAGTTTATACTTCAGTCACATAATGATTGATTTGTTTCATATCCATTGTGGTGGTGTACAATGCCAAAATTCTGAAAACTGTGTCACTGTCCAAATATTTGTGGACCTGACTATCCCTGCTTAGTAATATATGATTAAAATGAAATAACAATTTTACCTGCAGACATAAATGTAACAAAATATAGTCTTTGCTAGAGCTTCATTTTTCTATTTTATCTTTTTAGCTGTTTCTTAAATCAGAAAAGTGACAAAAATTATCTTTTTATATTAACTCACTAAATAATCTGTCTGGTAGAACTCCTATGGCTACTCATTATTGTCTGAATTGTGTTTATTAACAAGGAATGAATTCTGCACAGCCTCTTTTTTCCCTCCTCTGTTCTGACAAATGGTACCAAGACATGTAGCTCTCATTGCACTAGTTTAAGATAGTTATTGTACTGACAACTGTGTAAGCATAGACTGAAGGCATCATAACAACACCAAAAAGCTAAGTTAACAGGATGAATTAAGTCAATTAATTTTGCTTAAATGCTCACAAAACAGGTTTTATAAAGGAAAACAATGCTCAAGAGGCAGTATGGTGGCGCATTGGTAGTGTTGCTGCCTCGTAGTAAGGAGAACTGGGTTCACTTCCTGGGTCCTCCCTGTGTGGAGTTTGCATGTTCTCCCTGGGCCTGCTTGGGTTTCCTCTGGGTGCTCTGGTTTCCTCCCACAGTCCAAAGACATGCAGGTTAGGTGCATTGGTAATCCTAAATTGTCCTGTGTGTGTGCCCTGTGGTAGACTGGTGCCCTGCCTGGGATTTGTTCCTGCCTTGATTTTGAATTTCAGCAGCTGTGAATTTGAAGCCATTGACTATAACACTGTCTTTTGGTATAAAATTCCAGAAGATAATGTAATTTTTAACTCAATAAAATATATCGTTTCAGGTATTATACCCTTATCTTATTTTCTCTTGAGCCAGATAAAATGTTTCAAAGAGGAGTAAAGCAATGCCTCAGATGCAGAGTTCTACAGCTGTAATAATTATACATCATTCAAAATAGTTAAGAGTTCCTCCTTATTCAATGTTTATAATGTGTAATATAACAGTATATGAAATAGTATAATTTTCTTTATTATCCTTAAGTAACCTAAAATGCTTTTTAAATAGTGCATTTTACTTTTTTCAGCTTTACAAGGTATCTTTGAAATAAACAGGTCTTAATTAACATATGATGGCTCACATCTGTATGTGGGGTGTGTGAAGAATACTTTGAGTTCCTGGTAAAATACAAGAAAAATACACAACACTTTATAAGCATCAAGTAAAATTGACAATAATATTAGAAGATAAGCAAATCTGGGTATGTGTTGGAAACAGCAGCCTATCTTTGTAGGCAGTTGACTTTTTTCTTTCTTTTTCAGGGACTAAATTGCCTTTCATTTCTACAGTAGACATTGTAATCAAAGCATTTTACTTGATTGGGATAAGTCATTAACTGTTATTTCATGTGAACATAAGGAAACACTCACACAGCTGCTTTTTTTAACTTCTTTTCTTCCACCAGAGCCAGTAGTCAATGCACAACAAAAGATGGTAAAACAGATCAGATCAGTTGTTTTGTTTCTCTTTCTTTGAAATTATTGTGGCACCTTTCAAAGAAATAGTACTTTTCATTTGGTAGCAACAACATGCCTGAAAGCTGGTCTTAATTGAAAAAAAAATTCAATTTCAAAATGAAAGTACAATGTCAATTTTTTAAATGTTACACTACTATTTTGGTACTGATATATGGATACTGTGCCTTTCATTTTTTATGCACACGCTTTTTCTTATGTGAACTGGGCCCGTAGATTGTGCTCACATACACATACTTGCAGCTTAGAAGCGGCATTGCCTAAGTACCCCTAGCTCCACAAAAGAGTAATTTCATTATACTCTCCCTGAAATACCATACAACAACAACAACAACATTTATTTATATAGCACATATTCATACAAACAGTAGCTCAAAGTGCTTTACATAATAAAGAATAGAAAAATAAAAAACACAATATGAAAACAAAATAAATCAGCATTAATTAACATCGAATAAGAGTAAGGTCCAATGGCCAGGGGGGACAGAAAAAACAAAATAAAAACTCCAGACGGCTGGAGAAAAAAAAATAAAATCTGTAGGGATTCCAGACCATGAGACCGCCCAGTCCCCTCTGGGCATGCTACCTAACATAAATGAAACAGTCCTCTTTGGATTTAGGGTTCTCACGGAAAGGCTTGATGATGATGGTCAAGTAGAATTCTGCCTTTTAGTCCATCCATCATTGTTGGAGTATTATGAAGCTTTGAGTAGGTGGAGGTGGCGCAGGCCACCACCACAAAGAAACCGGAAAAAGAAACAGAAAAGAGAGTAGGGGTCAGTACGGATTGTAGAGCTACCCTGAATAGTTAATATGAGGAAATTGAACATATAGAGTATCAGGATTAAGTTAAATTAAGTTAAATTGAAGTTATAGAAAGGCCATGTTAAAGTAATATGTTTTCAGCAGTGTTTTAAAGTGCTCCACTGTATTAGCCTGGCGAATTCCTATTGGCAGGCTATTCCAGATTTTAGGTGCATAGCAGCAGAAGGCCGCCTCACCACTTCTTTTAAGTTTTGTTCTTGGAATTCTAAGGAGATACTCATTTGAGGATCTGAGGTTACGATTTGGAATATAAGGTGTCAGACACTCCGATATATAAGAAGGGGCGAGATTATTTAAGGCTTTATAAACCATAAGCAGAATTTTAAAGTCAATCCTGAATGACACAGGTAACCAGTGTAGTGACATCAGAACTGGAGAAATGTGTTCGGATTTTCTTTTCCTAGTTAGGATTCTAGCAGCTGCATTCTGCACTAGTTGCAAACGATTTATGTCTTTCTTGGGTAGTCCTGAGAGGAGTGCGTTACAGTAATCTAGTCGACTGAAAACAAACGCGTGAACTAATTTCTCAGCATCTTTCAGTGATATAAGAGGTCTAACTTTACTTATGTTTCTTAAGTGAAAAAATGCTGTCCTAGTGATCTGATTAATATGGGATTTAAAATTCAGATTACAGTCAACAATTACCCCTAAGCTTTTTACCTCCGTCTTGACTTTTAATCCTAATGTATCCAGTTTATTTCTAATAGCCTCATTGTATCCATTATTGCCAATCACTAAGATTTCAGTTTTCTCTTTATTTAACTTGAGAAAGTTACTATTCATCCATTCTTACCCAGTTCTATGCATTATTCTACTTGATTTTTGTGCAATAGCTCATTCACAACTAGAATGAAGAAACCCTTTTTACTCAGTCTCAGTTTTATTTCCAAGATATGCTTCATTTCATCTAGTGAAGGCAGCAGTTGACAGGCCCCAAGTATTTCTGTTAAATAGTGCCCTATACTGTGTTGGTCAAAATTTTGTAAAGAAAGCACAACAAACAGGATAAAAATTTGGGGGATTCCACCCTGTATACTGTAAGGCAAGTAACAAAACAAGTTATCAATCAAGACAGAGTCCAAATAAGGTCTAAACAAGAGGATAAATGGGTCTGGTTATATACAGTGGAGACAGGAAGGGGTGGGATCATGGCCGGATGTGAGGTCTTGTTAGGAGGTGTATTCTGAAAGGAAATAAGCGGAATCTTAGGCAGGCTTTCCCTAGTCTCTGTGACTTACTCCCAGTTAAGCCCTTAGACTGCCTCCCAAGTGCACATGTGTGACACTGTTTTATCATAAAGTACATTGAACAGTATCCTAGTGCTTAAAACTCCCAACACTTTTGTGCCACCTAAAGAAAAGTAAATATAGACAGCATTTAAGACCTCACCAAACTCCACATCCTAGACAGGACAAATTCTGCTGTTTACTTCTTTAGCATCTAGTTTCTATCTGAAATAATAATGATGCACAAATCAGGTGTTTTTAGGACCAGTATCAATCACTAATTTCATGTTGCTAGAATTGGTTGATCAAGATTTTACACTAAGTTCCTGCATAACCAGAAGTGTATAATAATAATCATCATAACAATAATAATAATAATTCATTACATTTATATAGTACTTTTCTCACTACTCAAAGTGCTACCACACAGGAAGCCTTACAGTATGTCCCTCATTAAAGTGTTAACCTTTACAATTAAATTGTAGACCACTAGTTTTACCGGTTGGTTTTTTATTAAAAAAACGAAATACACAAATTTGGCTGTTACGGTGACAATCCTATTATTTATTAAGCAATTAGAGCAAATTATTCATTTATTTTTTTCTAATTAAACACGTGAGCGATGTATTAAACACAAGTTTGGTAACCATCCAGGCACAGAAAAGAAGTGTCTGTTTTAAAGGACAAAAATAAACATTCTGAACTCATTAAAGCAGCTTATTTAATTTATTTTCTTCTCCTCCAAATTCAGCTGGGCAACATCTCTTGTTCCTCTCCATGCACTGAATAACTCCTCAGATTTCTTTTTCTCAGTTTATTACTCCAAAATTTTTATGTAAACGCTAATATTTTGGTCCTCTCTCTCCTAAAGTTTGCCTGGTTACTCTCTGTTTACAGGATGTTCTGGCTGCAAAACAATACATGCACTTCCTCAGCTACCATAATAATTTGTGTAAAGGAGCTGTATGACTAAATTAATGTAAAACTAGAAAAGCAGATACCAAAAAAAATCTTTTGCTATCAGGTAATTTACCAGTCACTGACTGAGTCATTTGGGGTGAAAATCAGCCCATTTTGATTGGCAGCCAATCAATCAGAGCACCACTATGATGTGCCTCTTTGGAGTTCTTTCACCTGATGCAACTACCACCAATTAATAATAGATCATTGACGCTACCTTGTAGGAAATAGCCTTTCTCATTTCTGAGGTAGTAAATATCCACGTAAGTACACTTTATTTCTTTGTGTTGCTCTTTGATGTCTCTTTCACTTTTGTTTCCTGAAAGCTATTTTGGGTGTTTTTAGAGATGAATAACAATGTGAAATCCACAAGTACATAAGAACTACTGTTAGGTCTGGATATACTGTATATTGAACCATGGATAATTGAGAGAAAATATCCTTTCATCAAATTTAAGTCATGCAAAAATGGCATGAAAGAAAGCTATATCATGATTAAAGTCAATAAAAATTCAATTTGGAATATGCAAAATGAGAGCCTAATAGTTTAACAATGCAATTTCAGATAAAATCCTAATGTAATGATCCTCAGCTTTCTCGTGTAACAAGACTTTTACATTTTAACTGACTGCAACCACCTGTGTTACATATCCTCAAATCTGTTTCTGAACTCCTATTTTAATGTGATTAATTATGTACATTAATTGCAATTACAAATTGAAACTTACAGATGTGATAGGGGGACTACATTGAAAGTAAATAATTGCCATTATTAAAATACTAATTCATTTACCTTACCTCTTGATACAAATCAAATTAATTTATGTTTGCAATGCTACTGCAGTCTACCATGGCAATAGTGTGAGCAAGGCAGAAATGGAACTTGACCTCTTTCATAATAACCCAATAGAGCAGTTTAGAGTTACCAATTACTTAACTTGCACGTGTTTAGCTGCTTTAACATTTATAAAAAAACATAGTTCCGTCAGACAGCAATTTAGTTAGAAGTCAAACCGATTCAGCTGGAACTGTGGGTTACCCCACCATGTTGCCCTATTTAAAAATGTAATGTGCTAAAGTACTTCAAACAATGTAAATGTAAATATATACAAATTAATGTTATATATTTGCAAAGAAAAACATTTCAGTCTTGCAGATGTCATTTGATTCAGTTCTGACTTTTATTTTGGTTGCAGATTAATAGATTTTTATTTCACCACTGTCACTGTGCAAAAAATCATATGAAAATTGAGTACTATTTTTGGATGTGAATTCACATGAATTTTCTGAGTACATTGAGCCTAGTTAAATAACATTTAAACATATGAGATTTAACCTCACAGAAATTAATGTAATTGCATTTTGGCTATTTCTTGGTATAGACTTAATTTTCATATGTATATTTGTTTTATAGTTGTACCATAAAGCAAGACCTTTAAGTACAAGAGACCTACGACATACTGTTACATTGACAGACATTTCCCGAATGTGGCAGAAGGACCTGCAACCCATCTTGGTACCAAGGTACCCAGGCTCCATGGGCAGTCATGCTGTGAGACAGGTCTGTATCTTTTTTCTCTAAAAATATACTCTGTTAGAAAGTATTTGTTGAAACGTGAATAACATCAAGCCTTATTAATCTGCACTATGATAAAAACATTTCCTTTGAAGAACACAGTTGGAAAATAACCAGTTGTGTAGGTCATTAAAGAGCAGTTTTTATTTTTAGATATACCCAGGGCCGGATTAAGGAGGGTGGGGCCTATCTACATCAATTCTAAGGTTTCAGAGTCACACAGAGTAAAATAAATGACCACTAAAAAGTATTAGTTTTAAAATGAATATCAAAAATCTGAAGAACAGAAAAAATATGTATTTACTGTCAGCAATTATGATAAACAAAATATGCTGAATCAAAGCTAGTATCTTTAATTAGCCATCGCTGCTCAAATGACAAGTAATCATCACAAACCAAGCTTTGAAAAATAACTATAGAACCCCACTGTAAGTGCCTACAACACTGCACAGGCTATTCTGTAAATTAACTCAGACAAGTGCTTGCTTTCTAAAAATGTACTTTTCTGGATCTCTGCAGCAAAGTCCTTGATCAGATCAGGTCTTTCCATTGTAGATCTAAGCCTATTTTCATCTAGCCTCAGCTCGAAGAAAGATTACTCACCACTTGTACTGGCAGGCAATGTCAGGTACAGCCTGAAAGCAACATCTGTGTTTGGGAAGATGCCCATGAGTTTGATGAAAGGAAAGCATCCAGGGAATTGTCTGCTAACTATGTTGAATCAATTATCATGGCCAAAAATGTGACCTGCAGCAGTGCTAACCACAAGAAACAACTCCGGAAAACATAATCACAATAGTATAGCACAGTACTCTGATTCCTAAATCTCTTTCTCGTGTCTCCCAAGCTCCTATCACTACTAAAAGCCTATGAAGCAAGGGATCAGCATTATTGTTATGATTAGCAGTCTTAATTTTTTTAGCCTTTCCACAATAAATTTTCAGTACTTGTCCATCCACTTATCGGTTCTGCACTTCAAGGATTGTAAAAATAACATTGGTTTTCTAAAAATAACATTAGAATCACCCGGAAAAGCAAGACACATGTCACATTTCCTTTGTAAAGAATCATGAAGCATTGGGATAAAAAGTTTGTCTATGCCGCATGGCAGATTTTAGGGTACTATTCAGCAAACAAAGTTGCTGGCAAACCCAGCAAATTAACCTTAATTTTGAGGCCCTCTACAGGTCGGGCCTCTCTCTACTACCCCTGTAAGCCTCTTCTAAACTCCTACCATAGACATACCAAAGGCAGAGTTAGCAGTATATTGTATTATTTTCACATTTTAGTAGAGTTTATTTGCCAGAAATATTTGATCATTGAATATGCAATAGTAATATAATTTTACTCTTTTTATTCGCAGGTGTTTTTTTTTAGGGATTTTTCTCATATGTATCTTCTCCGTCTTTCAGGAAGATTGTTAGAAAACAAATAACTGTAAAAGTACTTTCCAGTATTTGTTTTGTGAATATATCATAAAACAATTAAATATACTAAAGCTTAACATAGCCTATCATTTTCAAGCCCACTTAATCCTGCACATGGTCCCGGGGTGTGGTTCTCTTTTGCTGATTAATATTTACACTGTGAACCTTTCAATTTTCAGATTTACAAACCCATTGTGAACTTAAATTATGTGCATTAGACTGTTCTCTTTATAATTAGACTGACAAAATTATAAATAAATATAAATGTTCATATTTAAGTCATTGTATAACTAAGTAAAGTTTTAATATATAAAAACTATACCTGCATTTAAGGCTGCTTATGTCAATACCAACCATTTGCTTCATGGTTTCATTAGCATTTAGCCTTTAAATGCAAAATGGCAATTTTGTGTATATACTTTATGCGTTAGTGGGGGTATTTCCTTTTCTGTGGCCCCATTTAAGGTGTTTTTCTTTATATCAGACTAGGGGGCTGTTGGCCGCCATATTGAACTTTTTAACGGTCTTTGTTACTTATGGGCCCATCTTCAAGAAATTTGGTACGCGGATTCCCAACGCTAAATGAATCCTACTTACGTACATATATACGTCCATAGCCTGCAGCTCGGTCACCGTGTGAGGCGGCGTTGGGTCCCCCATCCCAACGCCTCCCACATTGTTGGCTGCCTGCCTATATAAGGCCGTCCGTCGCTCCAGTCTCTACATTCCCTTCCTTGCTACTCCACGGGATTCACGTCTCCCTGCTGATAGCTACAGCCTTTTAATTTAATCCACGGCTTCTCCGCTGTTTTATTGTTCATTTATTACGATTATAGTTATTGTGTAGGTATTTTAGACTTACTTTACATTGTTCAGGTACCCATTTCCTTTATCATTCCAACCGTACCCCCATTAACATGTCTATTGAGGTGATCACCATCGATCAAAGAACTGTCACTTACCGAGTGGTTTCCATGCCCGGAGATGGCACCTACCTTTTCCATTCTCTTTGTTACATATTGCACGGCCATATCAGGCTCACTCTTGATATCCGGAGGAACATTGTGTCTTATGTATTGAATGACTGGGGCAGGTTCAAGGTGTGGACTGATGACGGTACAGGAGATAATTATACTACACAGGAGCACTATAAGAGTGAAATGCTTAAGCCCTTCACCTATGGATCTGCATGTGAGTTGATGGCTGCCGCTGAATTGTTCGGTTGTCGCTTTCAAGTGTACCGAAATGGGCAAATATTTTACACCTTTCGACAACCGCCAATGCCTCTTAAACATCTTAGATTCACAGGTGACGATTTCAGTAGTGGACACTTTGATGTTTATGAATGTTTAAACTCTCAAAAGCTGGATGTGAAGTTATCGATGAAACCGGTTGTATACTTACAACGCTTGACAGATGCCGAATGTCTCTTCAACACAAGTCCTACAAATACTGTTGTAATTGAAACAAACCATGAAACTCAAACCGATTATGACAGCAGCAATCCAAGCTGTGACATTTGAAACAAGATTACTGTTCACATGGCCAACGGTACGTTGTATGCTCAAGAGTAAGCTCAGCGCACAGCTTGGTCATATTACAACCGGAGGGCCGAACTCACAATGTGGTATACAACGAGATCCTTAAAAAATAATTATTGGTATATTTTCCCTCAGTTTAAAAAGGTTTAATTTTCTTCTTAATAAAAATTTTAAGGCAGTACTTAGCCGCTGCAAAGCGCGGGTATTTTGCTAGTACAGTATAAAAATAAAAATTCTAGAAGTACAGAGTAGAATTTCACATTAGATGATATCACATAATATGATTTGGATTTGTTTAGAGTTCTGGAGACCTCATTCATCAAGCTGTATCTCCCATTTTGTCATTCCACATCTGAAATAGCGCTAATCCGATGAAAGGACCCCTCTTTCCCACGATTCCTGCGATCCTCCATCAGAGATGACTTTACCTTAGGCAGGCAATGTACAATTTAAATAGATAGTTATTTTCTTGGGAATTGTTACATATGCATTATTTTCACTTTTACTTTAAAAACTTTTTTAAAAACAATACTTGTCCTTTATTTTCGGCCCCATGTGTGGTTACATCTCTTCCTCGCTAGACGTATAATGCTGCTCGCGTTGTGAAGTGGAGGGGTGGCTGAATGCACGCTAAGGATATGCCGTTGCATCATCTGCTGACTTCCTGCTGCTGGCGAGCTGCACGTTTTGCTTGTCTCTTGTCATTGTTTTAAGAGCTGGGAGCACAAGATACTTGTCTGACAGATGCAATCCAACAACTGCTAGGTTAGATGTCTGTAGAATTGTTTTAAATGATGGCTCACTGCCTGGTCTCATGACGTTGTAAAAACAATACTTGTCCTTTATTCACTTCCCCGGGCATTTTTAAATTATTTCTTGCAGGACGTATAACGTGCGCTTGGGCTGCTGTCGCGCTGCCCTTCGATCTTTTTAAAGCCTTTACAGCCACTGTCCTTTTTCCTACTTTGTGTCTCTGCTGCTCACATTGTGATTGCTTCTCGATCATCATAAATATACACCTGACCGAATTGTGTTTTCTTTGAAATTAAACTTGTCGTTGCTTTAACTGTTGCGGGTCCACAGATTCTCATAGTGTATGTTCCATTATTGTGTAAATCTACGTTTATGTGTTTATGCATTGAATGATGTGCACTGAGACACCTGTATCTTTGTGTGCTACTTCCCTTTACACTACTGTTTTTTTGTTTTTTTTTTTTTTGCCCATTCTCTTTCGTCTCGCAGTTCTTTTATTTGTCTTTCGTGATCTTAACGTGAAGATTACATATCGTCTACTAGTCATTCATTCCACAGGATTTTTTTTTATAATAGATACGTTTTGCTACAGATACTTCAGATGTAAATCACACAAAATAGCAAGCTTATTTGTGTACAGCCATTTTAAGAAGGAATTTATTCATGTCAGATAATGCTATTCAAAGTATTATCATGGCCTGTGAATCACATACATTTTTAAAAATGTTTTCAAGCTTTCCAGTTTAATGGGATTTTTCCATAACAATACCCTATCCATATTTGATATAACACTTTGTGATAAATTATTCAGGAAATGCTAGGATAAACTTGTATGACTTACAGTGGTGTTCATTTATTTTCATATTTTGTAGATTTTCTTTTGCCACATTTGTATAGTCTTACTTTCACCATATTTTTAATTGATTATTTGTGTTTTTTCTTTAACTGTTTCTTTTCCAGCATATTTTAAATTCTTTGAGTTCACTGGGTGCAGGGTGGACCACAGAAGAGGACAGATTCCAGGATTATACACCATATGGGCTTACAACATTTTCAAACATAATCAGCACTTTGAATCCATCAGCCCGACGGCGTCTTGTACTTGCCTGCCACTATGACTCCAAGTACTTTCCTCCACAGTGGCATGGCAGAGAATTTGTAGGAGCCACAGATTCAGCTGTGCCATGTGCTATGATGTTGGAACTGGCACGTGCTTTTGATAGTGAGCTTAAGACATTGAAGGTAAGTATGAAAGCTTGGAAATATATATGTGGAAGTGTTTTGAAAAGTGCCTCAAACTTACTTTATGCTCTTTATTCTTACACAGTGTTCTTTTCTGACTGCTGGCACAAAGCACAGAAAGTATAGAATTTAATATCATGCAACATTAACATATCTGATGAAAAGAGCGGGAATATTAATATCAATATTTAATAGCTTATCTCGACTGCTCCTAAAGAGAAATTTAGGAAGTGCCATTTCATTAAATTAAGCACAATTTAGAAATTTAACTAAAATCAAGGTAAGAAATGATGTAGTTAACCTAAAATATGCCCACTTGGCATTGGAAAACAACAACTGCTGAAGAAAGTAAACCTTTGATGGATCGATGGTTCTTTAGAATGAACAAAATCAATGTCTGGTCCATCAACCCAAAATCCCCAGTCACCCCATCTCATGCAATAGCTGTGGTGTTCTTACTTATTTGATAGTGTGATACTGCACCCATCAAAGTTAATGCCAAAAATTATTAACTGTCCTGACATACTGGTCCATAGCCAGCAAGAGTTTTTTGTTCAAAATAGGAATGGTACTAGGTGCCATAGAAGGACACTGAGAGGAAATGGGCAATCGGAGCATTTTAGTAACACTTTATCATCAATGAATATGGCAGTTTTACTACAATTGGATACTTTTAGATATTTTTGTAGCATGAGCTGCCAAATCCAGAAACTTTAATACAAGTAAATTTTACTAAACTAAAGGTTCAGTTGACAGAAGTGTTTAGCTTACATTTGTGCAAGCTCTCTTCCTCTCTTATTTGCTGCTTGTACAAGTCCAAATTCATAGGCTGAGACTGACAGCAAAGAGAGGGATAGACTCCAGTCTCCATGACCCTGAAGAATATTAAGAAGGTTCAATAAAGGATTGGTGAATGGAAATTATGAAAATTTAGTGCACAGAACAAAATAGGAAATGCATCTCTGGGATTGATATATCAATTTACTGTAATTAATACTGTAACAACACAAGCATATAGTAGTATCATAGTCAATTATTTTCTAGTTTAATTACTCCTGTTGATCTTCCTTTTATGTGACTTGTTTAATACAGAGCACCAGCGTAATTTATTAGTCTTCTCTTTGTGTGGCACAGTCAGCTAGCCTTTTGTGTCCCTTTCATTTTTTTCTAACATTTAAAAAGTGGGATTGCCAATGGATTATAATAAGGTTTTACTCATGATGCAATCCATTAAAGAGCTGTGTAAGTAGTACTAGGGTGTTGTACCGTGTTATCCATTATGAATGTAGTGAGAAGTCAAGCAGAATGACACCTTTTATTGGCTAACTAAAATGATTACAATATGCAAGCTTTCGAGACAGCTCAGGCCTGAGTTGCCTCAAGAGCTGTGTAAAGAATTCAGATACATTTAGTCATACAAGTTATTCATTAAGTGACATGTGGGCACCTTGATTAATTTCCAGTCACAGGTTATAGCTTCTAAAGATTACAATTAGTACCTCCAAAGTAAATGCAGGTTGATTCATAGGATTTTCCAGAGAAAGTAGTATCATGGTACTTGAATTGACTATAGTCTTACCAAAATATCAATGAAAATGTTAGAGTTGCAAAGGTCTCCTAGCAACCATTGATCATTGTCAATGAATAGATAATGTTACAAGGTAACCTGTTGTGAGTTGTTTCTTAGAAACCTGCTTACAGCAGACAGTGGTCAATCAGAAATACAAATATATTCTTCTCATGTCTAGGAAAATGTTTACTTTTCCATTACAAATTCAAAAAATGCTCTAATAATTAAACTACAGTTATTATATTTAACATAATTTAAAATACCCATGAATATAGACTAGATTAATTGGGTTTGAAAATTGGTAGATTGATGTAATTTAAAATACTTATTATATTTACATTTTCCTTATTTAATTAACCCAATGTAGTATCCTATTTTGACCACCCCATTTAATTTGTGTGTTGAAGTAGCTAGCCATTACACTATAATTTATAGCCTGAAGAATAACATAACGTTTGTTTTAAAATGGTGAGTAACAAATTTAAAATTGTACACTAGTTTCTCTGTCCAGAGGAGTCAGAATAGTACACATTGATAAAGAAAAGTTATTTCTGATCAAGGCTTGTATATCTTGTGTGGATACAGCAGAAACAGGGCACATGTTAAAACACAAAAGAGCCTTTTTATTGTGAGGAAAACTCTTCACAAATCGTTTCCCACCACTACAGCCACAAGAACAGCACAATGACTCTTCTTTCATTCTTTTTTGGTCTTTGTCTCCTCCTCCTCCTCCTCCCTGCAAGCTTCATCCTTCACCTCCCGACTCTGCCTCATCCTTGTGAGGCTGGCAAGTCCTTTTATATTGGCCAGCCTGGAATTGATTCTACTTTTCCTCCCATGTGATCTGCAAGCACTTCCGGGTCAAGCGTAAACCTCATGCCAACGGTTCCTCCATTTTCACAGCACCCTCTGGTGGCTTCCATGGCGCCCTGTGGGAAACCGGGCACCGCTGCAATCCAGGGGAGTTGTCATCTAGCTTTTTCAGGGAGGCAATGCCCTGAAGAAGCTGCCTTCCCCCATCCTTCCATTTCTTTGCCGTCCCGTCCTGGTTGGGCTGCCAGGCATCCCTTACATTTCTGCTCCCTTGGCTAAACACTGTGGGGCGAAGTGTCATCTCCTGCGAGGGCTATCGTTCTCCTGGAAGGACTGTCTGCATTTGCTGGTCCATGGTTTTGCCCTGGAAAAACACAAACAAGACATTGACAGAGAGATGCTGCATTGTTGCCGTCTCCTAGAGTCTACCTTGGTTCCAAAAGGGTATCTTCTCAACACATGGCCCGGCTGACAGTATTCATTGCACAACCGCCTCCCTCCTGACGTGTGTGCCCTGCTGGTTTGGAGGCAGGATGTAAACATCTGCTTCGCCTCCCACCCCCACAGAGAGTGACCCTCTGATGCACATTAGCACATGGGCTCATGCGTTGCAATATCAAGAGATGCTTGCTTTTCACTGCGATCTCCTTTTTAATCTGAGGTGCTAGTGTAGCAAGGGTCTGGACAGCCCAGAAGTTGGCGCTATGCAACCATTTTGACTTGTCTGACCTCTCTACAGGGCAATCAGTCATTACACCCATGTCAATTGTAGGGCTTGAGGCTAATTAATCACATGGCCTCTTCAATCTGCATCCCTGTTTCTTGTACGGTACTAGTGGCACTCACCTGTGCTGCAGAATTCACCTTGTTAGGGAGTCCAAGGCCAAGTCATCTCTGATACTCTTCTACCTGTTGCAAAGGCACCTCAGCCACAGTCCCCAGCTCCTCAAATACTGTATCTTCTTTATGTTGCTGATAATCTGTGAAAAAGCCTGTACAGGCTAGAGCAACCTGTCCAGCTCCTGCACATCCAAATCATTGTTTTGTTTGGCCAGTGATGGGATTGTCATTTATAAGGCCTGTTCCCCAGCCATGAGCTGACAATCATGCTGTTTTCCCGCACATGAGCTGTTGGGTCTCGCATGAGCTCATGGGAATTGGAGTTTCTGGAATGTTTTTTTGCCAGCTGTGATCTGCCTGTTTCAATTTATTGGCAGACCATTCAGTCACCACCGATTCTCCTTACCTTCATTTGCGGTGACCATTGCTCGCCTTCCCCTTCTGGGAGTCCGAGTCCATTGGATTGTGTCCCTGGCAGACTATGGGCTGCTGTCGAACTTCTCTGTCCCACGATTCCCCAGTGCAGGTCACGTATTCCTCTTCAGCAAACAGCTGATTTGGGTCATTGGCACTCAGGCGTCTTTCGGAGTCATCCTCATTTAAAGGTGCTTGGGTCACTCCCTGCCAGATCTCCAGATTTTCTTCCTGTAATAGGTATAAGCACAGAGTACATTTTACAAAGTCCCAAGACTTTTTTTATCCCATCCCCAGCACATGCCTCTTTCAGGACGCCGTTGTCCAGATCTCCTTCTTTCTGAAAGGTGGACTTGTTTTCTTCATCTCAACTCCAATGTAGATGATTTCAGGCGCCAGTAACAGACAGCCAGTAATTGGAACAAATCCCTACAAATTTCCTTGAGTCTCTCAGTATTTTGTCTGTGTATCTTGCCTGATGACAATCATTCTCAATGGTTTAACTTAACACCATCTATTCCCCTCCTTTTATTACTCAATCAAGTGTAGAGACCCATGAAGAAGCAGTGCTTAAAAATGTTTTGCACAAAATGATTAGATGACAGTACTTGCAGAACCCTAAATGCCTGGAACTATTGGCAGGACTGATTATTCTTAAAACCTGGCGAATTCTTAAAAAATGTCATTGACGAGTATTTTTCATCATAGTTTTATTCAACAGAATTAACACTGCTGTTACCAATGATTTTTTCCATTTCATTGGATGTTTATTTTTTCCTAATTCAAATATCAATATCATTTTTAGCCAAGAATCTTTACAAATATTTTAGCAAAATGTGTATTTTGTCTGTGGGCATATGTACAAGAAATATGGCCAGAGAGATAGAGAGAAAAGGTAATTGACCAAGAGTTGAAAGAAATGGCCAATAAAAATGGCGGGGTCAAAATACTAAAAGTAACAGAAAGTTCAGATTGTCAGAAATATCAAAGTGTAAGCATAGCTAAAATAAAATTGCAAAGGTTACTCGTACTAGTTTGTATTTATTTCCCTAACTAAAATTACGTGCAATATTTTTGTTTAAAAACCTAAAATTATTAATGCTAGAAGCTGGGTGCTTACATCTTATATAGGTAAGGCATAGTGACCATAAACAACCAAAAAAACAAAATGGTGTCACCTGAAAATGTTGAAAAAAATTTAAAAAAATTACAAAAGTTAATGTAAATGATTTAAAAACAAGAAAGACTACATTCTTGGATTTCAAGGTCCAGCTTTTTACAGGTTTGTTGAATAGAATTTTCAATTGTCACAGGGACTGTGTGTTTCATTTTTATTCATGATGTTGCTTTTACAGAAAGACATTCCAGATCTTACTCTTCAGCTGATATTCTTTGATGGTGAAGAAGCCTTTTACCAGTGGACTTCTGCAGACTCTTTATATGGTTCACGACATTTGGCTCAAAAAATGGAAGCCACTCCTCACCCTGAGGAAGCAAGTGACACCAACCAGCTGCATGGAATTGTGAGCAAATATTTTTAATGCAGGTCTCCTTCCCATGTTAGGATATTGCTAAAGCATGTTTCTTTGTTGTAAAAGGAAAATACATGTAATTATTTTTTGGACTTTTTTTTTAGAAGTAATTATGAAACTCTGTGTTAAATTATGGCATTGCTGTAAAGAGAGTTTATTACTAGTTTTAAATTTTTGTTTTTTAACCAAACAAATAATTTAGTTGACTACATCATTTTCTTTTTTATAAGATACAGAAGCCGTTTTTTTTTTATTTTGTTAGGATCTCTTTGTGCTCTTGGATTTGATTGGTGGATCCAGTCCACGATTTGCAAACCACTTTTTAAACACTGGAAGATGGTTCAGTAGACTACAAAACATTGGTAAGTATAAACATATGTATGAGGGAGTTATTTTTGTTTTCTTGACATAAACACTAAAGCAAGAAATCTCAGCAAAGTGACCTTAACAGTTTAAAAATATGAAAAAAATATTTCCTTCAGCACATGTCTAAACTAATAATTTTCAAAGTTAAATTATTTTTAAAGAGTGTCCTAATTTAACAGTGTGCATTCTAAATTTTAAAAGTCATCTGCCAAAGTTATCCTGTATTAAACTGCTAGTTTTATATTTTATATTAATTGATTGTATGTTTAAAAAAAACAATAAAAATTCAAATCATCTCAAAGACTTTAATTCTTTGGGCTTTCTATAACTATCGGTATTTTCCCCAGATATTCTCTTTAAATTCTGTTTGCCAAAATAAATTTTAAATGCTTAATAAATTGTTACTAATGAGTTTACAAGAATCTTTTAAAGAATATCATATTAATATTTAGTCTATTTAGCTTACCCCACTTTCACAAGCTGCGTTGGTCACATTTAAATTCAACTTAAATGCTTGAAATGTTTCATATTGTGTTCCAACTATAAATTATTATAAATAAAGCATTACAGAGTAAGCAATATAAATTTATAAATATAGTTTATAAATTAAGGTAAATTGCAAGCATTACAGAAAAAAGTAACATCAGCATAACAAAAGTGTAATGGTTGAAGATGAAAAGCTTGAGGTGCCAGGTGATTAAGTTTGATAGCTTTGACAGTTTTGTTTTTGAACTTTTTTTGCATTAACAGAGAGGCGTTTGCACAGCATAGGTGCTTTGAAGAATCATCCTTCAGCCAATCAATATTTCTTGTCAAGTCTTCGTTCTGGAGTTATTGACGATGATCATATACCATTTTTGGATAGAGGTAAGAAACACTAGAAAAATTACATCCAAAAGAGGATGTACCAGATTTACCATTTAGCCACATTATTTGATTCCTATATGTAGACAAACTAGATTTTATTATAAAGATAACATTTTAGATAATGAAAAAATGAAATGAAAAAATATTTGCCTTTGAAATGCTTGTCAGTGTTACAGTAGAAGTGAGAATAGAATTGGTGTGTGTAATAGCCGATCTTAGAAAGTTAATGCTTTTAAGTTAAACTCATATTAGTGTTTGCTTAATTTGAATAGAATAGAATTTTCTTTCATTGCCATAGTCATAGACAATGGTATAGTATTACTGTAAGTTAATAAGAGACAGTAGAAAGTTAGAGTAGAATTGGTGTGTGTAAGGGCCGATCTTACATGGTTAATGCTTTTAACACTAGACTTACCAAAGCCTATTAAAAAACTCATAGCCTTAAATCCCTTCGCACCTCTCCGTCAGCATCTTTTGTCTTGTAAATGTGCCATTCAAGACAAACAGCCTACTTTTCCATCCCATCCCCCCACTGCTGCAGAACGGGCACAAAGTTCTCCAAGCTCAAGCCTTGATTATCTGGGAGTCAGGAACCTAGGGTTGTATAGAGAAATAATAGATTGTTATTTGGAACACATGCATTTCATGTGTGTTCTGTTTCTACAACAACCTATGCAAACACATTGTTAAAACAGAAATGTTTTTCATGTTGTAGTAATAAATGACAAAATGTAGACATGAACTCTATAATGTATGAAGGCTGAAATCCAAATATCAAATAAACACTTCGCTAAAGGTGCAAGTGCAATACGACAGCTTCCGTTGTGCAGCGGTAAGACCTGCTGACTTGTAATCAATAGGCCACGGGATCGATCCTCGGTGACGTGCAAATTTACAGTTTGGTGCATACTAATTCATCGTGAGCAGGAACACTCAATAAAACTGAATAGAAAAAATTCAAGTGACAATAAGATATGAAGAAGGCAGATTCACCAGCTGGACCGGTTCTAGACAGGCATATATGAGGGGGCAGACAGAAATATGAATGGGGCACAACTTGGGTGTCCCACCTGAAGGCTAAGCTTTTGCTGGTGTAGCTCTTAGGGTCACTGAGGCACGCAAACCCCCTGACCACAATACGGTGGCAATCCCTCAGGAGGAAAACTAAAAAATAAAACAACAAAAAATAAAATATTCCTCATCAGATTATAACAACTAAAAACATGACATTTACCTTAATTGGATGGCCTATATCAAATATATTCGAACCCAACAATAACGCTTCTCACTATTGCCAATATTAACAAAACTAAAAAGGGTAGGCCAAGTTATAAAAAAAAAAATCAATTCACCAAGTCTTGAAAAATAAAACTGAAAAATAGAATAAAAAAATAAATAAAATAAAGAATAAAATAAAATATCCATCCAGATCTTTACAACCAACAACATAAAATTTGTCTTAATTGGATGACCTAATTCTCAAATAAATTTGCAAAATAAAGTAAGAATAAAATAAGAGCTCTCAATATAGCCAATATTTAAAAAACTAAAAAAGGTAGGCATAGTAATTTAAAAAAAAAAAAACAATTCACCATGTCTTTTCCTATAATTCTCAAACTAATTTGTAGAACACAACAGATTTAGAACAGAACATTTTAACTTTCTTCTTCTTTTTTTGTCTTTTTGTCTTGTTTTAAGCTTGTTTGTTTTGCAAGCAACTGAACTCTCTGTTTGCAACTGAACAGCTCCACTCTTCTTTCTCCTCAATCCACTCTACAACAACAGTCTCCTGTTTCCCTTTGCAAAAACTCTTACAAATTCATCCATATCCAAGTTATTTGTTATGGACTTCTCATGGGCCAAGATCACCAAATTCCTCTTTCTTTTATGTAACATGGTGCGGCAGTAGGGGGTTAGGACCCGTGACAAAGTGGAGAAGGAACTCTCACACAATGCTGAAGACACACCAATTACCAGGGCTGTTACATACAATTTATGTACCTGAGGAAAGGCTTCCTTGTACTCCTGCAGGAGTTTACACACAGTGGACAGGTCTGTTTCCTTTGAACATTTTTTAAGCAGCATCTGTTTTGCCACAAGAACTTCATTTTTCAGACATCTGCTACAGTGCCAGCCATCACAGCCAGAGGGTGCAACAGGGTGGGATCTAGAAATGCGCTAGATTTGGGTGCAAGACTACATATGGCTTTCATGAGGTCAATAATCTTGTGTGAAAATCTAGTTTACATTTCTGAAATGGCCCTGTCAAGGATGTTGAGCAGGGATCTTTTCAGAGACTGATGGGGGGAAATGGTAGGGTCTCCAGACTCTGTATGACCCAAAGTTGAGAGCACAACACTTTGACCCAGGTGTTTGCTCATTGTTCTCCTTCTCTTTGTTGGATGTGACTCATCCTCAGCAGGAGATGACACTCCCCAATAGTCATCCTCACGGATGTTTTTTAAGGAGTCCAGTGCTGCACTAACAACCTCAGAAGCACTGCACAGATCAACTGACTGAGACTGTAGAATAGCATTTGCTGGTTTCAAGACACCAAGCACCCGCACTAGGAACTTTCCAATCTCAAAGAAGTGATGCCTCTTAATTTGGCAGAGCAGGCCTGATGCCTCGGTGCACAGATCAACTGCAGCATCATCATTATCCTCTGTCATCTCAAATAGGATACTAAGGATTTGTTCTTGATTGCCACCTCATAGTGGCTTGTCCATCTGATCTCAAGCAGCCTTTTTAGACAAGGTGCATCATGCTTTTTGAGCACATATTGGTGGTGAAAAAAGTTATAGAGTGAACTAGATAGGCTAAAAAATCTTTTTGCACACGGCTCACTCTGCATGGCATGCACAACTTCTAAGTGCAGTTGGTGGTTGTAGCAGTGGATGTATGGGACATATCTGTAAAGCCTCTTTTGGAGCAGAGCTTGTACACCACCTCAAACCCCACTCATCACAGAAGCCCCATCATAACACTGGCTAAGTATGCTGTCAGCACTGTAGCCAGCATCAGAAAGGTGTAACAGTATCTCAGAGGTGATGTACTCTGCATCAAGTTGTTGAAAGTCAAGCAACCCAATAAGATGCTCCTCTGGCATGGAATTTCTGACAAACCGTATTATCACAGACAGATTTTCCACATTGCACCTATCCCTGGTCTCATCACTTTTGAGGCAAAACCCTGCAGAATCAACACTTTCATATTTTTTCCTGACCTCTCCAAGCACCATGTCAGTCAGTGTTTGGATAATTTAATTTTGGATATCCTTAGATGTGTATTTTGCATTTTTTGGGATACCTTTAGCAATGCTTGCTAGCTTCTCATCTTTCTCTAAGGTATATTCCATCAGTTTTAGAAAAATACCTGAAGCAATGTCATTATCATTACCCGCTGCATCATGTCTCATGGTTTCTGCAGTCCCACGGAGCCCCAACTCATTTACACAGAGAAACCTTATAGCACTACCAATACTCTTGACATAGAAATGGGTTTTTTTCAAGTTGTGTTTTACCAACCAACATTGAATCCACAGTCCCCCTTGTGGCCTCTCTGCTTTTATGCTCAGTCCAGATGGTTGAAGCATGCACATGGTTGTGGCTGGACACATGCCTCTGTAGCCCCTTGTCTTGATCAAGTGCTGGTTTCCAGTTGTTAAAACCAGTTAAGGTAAAAACTACATCCCTCTCATTAACAGTGCTGCCATATTTCCGACAGGGGAAACAGAAGCATGCGTCCCACACAACAGAGTACTCCAGCCATGGTCGTGTGCGGTACCAGGCAGGGTTGAATAATCTTAATGTTGTACCACCAAATACACATTTGGGGTAACTACCCAGTATTGGCTGGGATGGTGTTTTGCCATTTAAGTCACTGGGTAGCTGAGCGCGTTGCTTTAGGGCAGCAATTGTTGGCAGAGGTACAGGAGAAGCAGTTCCTGTTGATGCCACAGGAGTAGACATGCTAGCTGCTGTCTCTGATGTACCAGCAGCAGCATCATTGCTACTGCTATTGGTACAGGCAGGAGCAGCACCACACTTTTTAAAAGCTTGGAAAAAAGGATGCATCTCACAGCATTAACGTTCCCTTTGTGAGCTGCTGGAAGCTGGGGTGGAAAGTGAATAAGCTTTACTAAAATCGCTGTGATTACATTAGTATATGAAACGAGAAAACTGTTGTACAGAGTTGAAAGTTGGGGCGGGGCTTTGTGTTGGGGTCTGACAGACACAGGTCCTCCAGTCCGCTCTATGCAGCAGACAGGCTCACAGTGGTGCTTGTGGGATCGAGAAACACTTCTCTACCAGACTGAAACTGTGAGAAGAACAATGGACTAGTCCCCTATTGACTGTACAAATATAGATGTATTTTTTAGTTGTTGTTAATTATCTCACGAGTCACTATGATTTTGACGACAGAGATTTGCTGCTTCCTCAAAGCCTCCCGCTGTTGCACAGCTCATTATGCTCTACCCTGCCTACTGAGAAACCTGACACCGGGTCATTTGCATACTAACAGTGCTTGGATGTTTAGCTGGGGGGAGGGTGAGTGGGGGATCATTGCAGAGTGCTGTGCGAGCCTGCGCACAAACAGAGCATGGAGGGATAGAGCGAACAAGAGGTGAAACTTATCTCATTTGTGCCTTTTCCAGTGGATTTTTCAGCTGCTGTAGTAAAACTTGTCCATATTCAGTTTGTGGGTAATCTATTATTTTCTTTCTCAACTTCTAAAAGTTTGATTTAATGGGGCAGAACGTTTGTTTCCCTCTTGCCCGAGCGTAGAGCCATCCCTATTCACCAGCATTTGTGTGTCAGCCTTTATCCCTCCAGATCAGAGAATTTCCAGTTCCATTGTTTCAAAACACCACTCACATCTATAGTTATTCCCAGTTTCAAATAAAAACTAACAACATCAGATTTGTGGTTGTTGAATACTATGCTAACTTTTACAAGTACTATAAATTTACACCGGCTGTTACAGACACAAATCAAATGTATTTTTTATTGCATAATATTAATAATAAGAGCAGCTGACTGCTCAAAATGGTAGATTTGCCCGGCATCCAGGATCGATACAACGGCCTTTTGACTACAAGTCAGCCATTCTTAACCGCTGCACCACGGAAACGGTCATATTAAAATTGCACCTTTTGTGAAAGTGTTTATTTGATATTTGGACTTCAGTCTTCACACATTATACAGTTCATGCCTACATTTCGTCATTTATTAATAAAACATGAAAACGTTTTAAGAATGTGTTTACATAGAGTGTTGTAGACACGGAGCACACATGAAATGTATTTATTCCAAATAACGATCTATTATTTCCCCTCTAAAACTCCACCACTTCACTCCAAGATAATTTACGGCAGTGGGGGGGATGGTATAGTAGGCTGCTTTCTGCTTGTATTGGTTGACACATTTACAAGACAAAAGAGGCTGACGGAGAGGTGCAAAGTGATTTAAGGTGGGCCGGATTTACAAGTTTCTTCGTATGCTTTGGTAATTCTAGTGTTAAGTTAAACTCTTATTAGCGTTTGCTTAATTTGAATAGAGTATAATTTTCTTTCATTGCCATAGACAATGGTATAGTCTTTTACCCCCGTAAGTTAATAAGAGATAGAACTTTCTTGCTATAACTAAGATGCAGTGTGTTAACTGAGTCAGTTGTTATTTAGAATAGGTCCCAGTGCTAGCAGGAAGTGAGTCTCATTTACAGCATGAAAATAGGATAGGCATACAGTTTTTGGATTGTAGCTGTGTGTACCCAAAATTACCAAAGTTCTGCAGCACTGAAATGATTCCACAGAAAATATATCTTTGTTTTAAAAAGTTTAGCTAAATTTCAAAGTAAAACAGTTCACATAAAAAATAGAGAAAAATTGATATAGCAAAGAAAAGAAAGTTCTCGTTTAGAAATGGTGCATCTGTATGAGTAACTTAAAGAAATGAAGCAAGATTTTTAAGCTTTAAGCAGAAAGTTTCTTAAACAAGAACTACAGGGGGATAACACTGCTCTCTCGCAGCCTTTGTTGATTTTCTTAAAGCGTTCAACCTCTGTTGATCGAGGTACCCTGTGGGATGTCCTGTGGCTTTTTGCGGGATCTCCTTAGGGTTGCTGGATATCATGGCCGGCCTGTAAACTGGTACTGTGAGTGCTGTGTAAAGTGGATGTTGATTCTGGGGTTTGTCAGGAGTGTGTTCTTGCTCGTACTCTGTTCAGTGCTTGCATGGACTGGGTGTTGGGCAAGGTCATTTGGTTCAGCCACTGTGGGGCATCTGTTTTTGAAGAAAGATTCACTGGTCGTGACTTGGCTGACAATGCTGTGATCTTCAACGGAATCAATGGATGCTGTAATCGGGGCTCTCGAGAGATTGAGCAAGAAGTCAGAGTGTCTGGGCTTGCGAGTGTCCTAGATATAGACCAAGATCCAGGCCTTAAATGACCTCTTAGACACAGCCATCAGCAGTCTGTCTGTCTGCGGAGAGACTGTTGACCTTGTTGAGAGGTTTACTTACCTCAGCAGTGACATTCAAGTCTCTGGTGACTCTTCCTTTGAAGTCAGTAGACGGATTGGGAGAGCATGGGGGTCATGAGGTCGCTGGAAAGGGGTGTGTGGTGCTACCAATATCTATGCAAAAGGACAAAGGTCCAAGTCTTTAGAGTCCTAGTGCTTCTAGTCTTGCTATATGGTTATGAGACATGTACATTATCCAGTGACCTGAGACGAAGACTGGACTTTGGTACTGTGTCTTTTCAGAGAATCCTTGGGTACCGCTGGTTTGACTTTGTATCGAACGAGCGGTTGCTCATCGAGTCCCGAATGAGGCACATTACCTGCATTTGAAGGGAGCGTCAGTTACGGCACTACGGCCATGTGGTGCGATTCCCAAAGGGTGATCTGGCTCGCAGGAACCTCATTGTTGAGGACCCAAGTGGCTGGACCAGGCCAAGGGGGCACCCACGTAACACCTAGCTGCAGCACATAGAGATTCATTTCCGCAGGGTGGATCTGGACCGAGTGTCTGCCTGGGGGGTTGCCAACCAGGATCCCGAGCTATTTTGTCATGTGGTGGGTGTGGCAACGCGCTGTACCAGTGCATGCTCCCCAACCTGACTTCACTATATCAATAGAATGCCATTTGCCCAAGCATACAGATGAAAAGGACATAGTTGACAACACCTACCCCAACCATGGTAAAAGAGAGAGAGAAATGGAAGAAGAAAGATAACGGAAAGAGGACAGAGGGAGAAGAACAACTAAGAGCAAATATAGTTAATGCATCAATAAAGGTCTTATAGGGCTATTTAGGAGAAAGCTTGCTCTCGGAATAATTGGGCCAGACCAGAATTATCAATATTAAAGCTAAATGATTCTCACTGCTTGGAAGCTCCAAAAAGTATTAGGTTAAAAAAGGAAGATTTCCTGTGAGCAAGTGAGGAAATTAGTAGACAACCAACCTGAGACTATTGCAGTTTTTGCTGTGAAATCATAAACGGAAGTGCAGAGACATCCAGTAAAAGAAAGTTGTGTGGAAGAAAAGAAAAGGTTTGCATTTATTTTGTATTTGTTTACACCTCCTGAAAAAGCACATTATAACAATTATTTACTGTCATAAAAGTCCTGCCTAATTCAACTGATCCTTACATCACACTAAACTCTTACTTAATTAAAAATGCTTTGAAAAGTTTAGTAATGTCATTTTTTTATTTTTATCTGCCATTTACTTACAGGTGTGCGGATCCTACATCTGATACCAACTCCATTCCCTGATGTTTGGCACACTTTTAATGACAATGAACAGAATCTGGACAGAGACACCATTGAAAACCTGAATAAGATTTTGCAAGTGTTTGTGCTTGAATACCTAAAGTCCTGAAGCTGATTTTGGAGAGTACTCTGATGTATTTTCAAATCTGCACTTTAATTACAATTATTTTGTTGGGTTAAATGGCAGAAGTTAACTGAAATTTCACCTAAATGTTTTTATATATATAAATGCAGTATATATACATACAAACATGCATTTTTTCAGCTTCAAAAGTTTTCATTCTTGCCTTATTGAAAGTGTAACGTGTGTTGTTCTTCACTATACTGTATATAATTTTTTTTTCATTTCCTGATTCTAAATTAATTATTTTTCTTTGGATAAGCAATCATTATATATTAATATTCAGAACTTTTTTATGACAGTTAAAATAATAAAGAAAAATAATAACATATTTGTATGGGTTGACACTTTCTTACCAGTAAAAGAAGTATCATTTTTGTTATAGAAGAGCACATTATTTGTGCAAATTATTATTTTATGGTAATATGTGTTATGTTTTAAAAATATATGAAGACAAGTGATTTAAATATGTCCTGGTATCCCCAGAATAAATCATCTGTTTTAAATTTAGGTTCAGAGTTACTGTCTTTAGTAACACTAGTTAAAACGAATAAGCTAAAAATAATAATAAATAGTGATCTCCAGTTAAAACATTGATTTATACAGGTTGCTGAGATAGTCTAAATGTAATGTTAAGGCTAAAGTACAATAAAATTATAAGAATTGTAGAATTTTTATTAGTGATTAAAATATTGTACTAAAACTCAGATGGTGAAAGATCACTGCTGTTAATGTTTCGGGAGAAAAGAAGAGACAGTGTGCCTATGAGGTTAATATGTGTACTGTACAATGGTAGCTGATATACTGTGTTTATTTTTGGAAACTATTAATGGAGGACAACTAAGAATGAAATCTTGTCATGTATAGACAGGGATGGAGTACACAGAGCCTGACCCAATGCTACTAAGAAACACTGCTGATCTGTCTTTATATAAGAAATAGTCCTGGATGGCATCTGTAAGTATGTGATGTTTCTGCACAATGTAAATAAATGAAGGAGGAACCAGTTTGTATTGTGAGTAGAAACACAGTCTGCCTTTTTTGGTTTATCTTACTTATTTATATTTAAAGAAATAGAATATGTGCTTCTGTGGTGGGCTGGCGCCCTGCCCGGGGTTTGTTTCCTGCCTTGCGCCCTGTGTTGGCTGGGTTTGGCTCCAGCAGACCCCCGTGGCCCTGTAGTTAGGATATAGTGGGTTGGATAATGGATGGATGGATGGAATATGTGCTTTAATTTGTTACCTTCCATTGAACACAATTACCCTTGGATATTGTTAGTTGTTAAATTAAATATAAAAAGACAAATGGTTCAGGCATGTTTGAGATGTTTATGATATAAGTTAACTAACTTATTTGTGTATTGTGTGTAAAAAATAACTTTTTTGTCATTTTTAAATTGGAAAAAGAAAACCAAAAGCAGTCTTAGTAGAATTTTTATCATTATTTGCCGTATGCATTTCATTATAACATCACTTTCAGGCCATGATGCAATAGAACAGATTCAAATAATGACTTAGCAATCTATCCTCAGCTTTTGATGGTTGAAATAAGAATTTTCTTATAGAATGAGTCAGTGTTTCTAATTTTCCAAATGTACTTTTTTTCTTGATTTTTGAGTACTTCGTCAAGATTTTATTGTTCTAGTAGTTTTGAAAAGTTTTCACAAAGCAAGAGAAGCCTTTTATGTAAATGTGGAATTGCTTCCTTTTGAATAACTAATCATTTACAATTATTTAGGCTTCTTTTAATATAATCTTGCAATGTATCTTATCATTTAATATACAGCATGTTCTGACATTTTTTAAGTTAAGAAAAGAGAAATTTCAAAAAAAGATTGTTGTTCTGCAAGTGGGTAAACACGGACAAGTAACTGAATAACACAGTTCTCTAAATAGGGACTTAGAAGTAATTGCTATATGGGCATCTAAGTGAGAAGGAGACCCTTGGAGACTGGCAGAAAGACAGACCTTTCACAAACTATTAGGTGACAGGTTAGGTTCTTTCTGCATTAGAGGAGAAACTACAAAGACTGCCTATCTCTGTGATTAGAAATTGGTGCTCAGGGATACAGAAGTATTTGGAGAAGGCAGACGGGGAACTGGTAGGACAGCTCTGTTAATTTCAAAGGGCATTGCTGACCACATAAGTAATATCTGGCAGGAATTTAAAGACCACTGCTTACTGTGGGCCATTGAGCTTAAATTTGGCTTCAGTGGCTGAGAGGGTGTTTAATCAGAAATAATAAAAAGAGAAGGATACAGGTTGGGAGGTTGTATCCAGCATGGTGCACATGCTCCATTGGGAATGTTTTAGAATTAAAGCTTATACTTTGAACCTGTACATATTCTTCCCAGCAACCATAGTGGATATATTAACAGCCAAGAGTAATAGGGTACAAAGGAAAGGATATTTTTAACTTGCTTTAAAGTGCACTCCTAAAATACAATTTAGTATATATAAAGTAGTATGTACATACAGTACAGTTGAAGAGAAGCTAGGGAAAAATACAATTGTCTTACAATTCTTCAGTGAGTTTTTTGACAACTGTATGTCCAACTCTGGAGGAGTCAGAGGCATTTCTCTTAGGAGAGAATCAGAGCTCTTCCACCTGTGCAAGGGGCTCTTGGTTCCTTGAGGCTGTGACAAGCTTTATACTCACAATTTCAACTGACCATTATTATATATAAATTAGCCTCTGTTCTACCAATTCAACACATTCAGTGAGTTATTTGCAGATTCTGCTGATCAATGCTGTATAAACATTAGGATCTCTTCCACCTATTTAGTAAATTCTGTATTACATACTTTTAAATTCTGTCAGTTTGGAACAAATGCACCTACTCTAATCATTAAATGTTTTTTAAAGTTCTTAGATTGTGTGGCGAGCGGCTGGGGGTGGTACCCAGCCGGGACGCCCAGGAGGACCGGAGGAGGGCTTGCGCCTTCTCCAGACCACAAGGGGGCGACCGCCCTGGTTGCTTTGGGGGCCACGGGTACAGAGTTTGAAGCTCAATCCTGTAGGGGCCTGTGGTCACCGCCAGGGGGCGCCCGGCTGCCTTTGGAGCTCTGGACCTCAGCACTTCCGCCACACTGGAAAGTGCTGGGGCGAAGAGGACCGGGGACAGCCAGCACTTCCGTCACACAGGGGAGTGCCGGCGGAAGAGTGTCGGGAAGCACCTGGAGCACATTCAGGTGTGTATTTAAGGGGCTGCCACCCTTCGTACAATGGCTGAAGTCAGGAGAGGAGAAAGACAGAGCTCGGAGGAGAGGAGTGGAGGCGGTCAGAAGAAGAGAAAGGCATTTCGGAAAGGCCAGGACTTGAGGGGTGATTGGTGCTGTGGCACTGGGTTTGTGCGTGTTAAATATTTGTAAATAATTGTAAATAAATGTGTGGTGGTGCAAAACATCATGTCTACCTGTCTGTGTCCAGGCTGTTCCCCACAATTGTCACATCTCCCTGAAAGATATCTGCCAGGTATATTTAATTTTTCATGACTTTTTGAAGGTTTTAGAATATGAAGAATTCATATTCAAAGGTTTTTTTTGTGCTAAAGGCAATTGTTACAATTGATAAAATATTTAACATCACAATGCCATTTTATTTTTAATGGACACCGCAATTTTGCACTTATCTTGTGTATGGTACTTGTCAATACCTGATCTGAGCCCCCTGGCTGCTTTGCTTCACGCATGCAATGAACTTTTACACATGCATACAATAAGTATACTTCAACTCACACTTTACAATGCTGCTCAATCTGTTGCAAGCATTTGTGATAATATACAGCTTCACTATATGATCAGCACCCCAGGTGGATTTGCACCCTATCCCCATGCACTTAAAGAAAAAAAAAATCTCTTTTTCCCTGTAAGCATCCAGTTTCTGGCCTGTAATCTGTATTGTATAACTCAGCTAATAACCTTCTCCCGTTAATTTCAGCTTAGTTCAGAGAACTTTCTTGTGCCTTTACTCCTCCTGCCTTGATAACTATATTTCATAATGTTAAATGCAATTTCCAAAATCCTTATTATCAACAAATCCAGTTAAAGTTTGTTCATAGACTTTACCCTACTCCCCATTAGTGCTAACTGATGGGTCTTGAACCTGAACTACTCTGTGACTTTTGCATATGGAGTGTGCACTTTTCTCCACATGTTCAGGTTCTGCCCTCCTATTTTTTTTTTTTCTCACTTTTAATCTTTGTTATCCTGTTCCTTGTCTTCTTTCCAATCTATTCATATTTCATTATTACCTGAAATTCTAATCCTTTTAGATCTGTCCTACCTACCTACATCTCACCTCTTACCAGCAGAACCTTATCTGTTTAGGGAGACTTGCCACTAAACGACTTTCTTAACACTGTGGAAATGCCTAGACACTGTTGATAATTGAGCACCTATATTTTACTGTTTGTTACACATAGAGAATTCTGTATCTTGTATTAACAAAGCTTCAGAGAAGACTATTGACGCCTGCTCTATCCCTGTTCAGTCTTTTAAATCCTGGATGTTTGCTAATCCTTAATGCTGCTGTTGGTTCAGTGCTTCCTGACTTGGAATGGGGGTGCTGGTTGGGTATTTTGGTGGGGGAGGGGGCGTTTTCAGGCATGGGTTCCATTTTAAACGTTCTGTGCAATTTTAATTTAATGTTTTTGAAATATTTAATAAATAGTTCATCACAAAAAAAAAAAAAAAAACTTTATGGCATGGCCCAACTGTGGATACACAAATCACAGTATTTTCATTTGAGGGTTGTATTAGCTGAATATTCATTTTATGTTGTGTCTTCACTGCTGTACTAAGTATGATACACTCGTAACTATTACCACCAATTTATATCATCGAAAACGCACATTTTTCTTAAGGCTATTGCTAGACCACTTTCATTTTGCTTACTTGGAAATTTTTTGCTCCTTTTTATCCTTATACAAACAAGCTAGATCAAATCAAATCAAATTACAAACGAAGAAAGAATAAAATGCTGGATATATTACCAAAAAAGTTAAGTTAGTGTACTTGTATATGAAAAAAGGGGCTACAAATAAGACAATAACTTAAGCCATAAAATAAGAGACACAGATTGGGCTGTGTTGTAAAAGAGAATCACATTTAAACACAATGGCACAAATCAGGGGGTGCAGATCGGATAGTGACAATGATTGCCATGCTGCTGTACAGGACAACATGAAATCACAACCCGTGATGTCACAGTATAGGCTATAAAGGTGGTCATGCACTTCCTGATTATCCGAGATTGGAGTGAAACCTCTTCGAGAGTGTTTGTATAGTCATATCTTCTTGGTTTCAGAATTTGTGCAACAGTATTTTGACCATGTCTTTGTTTAGTAATTTGTCTGTGATGACATATAGGAAAGATTCATGGCTTTAGCCTTTGCTCTTTTCATCTCTTGATCTCTATTTAAAATAAAATCTCTGCCTTTTCACTCTTAAGTCATTACAGTGATTGTGGTGCTGATTATTGTTTCTTACATTTGATGTTTTTTACACTGCACTACTTCATACTGAGCATGACTCACATTTCTTCCAACTTTGCCTATATTGTACTTTGTTTTATTGTTAAAGTTTACAAGTACATACTAGCACTTTGTGGTTTAGCATACTTATTATTACATTTTGAATATAAAAAGTGTACTTAAAAAGCCAAAGAACTAATGCTAGTGCTGGAAAACAGTACAGAGCAGCGATGTTTTGGTTGTAGACTTTTAATCTGCATGACAATGCAGTTTGATAGAAATGAGTAATTGCACTGTCATTATGGCATTACTGAGAATTTCCAGGGTCTGCATATGTTCCATTTATAGAGTTGGAGCCAACTGACCACAAACTTTTACAGATGATGCCAAGTCATTTTGGGATAAAAAACTGAATATTTAATTATGCTCATTATTACAAAAATAAGCAATTACTCTGAAGTTTGGCACTTTCTAAAATGCAGCAAGTGTTTTGATTTAGGATTTAAAGCTGAAGAAAGAGTATGAGCTTAAAAAAAACATTAATTTAATTGGTTAATCAAAAAATACTTCTAACAAAAATCTATTAAAATATATTCAAACTAAGAATGCAAAAATGCATAGCAAAAACAAAAGGCCAGCCAATACTAAAGGCAAACATACCAAAAAAATGCCAAAATTTGCAAAGGCAACGATACAAAATGTGGTAGAGAGGAAAATGTCAGGCAATACAAAACGCCAAGATACAACATACCTAAGCTTAGTCCAATTCAACTACAATTTTTAGAGAAGTGAGAGAAGGGAAGCCAGTGTCAAAGGTGCTAGGAGGGAACTCCTGTAGCAAACTGAATCTCTGAGGAGGTTGGGCAAATCCTGTTGCAGTCTGGTATGTCTTAAGCCCATCTACATAATTAGGAGTCCTCACCCCCCTAGGCTTAAAATGAAGATGTAAGGGTAATAGGAAAACTAAAACATAAACACAAAGCAATAAAAATTACAAAATGATTAACAAAAAATAAAAAGAAGTGATTAATAAAAATAATTCATTAACAAAGGGATCAAAAAGAATATTACAAAATCAATCCATCCATCCATTATCCAAGCCGCTATATCCCAACTATAGGGTCACAGGAGCCAATCCCAGCCAACACAGGGCGCAAGACAGGAACAAACCCCGGGCAGGGCGCCAGCCCACCGCAGGGCACACATACACACACTAGGGACAATTTAGAATCGCCAATGCACCTAACCTGCATGTCTTTGTACTGTGGGAGGAAACCGGAGCACCCGGAGGAAACCCATGCAGACATGGGGAGAACATGCAAACTCCACGCAGGGAGGACCCAGATCTCTTAACTGTGAGGCAGCAGCGCTACCACTGCGCCACCGTGCCGCCCATATTACAAAATGATTAATAAAAAAACTATAAAATAAATGAGAAGTGTTACAAGACAGGTAGAGTGCCTTTATTTTTCCAAGAAAAGGAAAACAGCAGACCCTGGAGAAAAAAAACTGAAAATGGATCAGAAGGTGAACCTCAAATAATTAAACAAACATTGTCAAAACTAAGAAAGTAAGCCTAATGAACATACAAACCCAAAACATGAACCAAAATCAAAGTCAAGATACAGTCAAAAGTTCATAGCTAACGAATTTGAAACCTAACACTTTAAAAAGCGTAAGTAGTAGCAATAAGTCTGAAACAGTGAATGTGCTGAGGAGCTGGTTTAAGTGTTGTCGCTTCAATAATGTCATAAAACATAACCTTAGGTTCCTGTTACCGAGAAACCTAAATACACATCCTTGCACAAAATGGTGACATCCGTAATAAAAACAAGATGGTTTCATAGTAAAAATAAATGGTAATGGTCATATTGTCCTGGATTTGAAATGAAAAATACTTATATTTAATTTTTTGCTTAAACCAACAAGATGAACTGAAATACCGGACACTTGCATGGGAAAGTAACATCAAAGCATCTTCTTTTGAAAGGGCGAGGTCTTGGAATTGTGTATATGCTACAGTGTTTGGGATAAAATGTCAGAAACTGCCTTAGTCTGAAAAGTAATTGGTGGACGTCGCTGGAAATGTGTAGAATGTATTTAAATATAGTAGACACTAGAAGGCAAGTAGTGTAATTAAAATGAACTACTTGACATCCTACGTAAATATGTATAAATCTCATCTTATAATTCATTATGAATATTTATTTATTTCTGATTTTGGACCTATATGATTTTATTGGCAGCAGGACATTATTTTAACTTTCAGACACTGAAGAGAAATAATGTAATTTTTTCTTGTATTTTTTGAGTAGTGCATACAATGACAAAACACACGAGAGGCAATTCTAAGATGCTTAACAAAATAAACGTTTTTGAAAAAAAAAAAGCATTTTCTTTTCCTGAATTGTAAAAGGACATCAAAGAATCAATCACTTTAAAACATCTGTCTGAATGAAGCAGAAGCTCAGGAAACGCCTCCTCGGCTGTATTGCTTACTTTATAACCTGCAAACAGATAGACAGTATAGGACTAAGAATTGCCATATTGGTTTACAACTTGGGAATGGAAGAAGTTCTTAAAAGATCAAAAATTTTGTTGATTATTTCATTGCCTGGGAAACAGACATGCATCCATCATATCAACAGCCAGCCAATCAAGTGTGTATAATATCGCATGTCCCTGAAGCCCACGTGGAATTTTAAAATAAATATGGGACCAAATAGAAGAAGAAACAGTGTAGTTAGGAGCAAAGGCAATGTCAGAATATTAGACCAAAAGACTTACGTTTCCTCACATGAATAACATTACTTGCTAAGTCAAAAACTTCCCAGGACAGCTTCCAATCCTTGACATTCTTCTTAAGAATATGTATATCCAGACTTTACTATCTACATTTACTTTTATACTTGCTTCTACTGGGGGTGGCACAGTGGTACAGTGGTAGTGCTGCTGCCTCACAGTAAGGAGACCTGGGTTCACTTCCCAGGTCCTCTCTGTGTGGAGTTTGCATGTTCTCCACATGCCTGTGTGGGTTTCCTCTGGATGCTCCAGTTTCCTCCCATGGTCCAAAGACATGCAGGTTAGATGTACTGGCAATCCTAAATTGTCCTGTGTGTGTGTGTGTGTGTGTGTGTATTCACTGCGGTGGGCTGGCACCCTGCCTGGGGTTTGTTCCTGCCTTGCACGCTGGGATTGGCTCTAGCAGACCCCCGTGACCCTGTGTTAGGATATAGCGGGTTGGACAATGACTGACTTTCTTCTACTAGTATTATTTTTTAATAAATACCACATTGCTATTAAATGTCTGCACTTTGTCTTTATATCTAGAGTGACAGAAATAATAAATTGAAAATTAAGACAACTGTATGGGGAGTTGTCACATTACTTACCCATAGGGTTTATCAAGGCTAAGAGGTCATTCCTCAAAAGAAAAGACAAACTGCGGTATAAGCAGGGCATATTGTTTGGTTGATAAGTGGCATAACCAAAAGAGATGCATTTTTAATTGTGTTGTTATGACTCCTGTATGTTTGTCTGTGCTTATAAGTAAGTTCTTAAGTAGAGACTTTTATAGAATATTGTGAGATATATTCTCCATTGTGTGTTTAAGGATATCTATCCATGAATGCTAAGGGAATTCTAAGTAGAATATTGCGGGGTGACTGACAATTAGGGTTTCACCTGAGACTCTTATCTACAGGATCCCAATCTGTAAGTGTAACTGTATGTATGATATTTTAAGGTGTGAGAGTAAACCAACCTAGTAACAGACTTGGGAAGTCTTAAAGAAATCCACAATAATACTCATTCAGGGGGTTTAACACTCATTTATATGTGCACACAGATTCATTAAAGGAATATTATAAATAACCAAAAGACCAGGAGATTATTTATTAGCCAAAACATTGTCAGGGAAAGTAAATGGTCAAAACTGAATGATCACAATTAAAAGGCAAGACATCATTTAGGAGGTGAACACAAAATGAAAGTCTGAAACCAGGTGTTATATTTCAGCCAAGGTTCTTCTGTTGTCTGGCTTTCAAATGCTTGTTTTGTGTCTCTGTTGTACATATTTGATTTATTTGTATGTGTTGCTATTTCTTGTATTAATAAATTCATGTATGTATTTTATGTCTAAACCAGTAACGGCACAGTGAATACACTTGACTTGAGCATTCATAGTTTTCATCCTCTTTCTCTGTGTAGCATTTGTTTGCTCAGAGGTTGATGCGCTTGCTGCTTCCTGAGCAGCTCTTCTTTTCTCCACCAGTCCGCTTCTTCTCTTGTTTCATCAGCATCTTTTTGCGTTAAAACTGATTAAGTCATTGTTTGTGGTGCAATTACTTAGCATGTTTTCTTTAATTTTTCACTTATGCTGGCACTTAAGTCTTTAATCTGCCTCAAGAATGATTTAAGATATGAAGAGGTAGGGGAAGTGAAGCAAAGGTGGTAGGGAATGAGAATGGCGCCTGTACAATGCTGCCGAGAGATGATTCTACAATAAAATAAAAAGAGGAATAACCTTGGAGGTCAACCATCACCCTGAAAGCGGATAGTAGACGTCACATGGTATATGTATACCAAATTTCCGGTCAATCGGTCAAACGGTTTGCGAGCTACAGGTGATTTAAAATTCTGGACAGACAAATGGACAGCCACAGTAGCGTATTATATAAGAAGATAGTTTTTGTTTGGCTAAACACAGTTCTACAATTAAACTACACTGTGTCTGCATTAAGACTTTGACCAGATGTCCTCTTCCACATTGTTTGGAAGTTCATACTGCCTGCCCATTGATGTGCGTGGTGCATCAATGATCCTTAGGATATTCACAAGGGGGACCCTCTCTCAAGGGCTAACTGTAAGCCTCAGAGGGACCCTGAGAATGCATAAATATTCCTTGCACATCTTGTTCCTCCTCTGATATTGCATGAATGTTGCCCATCCACCAATGTTGGTCATAGGTACAAACAGCATATTTCCCACGAACAGTTTACGTGAGGCAGACACCTGATTTTATATCAGGTTGACCCATTGCTTTTGGATGATCCCACTGAAATCCACAATGACATCCTGCTGACCTGTAGATGGTTTGGCATGAGTGGAACAAATGAGTGGCGGCCTCTTGTTACAGGAATGGTGGATAACCTAGAACATCTTGTCTGCGGTGTTTTTCCACTTTACGACACTTCCTCTTTATCAAACCAGATGAACTGGATGTTCTCAATAATTTGGTTTAGGGTACCAATGTCTCGTTTTGTGCATTTATTAAATAACCTATGCTATTTCCAGTGGTAGAATTTTTTATGGTAGACTTTGTCATACATGGGGCAATATTTAGGCTGACTGGCTGTTCCAATTTTTTTTTCCCATTTTTATGCATTGTGCCACAATTTATGCATCATGTTTTTAGTCATTCAAAAAGTGAAAGGGGAATCTATCCCTCACTCTTTGATTTCAGGTGCATTTTTAAATGGTGCCTGAAACTCCATGGGAGCCACCTCCACTCCTTGCCCTTGTTTTAATTTGCGTCTAGCACATTTTCTGGATTATTGAATTGTGTCCCATTTTGGAACCATAGAAATTTGGTCAGCCTAGCTATATACCTTAGAAATATAGGCCAGAAATTTTTTTTTTTCATTTTAATGCTATAGGAATCAGAAAGTTTTAATTCAGGTACCTAGTTGCTAAAGTAAAATTATAACAGGAATAATACCTGTTAAAATGTGAAAGATTTTTTTATGGTCTAGTGTGTAGATACAGAGAGCCAAGGTTGTTCTAAAGCATAGGTTTTTAAACTATAGGTTGTGTTGTTTGAATTTCAGATGCACAGAGTCGTGATTCACAATAGTGCTTAATGGGAAAGGTTTACATACTATTTGTTAAGTGTCTTCCAGTGTGTTGCCATAGGCAGATAAAGCAAACACTTGCTGCAGTATGACCTGAGCTGGTGATTTTCCAAGAGGACGGGGTATGACCACTGCTGGCGACTCTCCAAGTGGGAAAAGGGGAAAACGGTTGACAGGAATTCTGGGTCTTGAGGACAGAATAAAGGCAAAGTTAGGTTGCGAGATGCCATAAATTTTCAGCAATCCATAAAATGGGAAATAGCAACTGTGGACTGATTGTTTTAGATGTTAAAGACATCTAATACTAAAGAACAAACACCTAAAACTGCATGCAGCTAGCATCAACAGTTTAAAAGTTACGACTTATGGAACACTGTCATTTTGTTTAGTAGCATTCGTTTTTACAGTAAAATTAGGACCACATCCCCTTTTTTAAGCCTCCATATCTCAGAAACTAAGGAAGGTACAAGCCTACAATCTGGACACTGTTATTGGGCACAACAGCATTATTTCCATAAAGTATGAAGCAAATTGGAAGTGGTTACTTGGGAACATTTTCTAAAATCTGTCAGTTTGACACAAATTGACTGAACATTGAATGCCATTTTCACGTGCATGTTCACCAAGGAACATTTGAGCAGACTAGTGAATTCTTATGTTGTTGCTCCCATTTAGCACTCAGCATTTTGAGCATTAAATGTCAATGGAGCTAACTCAATAGAAAAGGGTGAATTAAAACTTAAGGTTACACTTCAGTTTCGGTACTACAAAAACTGATCTATTACTTATATACGGTTATGTAACAAGACATTAAAAACGGCTTTTTTTGGTTTTCATGAGACTTATAAAAACATCAGTAAATGATTATTCATCTCTGTTGCCATGTAGCACATTGACGTAATGGTAAAATGACTTATAATATGCAGGATTCACAGATCATATACTAAATATATAATCAAAAGAAGTTTATCTCAGTTAAACCACCTGAGATCTCTCCAAAGTGAAGTTTTGTTAGTCAGTCACATTGCCAAGATGAATAAACACCTTACTGATATTTTATAAGTGTTATGAAGACCAAAAGAAATGCGTGTTAAGGTCTTATTACATAGTAATAAAAGTAGATGCATTTTTGCAGTACTTAAACTAAAAAGTGTTACCAAAATTAAAATTGAAAAGTAAACATTTCAAGTTTTGGTTAAAATTCAAATGTGGCAGAATTTCTTAGAATTTACTATATAATAAAACACTAATGTGTGTGTGTGTGTGTGTGTCTGGCAATCTGATTGTTCAGTTTGGCTTTGGTGACTGAAATGAAAAGTGAAGTGCAAGTGTAAGGCACCTGAGAAGGAGTACAAGCTCAGGAGGTGTCATGTCTTAGCCTGGGGTTCAAATTCATGTTTTATGTCTGTTTTTGATTCTTTTATTTATGTTAATGCTGCTTTTGTTGATTATGATTACAAATCCAAATCATATTATGTGATATCATCTACTGTTAGGTTTTGCTCCGTACTTATAAAATTTTTATTTTTATACTGTATTGAGGATTTGTTCTGTTTTGTGTATTGTATTGTATTGACCCCCTTCTTTTTGACACCCCCTGCACGCCCATCCTACCTGGAAAGGGGTCTCTCTTTGAACTGCCTTGCCCCAGGGTTTCTTCCATTTTTTCCCTACAAAGGTTTTTTTTGGGAGTTTTCCTTGTCTTCTTAGAGAGTCAAGGCGGGGGGGCTGTCAAGAGGCAGGGCCTGTTAAAGCCCATTGTGACACTCCTTGTGTGATTTTGGGCTATACAAAAATAAATTGAATTGTATTGTATTGTATTATGTGCATTTTCAGTTTGTTCATGTATGTAAGCTGCCTGTGTTATGTCCCATGTGTTTTGTAGGTGGCCTCCCAAAAGATGGGGCCACCTGCCAAACAGGATTTTTTGACCTTCTGCTATGTTCCTTTCGATTACATCTTTGCATTCTGTATTGAGACTTTGTTCACTGAGATTGCCAACTCTTTCTTGCCTATTGTACTCTGGTGCTTTTTGTTACAGAACATTTTGTGAAATTACAGAGTCAAGCAAAAAAAAAAATATGTTGATCATATTATTAATCCATCTGAATGAATTGTGTAATTTGTATTACAAAACTCATTTGAACGAATTACATAACTTGTTTGACTGGATTATTTTTATTTTTTTCCCCCTGACTCATATATGTAATACTGTGCATTGTTCTGTATTAATTTGTTTGAACAGATTATTAATGTTTTTCCCATTTTGCAGTCAATTTCTTATTACGGAGCCCCATACAGTTTTCCTGGCATACAGGTTAGTGAACTGTAAGGTGTGCGTTACAATCAGTGAACAGGAAGAAGAACTAGTAGGCACAGCGGTCTTTTGAGGAGTCCTGAAATGAGTTTCAAATGCAGGAGAACTTAAAAGAATGGATTTATAGAATTTTTCAGAGAAATTCTATTTCAGAGCCAGTGGTGGAAATGTTAATAGAAGAAAGGGTAAGTTTAAAATCTAGTCAATAATGGCACTGAACAGGGCGGAACAGACTGAAACTATTGGCTGGCTGTACTCTTCTGGTTCCAGTTCACTAAACTGCAGACCATGAAAAATAAACAGTTACTGAAATGAGAGTTGGGGGGGGGGGGTATAAAAATAATCAGTTCAAATGAATTATGTAATTTATTCAAACAAGTTACTAATTCATTTGAACGGATTAATAATTCATTAGAGTTTTTGTTTTTTTTGCCTGACACCTACAGGGCTTTGTATGAAAAAAATATTTTTTTATTTATAAAAATTCTGTTCTTGCCCATATTCTAGTTGAGGTTTGGTGGTATACAGCCCTCTAGTGGGCATTTTTGGACATTCTTTTGGAACTCTTTTGTGCCTGGGATCCTTAGTCAGTGACAGGAGGTACACTGAAAATAACCTTCCAAAACAAGAAGTATAAAAGTGAACAGGAGGAGAAAAAAGGCACATAAAAAATAATTACAGAGTTTGAGAAGCCAGTTTTATGGGAGCACACTTGAAAGAAGGAGCACCAGCCAAAAGAGGTTCAGACACAGGAGGAGAAGAAGAACGGTGCTAATGATAAATGTAGGGCAAGAGATATCAGATTAGGTCAAGTTGGGGAGCATGCACCGGTACAGTGCATTGCCGCACCCACCATATGACAAAACAGTTTCGGATCCTGGTTGGCAACCCCCCAGGCAGACACTTGCTTCAGTCCCACCCCCGTGAAATGACCATTTTATCTGTCACAGCCAGGTGTTACATAGGCATCCCCTTGGCCACCCACGTAACAATGAGAATCCTGCGAGCCTGATCACCCTCGGAGAATCAAGCCACAAGGCCATAGTGCCATAACTGACGTTCCCTCACATTGAAGGTACTGTGCCTCATTTGGGACTCCATGAGGAATTGCTTGTTTGACACAAAGTCAAACCAACAGTACCCAAGGATTCTCCAAAGAGACACAGTATCGGAGTCCATTCTTTGTTTCAGATCACACATCCATGTCTCTCAACCATATAGAAAACAGGAAGCACCAGGACTCTAAAGACTTGGACCTTCCTCCTTTTGCATAGATATCGGGAGCTCCGCACACCCCTTCCCAAGGACCTCCTGACCCCACCATGCTCTACCAATCCATCTACTAACTTCATAGGAAGAGTCACCAGAGACCTGAATATCACTGCCAAGGTAAGTAAACCTCTCAACAATTCAACATTCTCACCACAAACAGACACACTGCTGATGGCTGTGCCCAAGAGGTCATTAAAGGCCTGGATTTTTATCCAGGACACTCGCAATCCCAGACACTCAGGCTTCTCGCTCAGTCTCTCGAGTGCCCCGATCAGAGCCTCCAGTGATATCAAACATGTTTTAATTTTTTCTATTACCTGTCCTCAACTGGTAATGTGGTTAGTAAGAGAATACAAAAGGTCAACTTACTAAACCATGAGATAAATTAAAAGTAACAATGAAACACCAATTGAGAAACTGATTGGAATAAAAACCTAGAACCACAGGACCCTGTAGGATGAGCCTGGGAACCACTGGTTGACCGTTTAATTTGAGATACACTACCAAAAACTAGAAAAAATTATAGTGGAGGTTGAACATGTATCAGAAATGCTTATTATTTTGAGTGGTTTAAAATGCAATTTACAGCATCAGTGCTGCATTACTGCTGCTGTTATTATGGGACGTTATCACTTGGCCAGTGCATTTGTGTTTGTAAATATGTGATTCATTCTAAGATTTTTTGAGTATTTATTTTTCAATTATAAGCCTTTTGAAGATTAGAACAATTGTGAACAGACAATTCAGCCCAACAAACTTGTCTATCCTATTCACCTTGATTGTCAGAAATAGTATCAAGTCAAAAGATGCTGCTATGTGTACATATTGAAAGAAAACAAATGTGTTGGGGTTTCTGATTTAACACTGAGGATATGATTGAAACATATCATTTCACCAAATTTTTGTTTTAATTGAAAAAAATGAAGGAGAATTAAACATTTAAGCATGTTAAAGGTGCAAGGCCTCTAATCTTTTAGCAAATTCTTGGGCCCTTGAGCAAGACCCTTAGCCTGAATATTGTTCTAGGGGTACTGTACAATGGCTGAACCTCCATTGTGACATCCAAAGGTCATGCAAAAAGACAATATCTCTAGGGGATTAATAAAGTATATATCAAATGTTCATGTTAGTCTCAACATTTAATACACAATGGAAGATCCATTAGTACAGCCCAAGTATTCAGAAACCTTCACTTTATGCACACTATATTGTATGGTAGATTTAAAATTATATACATATAAGTATTCCAACCCTTAATTCAGCACTTTGTAGTACCTTTCAGTCCATTTGGCATCAATTACAGCTTTGATTCTTCTGAGGTAAGTATCTGGATTTGGGCAGTTCAGCCCACTCTTCCTGGAAGATCTTCTCAAGCTCTGTTAGATTAGATGGTAGTGCCTGTAAACTGTCTTCTTCATGTCTCTCCATAGATGTTCTATGGGGTTTTAGTCTGACCTTTGGCTTGGCCACTCCAATGTTGTCATAGCTTCATGCTTTGGGTCATTGGGATGCTGAATGAACCATCATCCCAGTCTGAGGGTGTGGAGAAGGATTACTTCAAGGACCTCTCTGTATCCTTCCCTCAATTCTGGCCAATCTCCCAGTCCCTGCCATTGAGAAGCACTCCCATAGCATGGTGCTGCCATCACCATGTTTAACCATAGGGATGATACATTAAGCAGGTGATGAGTAGTTCCTGTTCTTCACCAGATATAATGCTTGGAGTTCTGCCTGAAGAGTTCAACTTTTGTCTCATCAGTCCAGAGAATCTTTTCCCTCATGCTCTTAGAGTCCTTACTTTACTTGGGAAGCACCAAATGGAAGTGGAAGCCACTATACTATAAATGCCCGAATGATGGAGTGTTGCTGAGATGGTCATCCTTCCAAACTGTTCTCATATCTCAGCAGAGGACATCTGAAGTTCTGTTAGAGTGACCATTGGGATCTTGGTCACCTCATGACCAAGGCCCTTCTTTCTCTGATACTCAGTTTGACCAGACTACCAACTCAAATAATAGTACTGGTGACTCCAAACTTCTTCCATTTCATAAGTATTGGGGCCACTATGCTTCTGGGAACACTCAAAGCTTAAGAAATGCATTTATATGGATCTATGCATCACTACCACTTGATTGTGTAGGTCTACATAGGGTTTCTTGGATTTCATTGCTTAGCTTTTGTCCTGTGAACAAGACAAGACGTGTGTGTCTTTCTAAATAATGTCCAATCAATTCAGTTTTCCACATGTGGACACCAATCAAGTGCTAGGCACATCTCAATGATAATTAAAGCAAATGGGAGGCACCTGGCCGCAATCTGAAGTACCACAGCAAAGCATCTGAATACTTCTATAAATGAGAGATTTCAGTTTTTGATTTTTAACAGATTTGCAAACCTTTCTGTAAACATGTTTTCACTTTGTCATTATACGTTATTGAGTGTAGCCCTCCAAAAAATGTAATTGTAATCTTCTTTTGTGCTACACTGGTTCTCTAATTTTGAGCACTGTGTTTTCCACAAAATAAATGTGCCTAGATTATTTTGTAAAACATGCTAGTAGAACAATGATATACCCACAGCTAATATTCCTTCAGATCTTGAGCAATGAGGATTAACAATATTTCACAAAAAGCAAGTGTGCCTAAATTGTTCTCTAATTTTGAGCATTCCTGTAGATTAATTGGCAACTACCAAATGGCCTGATATGGTTGGTTCTTGCTTTGCACTGAATGATCGCTTAACTGCGAATATTGCTGCGAATATCGCTTAACTGGGAATATTGTTAGAATAAATAAGAGAAGAAGTCGGATAGATGGATGAGCACTGCAAACCCACCTAATGTGAAGTGTGCTGTATGTAAATAAACTGAGAAGAACATTGCTAACAAATCAAATTGCAATGTGACGTGATTAGCACTTGTAGTATACTCTGTATGTGACAATAAAGATCCTATAAACTTGTAGACCAACAAACCTATCAATGACCTTACTTCATTGTCGGAAGCAAGCCTGGGACCTGTTTGTTTCTCCACCCCATCATTTACTGCTGTCTCTGCAGCAAAGCTCACACATTATGACAACACCACTTCTATTATCGTGAGACTTTGTCTAATTACTATAAACACACATCACATTTTGATTCAAGTCAGTCAGTCAGATCTTGATAGATGACAGCACCCTGACAGCCTAATGGAGTCTCTAGGGAAGAATCTTCTTTCCTTTCGATCGCCAAAGACAATGGCAGCACTACAACAGCAGCATTACGTGTCCAGCCGGCTACAAGAAAATATGACTCTGAGAGAGAGAAACCAGCAGTTTAATCGGGATAACCTCTTAAACTACCTCAGAGAAGACAAGATACTGGAAGCCAGTATGGTTTGTGCAGATCGTGTTGAAAACAGACGACACTTGAGGAAACTGAATAATGAGTACTATGAGAGGAATTTAGAGAATGCCATTGAGATGGAAGAAAACGAAAAAGAGATCAAAAGAAAACAACTTGAAAGAGATGAACTGATGGCTAAAGAACACATAAGAATAGAAAATGAAATTCTAAAAGATGAAAAAATTAGACAACAAGCAAGGGAGAACAGTGAAGAGATCCGTGAACTGGAACTAAAGCTGAAATGTGCCTATGTGTTCAAAGAAAGAGCAGAACAAATGGCAAAAGCCAAAGCTATAAAATGTGAGCAACTAAAGCATGAAGCTGAAATGGCCAAGAAAATGAAATGCGAGTTTGAAAGAGAAAGAGAAAAGGCGAAGAAGCAGCTAGAAAAGAAGCAGTTTGAAGAGATGATGAAGTATCAGGAAGGTCTAGAGATACAGCTTGAAGAAGAAGAGAAGAAGAGGCAAGATCAGTTGGAGGAATTTTTGAAAGATAAGATGATGGTTGATGAAATTGTTAGAAAGATCTATGCAGAAGATCAAGAGCAGAGGCGCAAAAAATTGGAAAAAATGAAGACCGCCTGGCAGGATATTGATGATTTTGCTCAACAACAAGCAGTGTGGAGACGTAGAGAACTTGAAAAAATGGAAGAGGAAAACAAGCGAATAATAGAATTCATGAAGTTAAAGCAACACAGAGAAGAGACCAGAAAGGCCCAACAGAAAGAAAGAAGCGAAAGAAAGCAAGTTTTGCAGCAACAGATTGCCCAACAACTTAAAGCAGAACAGAAACAACGTGAAGAAGAAGAGCAGTTCATCCTAGAGTTGTGCCATCATGAAAAAGATGAGGCTGAAAGGCAGAAAGAAATTCAAGACATGGAGAACAGAATTCGCAAGCGGCTCGAGCTGAAGCAGATATTTCGTGATCAAATAGATTTTAAGAAGTTGAGGAGACAGGCTGAAAAAGAGGAAGAAGATGAATACAGACGGCAGTGGATGGCTAAGTTTGCAGAAGAGGACCGTATTGAACAAATGAATGCCCAAAAACGGCGAATGAAACAGTTAGAGCATCGCAGAATCATTGAGAAGATTCTGGAAGAACGAAGACAGAGACTCTTGACAATCAAAGAGCGAGAAAACGAGGAGTATAAAAATGAACTCAAGTGGGAAGCTGACCGCCTTCAAATCATTGAGGAAGAAAGACAGAATCTCCTTAAACAGCATGCCACTAAACTTCTGGGATTCCTTCCTAGCGGTATATTCAAAGGAAAGGAAGATCTGGAGCTTTTCGATGAAGATTTTCAGAAGAATTTCCTGAAGAAAGACCCGGAGACAGTTTTGCATGCGGCTGGAGACAACAAATAATCTTTACTTACATTAAAAAGAATTTAGATGTTTAAATGAGTTCTGCAGTTGTATGAGCAGACACACACACACAACATCTTAGTTTTAGGGAATATGTAGGGTGTGTGGAAGTAATTACACCCATTACAAAAGTTTATGTAATAAAATGTAGACTTTATAAATTAAATCCTTCTCTTTTTTCAGTTTGTAATCCAGATCATTACCATCAGTTTTAAACAATTGCAGCAAAACTTGTATTTGAAATTTTGGGCTTCACACATTTTCATAAAGAAAGAGTGACGACATCTTGAATTTTACTTCAATGTGGCAGCAGCACTGGCTGTGATGTGATAACTGTGCTGAGCGGAACATTTATGTTCTGGTAAGGCAAGTCATTATTTAGTGCCAATGTTTTTATATTCACACCACATATTTTAAATAGCAACGTCTTTAAAACTGCTTAATTGATCATGAATGTGGAATATTAGTGTATTTTAAGATAGTGCCAGTTATATTACCTTTTAAAGGACATTGGAAATTTTTTTTTAATTTTGAGCAATTCCCATTTTATTAAGTATATATTTTCTTATGCTCCTTTTGCATGTTTTTGATATTCTAGAATATATTAAAGCATTTTCTTTAATTTTCAAGTACAGCCAATGTTTGCATAATTAGATAAGTAAAATATATATATTTATACTATTCCCTCTGTTTATGTCCTTGTATATAGTATTTAGTGTTAGTGCAATTTAAAATTTTGAATAATTCAAATATTTGTATAAGTATTTGAATAAAATTTATATTATTTTAATTTTATTGTATAAATAATTCCAATACCTCTTTAAGCAGTTAAGTAAAAGAAATATTCTGTGTCTATGAATAATATTCCATGTGATATTTTTTATACTTCATTATCTGTGTAATATAATATGATATTCTCTTAGGATAGTCTGTCCATTTATTATATTTGTTGTATTATTATATGTGATTATCTGTATATGCTATTATTTTATATAATATTCATTTTTTATGTTTGATCTGATTATTATGTATGCTTTTCTGAATAATAATTCTATATGGTATTCTGTCCATTATTATATTTAGTCTCATTATTATAGGTAAATTATCTATATAAAATAGTATACTATAGGATATTCTCTATGCTTGTTATGCGTGCTCTGATTATTATATATGACAATCTGTATAATATAATATTCTGTATGACAATCTCTATACTTAGATTTGATCTGATTATGATATGATTTGATATGATTATCTGTGTTACATTCCTATGTGGTTTTCTATACATTGGGATCCTTGATTGGCCAATTGTGAGTTTTTGTGCCTGCTGATGTCTTGGTGTTCCCTTCTTGTGCTCAGTGCCAGGCCCTGGCACCCTGTTTGTAATGGAGTAGGAAATGATTGCCTGCACTTTTGTTTAATAAAGAATAAAGTGTCTGACATCACAACAGGGTGCACCACTCTGCTTGGAAGGAGTGACCAACTTTTTTGTACTCCTAAGGCCCCCTTATACAGTACTTTGTTTTTTGACTTTTGGTTTCTTACATACTCAAATGACAAGTCGAGCAATCCATAATAGTTAAAATGGTACAACACCCTACCACTATTTACATATTCAAACAATGATTAAGTGATTAATTAATTAAGTGATTAACAGTGATTAAGTAAAGGGAAACGTGAGAGGCACCTAAAAGAGAGCAACCTGCCTGTTTGCTGCTTTGTTTCAGAGATCTTGCTACACCATTTTTCATCAGCCTAATTTAATAGTTATAGAGGTGAAGCAGAGTTCTGGTACTTTTTCAGTTTGTTTAAGGTTTTGTAGTATTCAGAAATGCTGCATAGTTAATGGTGGCTCAGCTTGATGGTAGATGGGTTAGCTTTACAACTCCAGGGACACGGATACAGTTCTCAACCCTCTGAGTGTCGCCATGCATTGTTTCATTTTCCTTATACACTCCAAATACATGATGGATCAGTTATCTGCTAGCTCTACACTTGCTCACGTCCCCCTGCCCAAGTTTGATGCTTGCCACTCAGTGTTGCTGAGTTACATTGAAGGAAAAGTGGAGTGTCCATATGAAATGAAATTGCCTTGTTTGTAAGTTATGAACTTTATTACAAAGGTGGTGGACACTCCAAACAAAACAGGAGTTTTCATTTTGAAGATTTTAAATCTAAATTACAAAGCAGAGGCCTGTTAATTTAAGTGCCATTTAGCTTGTTTCTGGTACTGCTGTTGTACAATCCAGTCCCTTATGGCCCTCAATTTAAATATGTTTGAAACTGCATTTGGTGGATGTTTCTGTGTACATATAAATAGGGAGTACTCCTACTACAACAACAACAACAACAACAACATTTATTTATATAACACATTTACATACAAAAAGTAGCTCAAAGTGCTTACTACACACCTCCTTGCATTTCCTTTCAATGCCTTAGAATCTATCTAGCTACATTGTATGGCTTGACATTTATGACTGTATTAATAGCCCTTAAAGATTATTTCTGCCAGGAACATAACCTTCCTCTGTAATTTTTTTTTACCTAAATTACCTGCATTATCAATTTTCTGTTCATTTTTTCATTCCTAGACAAGAGGAGGCCTGTTCTAATAGCTTTGGATTGCTAGTCACTCAGTGCATGACGCACTTGTAAATGTAGGCACAATGGGACAGTTTTGTCCTAACACAGAGTCTTGGAAATGTCAGTAGAAACCTAAGAAAAGAAATTAGCATTCAGAAGAAGAGGATGAGCAAACACCATGCATTCAGGTACCAAGAACTGAACCCAGACACTATAAGAGGTGAGGCAGCAGCACCTAATGCAGATGTTATGCCAGTTAAAGTTAATAAGCCAGGACTGTACAATTCACCTTGAGGCTATGTCACATTACACAACCTTTCCAGTAATTTGAAGTCATAGCCTTAATTTACACAATTGTAGTGAGTTGGAGGCTTCTGTAAAGCTGGCCGCCTTGTAGCAGCGCTACTTTAATTGCCTTCAATTGTACTTAAGTGCTCTATTTAAAAACAAGCCAGAAAGACACAGAGGGAATCGTGATCATCTGTGTATATTTGTTTCTACACATCACTCACTATTAGATTACAACTACAATCACCCGTGGATTACAGTTTCATTCTGGGTTTATGTGCTTTTCATTGCCTGCTTGTTCATGCTTTGTCATTGGAGTTCGTGAACATTTTGTCCAGGGAGCGCTCCCAACTTCTTATCTTCACGCAACACTTGAAACACAGTAGGACAAATCTTTCACTTGGCATCTGAATTCATACTCTCTGCCATTCATACCTTTTGTATTGAACTGTGCTGGTTATTGTCTAGTGCTTAGTGCTTCATTTGTGTAGTGTTCGTAAATTATTATCAACGTCAGGGGAATTGGGGAGTGCTTTTGCGTACGCATTAATATTGTTTTTATTCCTAATTATTTGCTTAAAATATGGTTTAATATCCTTTTATATCTTTATTATGGATCTATTCTTTGAGCCTCTTTATCAGTATCTTTGTGTGTTAGTGTGTACATGCCAGGTTCCAGGGCTCCCCAAAGAAAATAATTAGGTATCTTCGGATGGTGTGAATTTTAGCATCCTTGCGACCGCTACAGCCTAATGCAATGTGCCTAAAGACTGGGACCAACTAATCTGTGACTGGCTAGGGCTAAAATAAAACAGGTTTAATGTTGTTTTTAGCTACGGGGGCAGACCGTGTGTGCATTACAGCTGACAACCAGTGAATGCTTATCCGGATGTTCAATGCATGAACTTTTCATACAGAACAGGGGCTCATCTGACTAATTTCTATTTTTTTTTTGTATTAAAACAGAATGGGGAAAAAGGGGTTGAGAATGTGGCTGAACTTGGAACAGCTTTCAACCCATTCATACAGCACCAGCTCCATCAGGCAGCACAAGGGCTTTGGATCTCACAAATAGAAGAATAGCCTGTCTGTCTAATATCTTATGTTTTACATACCATAACAGAATGGAAAAAAATAAAAGGCAGACAGTGCCGTTAACTCATTGCAGCTGTTAACCCTTCGTACAGCCTCGGCTCCATCACGCACCATGCTAAAAAAAACAAAAAACAAAATTGCAAGTAGGACAGTGGTAGCCTGCTAGCCAAGCGTTTAAACTGACATGGTCCGGCAATGTGATCAGTGACTCTGGTTGCCTAATCTGACATACCCCATGAGTAGAATGTGACATTGGCCTTTCAGCATTGGGATATTCAGTCCTGGCTTTCAATCCCACCTCTAGCTGTTTGGCTGTTTTATTTAAACAATGTGAAGATCATAATTTTTGTGTGCTGTCTCTTGACTTGATTTGCAGTGTTAAACATCTGTTCTTACTTAATCCTATTCTGGGTCACAGAAGCTGAATTCTTTCCCTGCAGCACCAGATGCCAAGGTTGCAAACCAAACATTGACATATGAAACCACATAAACTAACAAGTCCAATTTAGAATTGCCAGATTAATATAGAATGCATGTGTCTGGAGATATGGCAGGGAAGCAAGAGTCCTAATACAGGTATAGCTCGGTACATACAGCAACCAGGCTATTATGTCAGTTCTGAAAAGTTCATGTTCATTGAATTATTAAAAGTTTAAATACTGGGGAATAGAATGTTCTGGAGGAGCCATCTGAGAAACCTTATTTAACCATAAAAATGTTATACTCCTTGATCTATGACCCCATAAAGCAGCATGAAGAGCAAAAGGTCAGCCCATCTCACAGATGTGACCAAACCTTCAAGCCTAAATTAGATGAAACTTGACCCAAGAACCTCTCATCTGGCAGCCCTGTATGAAACAGGCTGCGATTATTCAATATCCACTTCAACTGTCATTTTGTTTTCTTTTCAAGTTGTGCGAATCGTTACTTGATGCCTAAATGTATTGCTGTTTTGTAGCTGAGTAATTTGTACACAGGAGTAGTTGTAGAACCACAACTGGTCACACCTTGTAGTGCGAAGCCAGTTGAGTAAAGGCTGCCATGAGCTTTGTGATGCACCCAGCTGTTGTAATACTCGCTGTGTGGACTTTGGATTTTTTTCCTATGAGCTGCAATGTCAATGACAAACTCAGAGGCACAAACAGAAAGGCTGTTTCATGTGGGTGCTTTGCTCAATGAATCAGTATGTTCAGTAAATGAAAAACGACATGTCAAAGTGTTGGGGTTCCAGTCCCGTTTAATGGCAATAAGGTGGTGAAAAGATTGACAACTGAGGTGGTCAGACAATGACACTGATCTCCCATCTAGGCTCACTTTTATCCCACAGTGATCAGGAGGGCTGGTGATTTCTTCATGTCTTGTCTGCCTCATGGATGAGCTCTCACTAAGGTCAGAAAGTAAGTGGTTAGCAGTGCTGCAGTACTCCTATCTATCACCTGTGTAACCCTATATTTAATCCCCATAACTGTCTCCCTATGCTCATGTGTATGGCAAGTAATCATATTTATTTATATAGCACATTTTCAAACATGAAAGTAACTCAAAAGTGCTTTACAAAAATAATGGCTAAACAGAGTTACAAAAGAAAGTTGAAAAATAAAGGATGTAGAAGAAATGTAGAAATAGGATTCCGTTATTACCAATTGATTATGTAGTGTGTGTTTAAACAGTGTATGTTATGAGATTTTAAAGGAATGGAAGACAATGTTTTGAGATAAGGGTACTACTCACTAATCATGACATGTTGCCTGTTGATTAGCACAAGTAAGTATCTTACTATACTCTGCTCATTGACAATAAGGACTCTAAAAACTTACAAAATGGGCTATTGTTCCACAAATTCCTTATGTGTCATCTTGAAGGATTCTGTACAAACTTGCAGGACCACAATTGTAATAAGCATTTCAAATGAACATAGGATGTCTTCTCTGGACTGCACTCAGAGATAACAGAAGTAACAAAAAGAAACAAAATGTCCACAAGGACTTCCCTCTAGGTTCACCTGACTATAGGTGCTTTTCCTCTGCAGGAACTTTTTTTTCAGGAACCAGGGACAAATTTGGAAACTTTTGTAGCACTCCCACTACAGGAACTCAGGCCATTTGTAGTTCCTGTTAGGTAGTTCCTGGTATTGTTTTTAGAGTATGTACTTTTCATTGTTCCAGGAACTATCTTATAAAATGTGCTAACTGGTTAATCACAGGTACTGGTGCCATCTTATAAATCTGTTAGTAGTTTGGATACTGAAGAATTAACTTTGAAGATGGATTGCAGTTTGGATACTGAAGAATTAACTTTGAAGATGGATTGCCACACTTTGCTCTGCATCACTCTTCATAGCCAGCTCCCTGGTATACTCCACCATGCGCTGCATCAAATCATTAACGTCCCCTGGGAACTCCAGATGGGTTGAAAATAATACAATACAATACAATACAATACAGTTTATTTTTGTATAGCCCAAATTCACACAGGAAGTGCCACAATGGGCTTTAACAGGCCCTGCCTCTTGACAGCCCCCCAGCCTTGACTCTCTAAGAAGACAAGGAAAACTCCCAAAAAAACCTTGTAGGGAAAAATGGAAGAAACCTCGGGAAAGGCAGTTCAAAGAGAGACCCCTTTCCAGGTAGGTTGGGCGTGCAGTGGGTGTCAAAAGAAGGGGTTCAATACAAGTATACAGAACAGAACAAATCCTTAGTACAGCATAATAATAAAAATTTTACAAGTACGGAGCAGAATTTAACAGTAGATGATATCACATAATAAGATTTTGATATTTTTAGAGTCCTGGAGACCTCATCCGTCAAGCTGCCTCCCCATTTGGCCATTCCGCGGCTGAAACATTGCTCGGCCAGCCAATCCGATGAAAGGGCCCCTCTAATAATAACACCTGATCACACAGCATTTCTCACTCCTTCACTCTTTATCGAAGCCTTCCTGGTGCATCACTCAATGCACTGTACTGAAGCAATAATCACCCCTTGTGAACTCCCAAATGCACCTCACTTTGCATTGCATCACTCTTCTGTGCATGTCAGATATTTTGCATTAAGTTTTCAGTTTCTGTTGTATGGTGGGAACACAACACACAAAGTCATCTGGGACCACAATACGTCATATAGGAACTCATTGGTACCTGAAAGCAAAGTTCCGGCAGTGGGAAAATGCCGTTACGGAGTGCATGCTGTGAACACACAGGACTAAGCACTGAGCTCTAGTGCTGTGATACAAGAACGGGCACCCATTATTTTCACACACTTTTGCTGTTGGAAACAATATTCAGCATAGCATTAACCATTTTTTTATCAGTTTGTACTATTTTAAATAAATATCTCTTATTCATGCATTTTTGGCAGACTGACACCACATACTGGTTTAATTCCTGCTTTGCAGTCACTGTTGCTAGAAACTAACATTTGGTCCTAACCCTGAATTTAACCATGTATTTGGGTTAGGGTATCAAAGTAAATTCATTGTCAGATGGGTTGGTCCATGGATTGACATATCTTTACACCTTTTGCTCAAAGCTTTAATATAAATGTTTTTAACATGTGTGTAATAAATAGTCTTTAAACACAAGAACCCTGTTTTTGTGGTTTGTTTTTCATGTTGGCTTATTTTTGTAATGTTTAACGTTATTACCATCTTGTTTCTTTTGCTTACATGATGCTTTATTTAGCATCACATGATCACATCTGTCACATTGCTCACATGACTGGATTTGATGCTATCAATTAGGCAACAGTCTAAATGTTTTCTGTTCCTTGGTGGGTATGTGTCTCGAGTATTATCATAGTTAGCTTATTTTCTTAGCAGCACCTAGGAATAGGTTTTCCTTATTCTCTTGACATTTGCTTTGAATTCTTTGGTTTCTGATTCCCTAATTATGTTGGGATCTTTATGATTTTGACAACTTCGTACTGCTGACCACATCTTTTGCCTACATATATCATCTCTTGGTCTTTTCTTCACACTAATTCTCAGGCACTCTATACATTACATCATCAGTAAAATTTCATTGGATTAAACAGGTTAGAAAATGGATAGACAGATGACACGAAAAAATATGTAATGAAAGCCTAAGCTATTTTCCTAAAG
>JANRMT010062791.1:24906044-24999035 GCA_026402145.1 Polypterus bichir lapradei
ATAGATAGAGAGAGAGAGAGAGATGACAACAACACTCATATCAATGACAAAACAATTACATTAACAATCATGTTACGTTATTTTTAAAATATTTCCTTTTCTTTTTCATAACTTCTTTAACACACTACTTCTCCGCTGCGAAGCGCGGGTATTCTGCTAGTGATGAATAAATAAGGAAAAGAAATCCATATGAGTTTCATAACATAGATATAGAACTAGTAGAAAAGTAGTGTCTTTGTATACAATATCATATAGTAAGTTTCTATAGATCAGTATGATGATAAGGTCAGATGGCTGGATGGACAGGAAAAAAAACTGTTAAAAGTGTAGAAAACAATCTGATATTTCTACAAGGAAATGCGTGTTTCATTGTGTGAGAAAGTGAAGTGATTTGCTGATTTGCAAATATTTTAATTATATTAATTAGAAATCACTATGAGGGACTATGTTCCCACTACCATCACCTTCTAAATCCCTACACACCTATTCAAGTCCCATTGAGTGAGAAATGAATTTGGGGGTGGGGGTTCACAGAATAGGGGCTGGGCACAAAATATTTTTATTTGGCCAGATATATAAAGAAGACCTGGGGCCTCATGTATAAACCGTGCATGCACACAAAAATGTTGTGTACCCCCGTTTCCACGCTCACATCGCGATGTATAAAAACTAAACTTGCTGTAAAGCCACGCACATTTTCACACCAGCTCAATCCCTGGCGTACACAAGTTCTCTGCTTGTTTTTGCAAACTGGCAGCACTTAGCGTCAAAGCAGTGCTATTTTTCCATTGTGGTTTCCTTTTATTTTTTAGATTCACATCACTGATGCGGCTTTATCAAATACACTGAAATTAACCACATATCATTTATTAGTTTAAGGCATCTGATTGTAATTAACCTGTAGCAATATAGTGGTCTACGGAATGGCCAAACTGTTCCAAATACCATAGCTGCTTTAGCGTTGTTACTCTTACTGCACCACTTGGAGTATTTATCCCACTGTATCTGAGTGTGGAATCACAGCTCTACAGCAGCTGATCGGAAAGAGGATTATCGGTATACAGTATCAAGCACACTGCTCCTTCAGAGCCTTTCCTGTACTGACTTTGTGGTTCAGAAACATTTTCATCGAGCTCTAAACACAATCAGTCCATCAAGTGCTCCTTGTAGAACTGTTTGTTCTTATTAGTACAGTCACCTCACTGTAACCTTGCAATACAGTTATAATATTGCACCACCTGAGCCACTTTATAAAGCGCATATTTACATATGATGATGACTGGCTTTTAAGTCGATTTAAATTTCCAAGCGCTATCTTCTTGGAGTTCTTGATATCATTTTTAAGATGAAATGCTGCAAAGTATGTTCATTACATTATACAGGTAAAATTTTAACATCATTTAAATAATTTATATTGTAAATAATTAAACATGTGAGGACAAGATGGACAGCGGTAGTGACGAGCTGGCGCCCCCATTCTTGCCTTGCATTGTATGTTTGCTGGACTGGCGCAACCCAGGATGGAAAGATGGATGGAATAATTAAACATGTACTATGAAGATATTTCAATGTTCCTTAAACGTACTGAAGAATCGGCGTTCTAAGCTTTCAGATGACTTGACATCTATTACAGAGTTGATTGTGTGGCGATTAGTTACTTGGAGAAAGAAAAGTAAGGACAGGAATTGGGGGTTAGTACATTTGGAAGGGACAGTACTGCTGCAATAAATTATTTCATCGAAGGTCGCGCAGCAAGCATCTTGCAGGAGGCTGGAACAATCTCTGAACGGAGCGCCAGCTCATCACTATCACTGTGCCACTGTGTTCCCATGTTTAATACATGCTTTAATTCCTATCATCAAGAAAATGATACCAAGTTTATATCTTAGTATTTAAATTGTTCAGAGAGTTGTAATATGTAATGGATTCTGTGTCCTGTCGGAGGAAAAGAAAGCCCATTTAAGAAGCACATAGTGATTCACATACATAGAGTACATGAAAGAACACATAGAATACACAGCATTTAACGTGCTACTTTAGTTACGATGGGATTTGAGAAACTAGTAAATTAAACGATTTTAAGGTGAAGTTTATAATGTCTTACTTTAATGCCAAAATAAACTATGTGATTAAAGTGGAAATTTCGAGATTAAAGTTGGCATTTCAAGCTTTTTTTTCCACTGTGTCCCAATTTTTTTTTCTTTTCTCTGTACCCTAATAAGCTTCCATATAACATTCACATGGTGGGCTATGACTCGCTTTTTCACAGCGACTTTGGTATCTGACAACTTCTTTTTTATTTTGGGCACTATGCGACTTTGTGAACTTTAACTTTCGAGTTTCTCTGACACGCTATGTCACTCGATCAACTTCCTTTTGTTGTTTATACCACTGTTTAAACAAACAAATAATACGTTTTTCCTTGCCTCCACTTGGTATTCGGTGAAATTCTTCTATTTCCCCCTGTGCTTTTGCCATTTTCTTTTCACAGAACACAGAAGTTAAGGGCTATTTACAGTTAGGTCCATAAATATTTGGACAGAGACAACTTTTTTCTAATTTTGGTTCTGTACATTACCACAATTAATTTTAAATGAAACAACTCAGATGCAGTTGAAGTGCAGACTTTCAGCCTTAATTCAGTGGGTTGAACAAAAAGTTTGCATAAAAATGTGAGGGAACTAAAGTATTTTTTGAGCACAATCCCTTTATTTCAGGGGCTCAAAAGTAATTGGACAAATTAAATAACTGGAAATAAAATGTTCATTTCTAATACTTGGTTGAAAACCCTTTGCTGGCAATGACAGCCTGAAGTCTTGAACTCTGCCAGGCCTTTACTGCAGCGGCTTTCAGTTGCTGTTTGTTTGTGGGCCTTTCTGTCCGAAGTTTAATCTTCAACAAGTGAAATGTATGCTCAATTGGGTTAAGAGCAGGTGACTGACTTGGCCATTCAAGAATTTTCCATTTCTTTGCTTTAATAAACTTCTGGGTTGCTTTGGCTGTATGTTTTGGGTCATTGTCCATCTGTATCATGAAACTCTGCCCAATCAATTTGACTGCATTTAGCTGGATTTGAGCAAACAGTATGTCTCTGAACACCTCAGAATTCATTCGGCTGCTTCTGTCCTGTGTCACATCATCAATAAACATAGTGTCCCAGTGCCACTGGCAGCCATGCATGCCCAAGCCATCACACTGCCTCCACTGTGTTTTACAGATGATGTGGTATGCTTTGGATAATGAGCTGTTCCATGCCTTCTCCATACTTTTTTCTTGCCATCATACAGGTAGAGGTTGATCTTGGTTTCATCTGTCCAAAGAATGTTTTTACAGAACTCTGCTGGCATTTTTAAATGTTCTTTAGCAAAGTCCAATCTAGCCTTTCTATTCTTGAGGCTTATGAGTGGCTTGCACCTTGCAGTGCACCCTCTGTATTTACTTTCATGCAGTCTTCTCTTTATGGTAGACTTGGATATCGATACACCTACCCCCTGGAGAGTGTTGTTCACTTGGTTGGCTGTTGTGAAGGGGTTTACGTTCACCATGGAAATGATTCTGCGATCATCCACCACTGTTGTCTTCCGTGGACGCCCAGCGGGGTATTGCACAAAACCAAGATAAGGAATTAAGCTGGGATTTTCTGGTTATCCGGGCTGAATTTAGCCCTGACTCGGTTGCATGAAGGGAGGCTAAATTAATCTACATTAAGTTACTATGGAGATTTACACTTTGCAGCTAGCCTGCTCCAGAGCAGGCTAACAACCAGGCTAAGATTAATCTTAGTGATTTATCGGCTAGTTCCTCCCTAAATCCTACTAGATATTAATGTGTTTTAGGCATTTCATGGTCCTGCATTAAAAAACTAGATATACTGTCATTCATCTATTTATGCGTACTGTTATTTTAGTTATTATTGAAAACTGCTGTTCATTTCACTGTCAGAGGTTTGATGAATATATATATTATTCGAGATTTAAAGAGATTTAAAACACCCAGTGAGGAAAGCACATTTTCCTGAGCAATTATTACTTTGCTGTCCACAATGAATGCCAACACAGTGCAAAAGAACTATACAATACAATATGAGAAATAGAATATAGACTATGTATATCTATATATGCAAGTATACAGTAGAAATGTATTGTTGAATGATAAAAAATATCAATATATTATATTTTATTGCAGTTGATGAGATAATAAGAAATGGCTCCTCAATTTGCAAATGTGGTTTCAATTAAGTCCGTAACGAGGTCAATACGTAGTATATATAGACTAAAGATTTGTGTGTTTCCTATCCACAATGGCTTGCCCTTTGTTGAATGATGTAGTTGATGAGGAAGTTTTAATACTCAGACGAGCATTCAGGCATGAAAGAGTCTTCCGAGATAGGGCAGACCCATTGGCCTTTCCAGACGAATATCTGACTGAGAGGTACAGATTCTCAAGTGATGGCATCAGATATTTGTGTAGGCTGCTGGGTCCAAACATACAGCACAGGACCGCACGGAGCCATGCTCTCACTGTCCCACAGATGGTCTGCATAGCACTGCGATTCTTTGCAAGTGGCATGTTTCTGTATTCTGTCGGTGATGCAGAAAACCTCAATAAAGCCACTATTTGCCGCACAATAAGAAAAGTAAGTCTGGCATTGAAATCTCTTGTGCACATATTTATCACCTTCCCTGGCCACAGAAGATTCATCCACATCAAGGAGGAGTTCTACAAGATTGCAGGTAACATGAATAATAACAGATTACTACAAAATGTTACATTAGCACAGTCACGGTATGACAGTCATTGTTTTGTGTTATAGCTTTTCCTAATGTAATTGGTACAGTGGATTGCACCCATATTCGTATCCAACGCCCCTCAGGGGCACATGAGGGAGATTATGTGAACAGGAAATCCTTCCACAGTGTCAATGTTCAGGTAAGAATAAGTAATGGTTACTGTCAGCTACATAATTATTCTGTGCATTAAATTACCTTAATAGGCTATATATTGTTACAGATGATCTGTGATGCTGACTGCCTTATCACAAATTTAGAGGCAAAGTGGCCTGGCTCAGTCCACGACTCCAGAATCTTTCGGGCCAGTAGAATTTACCAGAGACTCTCTCTAGGTAAACCACCCCATTTTTTTTAAGCACCTTGAACAGCAAGAGTACAGTACTTGTAAGAATTATGTTTTGTATTCACAGGTGAGTTCTCTGGTGTGTTGCTGGGGGACAAAGGTTATGCCTGTGAGACATTTCTGATGACTCCCCTTACAGACCCCCAAACCCCAGCACAGCAAGCTTACAACCATGCCCATGCCAAAACCAGGGCTCGAATTGAAATGACCTTCGGCCTCCTGAAATCCCGATTTCAGTGCCTGCACCACCTGAGGGTCTTCCCAGACAGAGCATGCGACGTGACTGTTGCCTGCACAGTGCTGCACAATATTGCCAGCCTAAGAAAAGAAAGGGCTCCCAGAGTTGCTTTGGATGTTGATTGGGACAATGCTGCCATATTCCCAGATAACAGAAATGGTAGACTTGTTAGAGAACAATACATTGCAAATTATTTCAGTTAATTTAGTTTTGATTTAGCCCATCCCTTAATAGAGGATAATGTAGGCTATATAACTTTTTCATGTGTACATGCATTTTATTTGGCATCAGTAGCACACACTGTGGTTATCTTCCCAAATTCTAGTTCCACTTCACTGGATCGATCACTATAAAGTGTACCTGACAGTCATAAAAAAATTGTAGAAGACCACAATGGTTTTGGAATATTTTTCTTTTATTATTTTGCTGTTATCACTTGTCAGCTTGGAGCTGTGGACAGAACAAATTATGATGATTAATACATTGGGTTACAGTCATGGTTACAGTATGAACTGAAGTCACTTACTTCTGTTTGTAGTTTCTGGATTTCCAGTTCTAGTTTCCTCAGTGTCTTGCGTTTAATTTGCATGTCAAGGTCCATGTCCTGCAGCTTTCTTTTGTTCACATCAATCTTGACTTCTGAAAGCTCGATCTGTCTCTTAAGATGTGTTGTGTAGAGATGTCTGACAGTTTGTGAATTCTGTGAACACCTTTTTGTTAGCATAGCACAATTTTTGCATAATGTAAATTTACTTTAGGCAATACTCACTATGTTACCAGGCTGCTTATCAGACTGCCCAATGTCAGGATCCTTTAACAAATGATATTTTCTATTAGTACCACTTCCCTGACTTCTTATCTATTATAAACTTAAAAAATGTGTCCATTTCCACAAAATTGACATGATACCTCGAGCCTTCTAGAGTCCAACGACACGGTCTCATCATCGGCAGAAGTGCACTCCACTGCTGTAGATGTGGCTTCCCTCTGCCATATTCATTACTGGTATTGATATTTTTGACAGAACACGCAAAGCCAATGATTTAATAAAGAATACTCACCGGCAAATCATAGTCTGGGGGATCCAAAAGTGTAAGAGTGTTACCAGCCACTGCAAGGTAAAGCAAAGTCACACAGTCCACATAACAAAATATAAATGGATTTTAATATTTTCCATGCGCAGTAGTATGGCAATAATGTACATTGTATGAAGAGGCCAGTATCCCTTGCTGGGCCAGAGTCAGTGGCTGTCCCTCCCTGGATCCCTTCAATCACTGGCTTCCCTTTATTTAAGTCCAGGGCCAGCTCCTCTGCTGGGGTGAAGTCTTGGGTTGGAGGGCCACCCCCCGTACCAGTAATATGACTTTTCTTTTTTATGGCTAAAATCAGCACAGATAATAAAATGTCAGCAAACATGTCACCTATGTTCTCAGCAAACAAGTCACTTACCAGCCTGCAAAATATTCTTGTATTTAATCTTGACTTGCTGCCAAGTCCTTTTTTGGCCAGACATGTTTGTTCTTTAACAGGAATAGAAAGATACAAATGATAAAATAGATTAGATGGATAAAAATAGAGCAAATTATCTGATTATAGATTACATCAAATTAATTAGAAACAAAACCTACATACAAATAGATAAGAGTAAAAGGATTAAACACATTAGAGACATAAAATAAACTAAATATATCAAATAGATGCATATAGTGGGTAAGTGTTTGCAATTATTCTTCATGTTAAATGCATGTCCACTGGACACATTTAAGGCAAAGTATACAATTATTTTTGAAAATGACAAGTAACTCCTTGAATTGTAATTATGAGGGTTTCAGTGGAGCACTGGTTATTTGGACTACTTACACATTCAATCGGTCCGCTATTGTTTGCCAGGCATTCTCTCTTTGCTTTATTACAGCAGCTGTATTGCCTTTTTTACATATTATATGTTTCACTTCTTCATACGTTTCCATAAGAAGCTGTTGCTCATTAGGCGAAAAGTATGCCGCACGGGTTTTGTCCATTTTTGCATCGGTGATTCTGTGATCGATTTCGTGATCTTTTTAAGAATACCATGAACGCGCATTTATCCAAACTATATACACCTGGCTTAACATATCCGCGCGTTCTCATCCTGGCTCAGCAAACGTGCAACGGATTAAGCCAGGATGCACTGATTAAACTAGGTCAAGCCGCGACTGTTCTGTTATCCTGGCTTTCTTAATTCTACTTTTGTGCAATACCCCACAGGTCTTTTTGCGTTGCTGAGTTCACCAGTGCTTGCTTTCTTTCTCAGGATGTACCAAACTGTAGATTTTGCCACTCGTAATATTGTAGCAATTTCACGGATGGGTTTTTCTGTTTTCGCAGCTTAAGGATGGCTTCTTTCACCTGCATGGAGAACTCCTTTGACCGCATGTTGTCTGTTCACAGCAAAATCTTCCACATGCAAGCACCACACCTCAAATCAACTCCAGGCCTTTTATCTGCTTAATTGATAATGACATAACGACAGACTTGCCCACACCTGCCCATGAAATAGCCTTTGAGTCAATTGTCCAATTACTTTTGAGCCCCTGAAATGAAGGGATTGTGTTAAAAAAATGCTTTAGTTGCCTCACATTTTTATGCAATCATTTTGTTCACCCCACTGAATTAAAGCTGAAAGTCTGCACTTAAACTGCATCTGAGTTGTTTCATTTAAAATTCATTGTAGTAATGTACAGAACCAAAATTAGAAAAAAGTTGTCTCTATCCAAATATTTATGGACCTAACTGTATATTGATTTGCATTTTCAAAGAGGCATAATTCTGGGAGGAGACAGGGTAAGACGGCAGTCGCGTGCACGTGCATTACTTTTCATGCTGACCAGGATTTATATAGCGGAAGAATGTGGAAGTTGGCGTACGCACAGATTTATGCATCTGGATTTTTTTGTGCGTACACACATTTCTGCTTTTGTCCGTACGCCATGTTTTAGTGTGAATTCTATGCACGGCGTTATGCATAAGGCCCCTGGTGTTAAATAAGTTAACTTTATTATATTTGGTTCCATTACTTCTACTCCATTCATTAGCAGGAATTTGTGAATTAAGATAGAGGCAACAGATGAGCACTTCATATAGTTTACATGAACAAATTTTGCAGTTATTACAATAAAACCAGGGCATTCATGCTCATAAATAGGTAAAACTTTATTTGTCCAAAGGGGCAAATTTAGCTTTTTACACAAGTTCTTTAAATAAATACATACTTAAAACATTGGATTTGGGCATCATTTGCACCCTGAAAGTGTATTATCGCAAGGAGATACAGAGAAAGATTCCTGTGTGCATAACTTGTAGATGAATGAAGGAAATGAAAATACATAATCTCATTTCTACAAAATTTTCATTTACCAGAATGACTACAAAGCAAGAAAAATAAAAAGAAAGAAAACGTCTGTCTTGGTTGTTGTCACAGGGAGGCATTATTCAAGTGCAATTGCTGTTGGTATGAAGGAGCCCCAGTAGCATTACCTGACACATTGCAGCTAAATGATTAATGGCTAAAAGTCCTCAGTGTTAGTGTATCAGAGAGAGGGTGTACAGCTTTGTTCATAACGGCACTCAGTTTAGTGTTAATTCTCTCCTTCATTACTACATCCAGGGGGCCCAGAGCGTGTCCTATAGCCGAGCTTGCCCTTTAAATTAGCTTGTTGATTTGGTGGGACTCTATTGAAGTGATATTATCAGCCCAGCACACCACAACATAGAAAATTGTGCTGGCCATCACAGGGATGTAGAAGATGTGAAGGATGTCACTTCCCACATTAAAGGAATGCAGTCTCCTAAAGCAAAAGAGCCTGCTCTACCCTTTCTTATAAAATTCCCCAGTGTTCCAAGACCAATCCAACCTTGTTATTAATGTGGACCCCCAAGTACTTGTATAAGTGGACCACCTCTACATCTACTCCCTATGGTAATGTGCCTTACTGGCATTACCAGTAATTAAATAAAGTTAAGTTAAATAAAGTTAAGTGTCCTCTGCATGGTGTTGAGAGAGGCATTTGTTTGAGAAAAAAAAGGTTAAAAAAGTATAAAGAAAGGAAACTTGCCATTTTTCTTTTTATATAATGCAGACAGACATCTTCACTGACAATATTAGCGCCTTTTGGGGAGTGTCGTGGTGGGTTTCGTGTAGACTGGAGAGACAGCCTTGCCATTGACCAGCCGGGATGGCATTGTCGGTCCTCCACTCCTGCACGTGTTTCCCATGACCTCACAACACTAAAGGAGTAAAAGAAAGTGTGAAGCGTCATAGTATTTGTTTACCACGGTTTAGAAAAGGAATCCCGTGTTTGTAGTTGTCTGAGCTGTAGCTCAGGGAAGAAGGAAAAAGTTAAAAATGCTTACTTTCACTTTTGGGAGAAGCGCAGTCCGCGTCTCAAAAGCTGGCACAACTATGCGCTTGTGCGCCGACTGCTCGATTGTTTATAGTAATTTTGTGGGACAGAAGACGCCTCCTTTCGCAGACGTGTTCACATCATCTCGTGCCCATGGAGGGATGACGTACGGTAGTTTAATTGGTCAGCACAGGGGCGCCAAATACAAAAGGGAATCATGGCCTCTAGAGGGGGTTCTTCTGACTAGATCTTGCTAGAGAAAGGTACTTGGTAGAACTCCATTTTGAATTACCAAGCATTATGGCTTGTGCCTTGCTTATTGTAAATATTTTTTTCTTGTACAATATATATATACTTGGATAAATATCTCTGGATTAACTTTGGTGGAGGTATTTATTGGGTTGTGGTTATTGGTGCACTGTTTATTTTTATATATACATTTTTTCTGTATTTTGAATATTTTTGTTTTGGTGAATTCTGTATACACTGTTTGAAGGAGCAGCTTCCTGACTTGCACTGTGGAGGAAGACAGCTTCATTTTGGTTCATGTATACAGGTATATGGTTTCAACTAGTTTGTGTGTATTTTACTTTTCCATTTGGGACTTTCAGGAAGCACTGTAAATACTGTATATGGTCATTTTTCTGGGCTCTATTTGATTACTGTTTTTGTGTGTCTTTTGCAGTATTGGACTGTGTTTCGACATATAGATTCTGCAGGACATTATTTTTGTTTTCTTTAAGTGCACCTGTAAATAAAATCTCACTTTATTTTTCAAAAAACCCAACCCTTTTTGTGTCCGTGTCTCCCTGTCTTACACCATCATCCTGGTCATGCTCGGTCTCACATACTAGACATCTAGAGTGTAGGCCGGTGATCCTAATTCCCACTACACGGGGTGTCACACTCCCTACATAGTGACCAGCTATGGAGAGTCCTTGGTGCTGCATACATCAATAACCAGCTCATTGGTTTTGCTGGTTGTTACATACAATTCTCTTTGCACCAAGAAACAAAGTTCTCCGTGTGACTCCTATACTGTGTCTCATCCCCCTTATCGATACACCCCATACGTGTAGAATCACCTGAGAATTTCTTCTTGTGACATTACCTGCTGTTATATTTATAGTTTGAGGTGTACAGAGTAAAGAGAAATTGAAGCAGGACTGTTCTGTGTGGTGCTCCAGGGTTACTCAAATCCATATCAGAAACACAGTTCTTCAGTCTCACAGACTGCAATCTGTCATAATAAGAGTCCATTATCCAGGACACCATAGGCTCATCCACCTTGATATTTCTGAGTTTACCCCTAAACAGGGATGGCTAGATAGTACGGAAGGCACTGCAGAAATCAAAAAACATAATTATTACAGTGCTGTCTGCTTTGTTGTGGTAAGAATAAGCCTTGGGGAGCAGATAGATAATTGTATCCTCTACTCCAATCTTTGACCAATAGTCAAACTGCTGTGGCTCCAGGTGGTCTACCACAAGAGGACTCATATAATCCAGGAACAGTCTCTCTCTAAGATCTAAATCATGTGAGATGTACTGTAAGTGCCACTAGTATAGTCATTAGGTTAAGAGGTGCCTGTCTTCTTTGGAAGAGGAGGAGGAGGACGTTGGGAGCATGCACTAATACAGTGTGTTGCTGCACCCACCACACAACAAACCAACTCAGGATCCCAAATTATTATAGTGATTGGAAATCACTATGATGGACTATACCCAAACTACTACCCTCTAAATCCTTACTCTTTGTAGCAAGAACAATGCAGGATTTATTCCACAGCAGTGACAATTTTTGGAGCTTTAGAGAAATTACCACAAAATTGGCCAGCACAGGCCTGAGAACTTGAGGACTGATTCCATCTAGTCCCCCAGTTTTTCCTGTGTGTAGCGTCCTCATTTGTCTCCTTACTTGTACTTCAGTTGTGGACAGTCCTTACAGATGGTCAGAGGTGTAGACTTGTTAATGTAGTGGGGATGGTGTGGCGAAACTGGTCATTGGAAGAAGATGGCAGTGGAAGGGAAAATCTACCAATAAATTAGTTTAGGACATTAGCTTTGTCCACATCCCATTCTAGCACCTCAGCTCTGGATTGCTTGAGTCCAGTAATTATACTCAGTCCATTTCAAACATCCTTTCATGTTATTCTGAGTGAGTTTGTTTTCTTTGTTAGCTTCATAAGCTTCCATTCCTCCACTCAGTTGTATGTGTTCAAAGATTCTAACCAGTCTTCTTCTGCCTCTAGCATGGTTGAAAAGGTAAATGTGTCACTGGATTCATTCATATTTACAAGAAACACCCTTCAATAATTTAATAAAAGCCACTTCCAATTACACAAATACAAGTCTGCCACTACCTGGTAGTTTGAATTGGCAGGCTAGGTAATGAGCTGGCAGTGCATGTCATAGTTCACAGATTCTTGGAATCAATGTTCTGTTATTTAATTTTCTAACCCATCTAATGCAGACCACGGTTGTGTGTGGGGCTAAAGTCAATCCCAGCCAGAATAGTGCACAAGGCAGGAACAAAAACTGGACAGGGCACCAGTCCATCACAGGGCAAACACAAACCCACTAGGGACAATTTAGTGTCACCAGGTCACCTAACCGGCATGTTTTTGGAAAATGGGAGGAAACCGAAGCTCCAGGAGGAAACACACACAAATATGGAAAAAACAAGCAAATTCCATGCAGAGAGGACCCAGGATGCGAACCCTGGTCTCCTGACTGCAAGGAAAAGTGCTACCACTGGCCACCAGGCTGTCCTTGGAGTTCTGTCACCATCTTAATTCTAGACTAGGGATATCACTGGTCCAAACTTTTTTGACCAAAGCTGTGATTTGAAGTCCATTTAAGTAGCACTGCTATATTGTTATCTATGGCTTTCAGCAATAGGTTATAAAACTCCCAAAATAATTTACATTTAATTAGTGAAAACAAACCCACGAGTAGGCAAATCGTACACCTCTGAATCACAAGGAGTGACCTGCACACTGTCAGTTTCAGCAGATGTTTCCTAAGCATATGCCCGCATAGCCCCAACCATTTGGTGCTTTCCTATACACCAAACAAAATTTCACAAATCTGCTTTTCTTTCCCTCTCCAAAACGAATATCTTCCTTGTCATCCTATGACAACTGAATTTCACTCTTAAGGTTAGTAGGATGGCCTTGAAATTATATTTTATTCTCTAAATGAATGTATGTTCTCCAAAATGAAAGCAACATGAAATACAACAAAATCCCTGCTGTCTAGAATTAGGCTTAGGCTACATTTTTCAATAAAATGTGCCGTCATCAAACATTTTAAGTGTTCAGTACATATGTGTAACCAACAATACTCCCAACACAGTGAATCATTTTAGTCTTAATGTGAGTGTATAAATTGAAAAGGTATGAGAGGATGGGCTCTGCTACAGACTGGTGCCCCATCCTGGGCATTTCCCCCCCAAGCTAAAAGAGTAGACTCTGACCTACCATGATGAAAAAGGAAGTTTAGAAAAAAGATTTCTAAACAGTCTTATTATATCAACAAGACTGAGAAAAGGCTTTTTTTTTGGAAGTAGGTGGAAAAGGTCATACCTGGAGAAAGACTTTGAGTCAATAATTTTAAACACTATGCATTGTGCAAGAAAGAAATCAGTAACATGTTTAAAAAAATGAGGGTGGCATGGTGACGAGAGGATAACATTGCCACAAGACAATACTAAGAGATGAGACTATTTTATTTCAAGACTGCATAGAATCTACAGGATTGAGATGTCTATGTAGGTTTCTTCCAGGGTGCTTAGTTTCACTCCATTGTCCAAAAACTAGCTATTGTTTTGTTTGGCATGTATTTACTTGTGTGTGATGGAATAACATTCAGGTTGGGCTAGTGGCCACTTGGTGTCCATTTTGCACAGTGACTGGTAGTTAAATTTAAAACCAGAAGGCTGAAATGACTAAACTCTGTGTCATAATGCCACCTTCTCAATGATGATGATGGCTTTGCTCTTGTTGAGTATAGCAAAGCAGTTTTGTGGTAGACTCCGAATTGGCGCAGCACAATTAGAGGATTAGCTATACAAACTAGAGCTGCTTTTCACCATTTATAGTTACTGATTCTAACAGCCCATTTTCATCTACTTCTACTTTCTCCTGCCCATTATCAAGAATCCTCTTTGTTGTAATTCTTTTGCCATTTATCATCTCAACAGATACTCTCATGGAGCGAGTGTCATTTTGGCTACCACTTTCGTCTTTTGAAGTTGAAGTAAAAGATATAAATCCTGTGTTGGATCCTGAAAATGCAGAGCCAAACGCAGGAAAGCCACCAAACCCAAGTAATGACGGCGTGGTCCTCCTGCAACTATCAACTTCATGGTGTTGACTCTGAATCTCAGAGTCATCATTAGAATCCTCAAGAAAAACTGTCATTGGATTACAGTCACCAAACACTGCCCTGAATACTTCCTCTGGACTGCGGAATGAAAATTCAATGAAAGATTGGTCAGATTCATCACTGTCTGTGTCCAGCTTGTCATCTGCACATGTGTCATATAAAGCACGTTTACTAGGATCTGACAGAACTTCATATGCTTCAGACAGCTCTTTAAATTTCCTCACAGCTTCTTCTTTCTTTTCTGGATTCCTCTCTGGATGCCATTTTAGAGCAAGATTTTTATAGGCCTTTTTAATATCATCTTCAGATGAGTTTTTGTGTGCCTCCAGAATACCATAATAGTTCAACATTTTTCCATGTGGACAGGAGTGACACTGTACACCCAATATTTAAGGTGTTCTTTTTATTTTCTTCTGGCTCCTTCAGCTCTGTCATAAGCAGAACAGTGCTGGTGAGCATACAGCAAGATGTGATGTGCCTACTGGAAATTAATTAGTATGTTTGAATGGAAAGTCTCGTGAGAAAATAAAACTCATTCTGCTTTTTGAAAGCAAGACCTGCCTGATTTAAGTGGAGAAAGGAGGCCAATGCTTAGCATTTAGAGTTCTTAAAATGTGTCTGGTGTCAACTGCACATGGAGAAGCTGTAAAATTGTCGTTTACCCTCCATGATAATTTTCTTTATTCAGGCATTTTAATCATCCAGTGGAATATCAAGAAAAATCATCCATGATTGTGACCATATATTTATAAGTAATTGGTGGCAGTGGTGTAGTGATTAGTGCTAAGGCCTCATAGTTCCTGGATACTGAGTTTGATTCTGGGTCAGTTGCTCCTGGCTGCCTAATGCATATTTTATTTGTGTGTGGGTTCTTCTGTCTGTTATCACATACCAAAGATGTGATAATAGACAGGGTAGTAGGGTTGAAATGTGAATCTAACTTGGAACTGGTAGGAACGAGAGTGAGTGAGTGTGTACTTTTTCTCTGCCATGCTAGAGCTTTGCATCACATTTAGGACTGAGTACCATTAGAATTGAATCTTGTACTCTTGACACACTGTAATATCAAAACAATTTTAGGAATTGAATGGAAAATTAATTAAAATATAATTCAATATTTCTAAATAATGTGTGACTTTTGAGTTACTGTTTAAGGGTGGGTGTACAGTATATGTTATGAAATTGAAGGTTTGTATGTCCTTTCACACTTAATACCTCATTTGTACTAATAGCTGATCGGAGGCAGGCAATAATTACGAGATTTTATGGCCTTACAAAGGTTTTGGCTGTTTTGAATAATGGTGAGACTAGTGGGCAAGACTCACGGTAGTCGTGAAATTTAACATTGTGAAAAATGATGATATTTTGCTGTATTTTTGTAGGCTAGCAGGCCTAAATGTAGCAGGCTAAATGAAGCTAAACACGCTTCGTCAGCCTATACTGCATGTAATGATACATGGATGATACATGGACTACATAATTTATGCTCATTTGTAAAAGGGAGAAACATGCATTGCTGTCAGAATTTGTAGCCTGTTGTGTGGGCTTGTGATAAGAGGTTCATTGCAAAGCACAATTTGAATAAAAATAAATCAAGAGTTCCGGAGCGTGCATGCTTCAAGAAGGTGCTATACACATGTGAGCATGCACACAGCCACTCTGAGGTTGATTGGGGTTTTTGGCTGATCGTGCAATCATGTGCAAATAAATGCATTTGTGATGGTGCGGGTTCTGCTTCACGCTCCCACCTCCCTTTTCGGAACCTCTTGAACTCGACACCATCTTTAATTTAACAGGATGAGCTGGACAATGAGGACACCGAACAAAGCAAGGGGAAAGGTGCAAAGTGCAAAAGTACTTTTATTACCAAAAAAAAAAATCATTGTCCAAAACAGTGTTCAGTATTTAAATAAATCTATACTAATAAAAGGCAAAGCCCTCACTGATTGACTCACTCACTCACTCACTCACTCACTCACTCACTCACTGACTCATCACTAATTCTCCAACTTCCCATGTAGGTAGAAAGCTGAAATTTGGCAGGCCCATTCCTTACAGCTTACTTACAAAAGTTAAGCAGGTTTCATTTCGAAATTCTACACGTAACGGTCATAACGGTCGATAACGGTCGACAACGTCCGCCATGTTGAACTTTCTTATTTATGGCCCCATCTTCAAGAAATTTGGTAGGCGGCTTCCCTGCGCTAACCGAAACCGATGTATTTACTTATTTCGATGGTATGACGCCACTGTCAGCCGCCATATTGAACTTTCCAACGTCACTAATTCTCCAACTTCCTGTGTAGGTAGAAGGCTGAAATTTGGTACTTATTTCGGTGGCATGATGCCACTGTCAGCCGCCATATTGAACTTTTAACGGAAACCGATGTCCGTACTTATTTCGTTGGTATGACACCACTGTCGGCCGCCATATTGAACTTTCCAACGTCACTAATTCTCCAACTTCCCTTGTAGGTAGAAGGCTGAAATTTGGCAGGCTCATTCCTTACAGCTTACTTACAACAGTTAAGCAGGTTTCATTTCGAAATTCTACGCGTAACGGTCATAACGGTCAACAACGTCCGCCATGTTGAACTTTCTTATTTACGGCCCCATTTTCATGAAATTTGGTAGGTGGCTTCCCTGAGCTAACCGAAACCAATGTACGTACTTATTTCGGTGGTATGATGCCACTGTCAGCCACCATATTGAACTTTCCAACATCACTAATTCTCCAACTTCCCATGTAGGTGGAAGGCTGAAATTTGGCAGGCTCATTCCTTACAGCATACTTACAAAAGTTAAGCAGGTTTCATTTCGAAATTCTACGCGTAATGGTCATAACAGTCAACAACGTCCGCCATGTTGAACTTTCTTATTTATGGCCCCATCTTCTCGAAATTTGGTAGGCGGCTTCCCTGCACTAACTGAAACCAATGTACGTACTTATTTTGGTGGTATGATGCCACAGTCGGCCGCCATATTGAACTTTTCAACAGTCTTTGTTACTTATGGGCCCATCTTTAAGAAATTTGGTACACGGGTTCCCAACGCTAACTGAATCCTACTTACGTTCATATATACGTCCATAGCCTGCACCTCGGTCACCGTGCGAGGTGGCGTTGGGTCCCCCATCCCAACGCCTCCCATGTTGTTAGCTGCCTGCCTATATAAGACCATCTGTCGCTCCGGTCTCTACATTTCCTTCCTTGCTTCGCCATGGGATTCACGTCTCCCTACTGATAACTACAGCTTTTTTGTTTAATCCACGGCTTCTCCGCTGTTTTATTGTTTGTTTATTACAATTATAGTTATTGTATAGGTATTTTACACTTACTTTACATTGTTCAGGTACCCATTTCCTTTATCATTCCAACTGTACCCCCATTAACATGTCTATTGAGGTGATCACCATCGATCAAAGAACTATCACTTACCGAGTGGTTTCCATGCCCAGAGATGGCACCTGCCTTTTCCATTCTCTTTGTTACATATTGCATGGCCATATCAGGCTCACTCTTGATATTCGGAGGAACATTGTGTCTTATGTATTGAATGACTGGGACAGGTTCAAGGTGTGGACTGATGACGGTACAGGAGATAATTATACTACACAGGAGCACTATAAGAGTGAAATGCTTAAGCCCTTCACCTATGGTTCTGCATGTGAGTTGATGACTGCCGCTGAATTGTTCGGTTGTCGCTTTCAAGTGTACCGAAATAGCCAAATATTTTACACCTTTGGACAACCGCCAATGCCTCTTAAACATCTTAGATTCACAGGTGACGATTTCAGTAGTGGACTCTTTGATGTTTATGAATGTTTAAACTCTCAAAAGCTGGATGTGATTTTATCGATGAAACAGGTTGTGTGCTTACAACGCTTAACAAATGCCAAATGTCACTTCAACACAACAAATCCTGCAAATACTGTCGTAATTGAAACAAACCATGATACTCAAACCGATTATGACAGCAGCAATCCAAGCTGTGAGATTTGAGACAAGATTACTGTTCACATGGCCAACTGTAAGTTACATGCTCAAGAGTAAGCTCTGTTGTGATCAGCGCCGTTCCCTCCAATGATTAACCTCTCTGTTTTATCAGTGTTATGGTCTTTGGCCGGCTTGTCATCCCGGCCAATACCACCAGTCCGCCAGATGGAGCCCTCCCTGCATTATGGAGGTGCCCCGAAGACCAGCAGTTAGTCATGGACTATGTAGTTTTTATACACGACCCTGCTGGATACCACAGGGGCCGCAAGAGGGAGCTGCAGGGAGGACCGAAGAATTATCCATGCCCTATAACCAGGAAGTGCGTCATAGGAAGAGCGACGTGCTTCCGGGGTGAGAAGAAGGACTTGTACCTGACCCAGAAGTGATAAAGAATCACATGGACTGGGGATTGGGAACACTTCCGGGTCAGGGAGGATAAAAGGACTGTGGGAGCTCCCAGACGGCGAGCTGAGCTGGGTGGTAGGAGGGCAAAGCATCTGGGAGTGGTGGATTGATTATTATTATTATTGGTTTGTTTATGAGTATAGTGTAGAGAAGGGTGCTTTGTGCACTGTGGCATTTAAATAAAGTCGATTATTGGACTTTTACCTGGTATCTGGAGTCTTGGACAGGGGTTCAAGGGAGCAATAGTGCTCCTAATCTGTCGCAGTGTTTAAAGACAAGTAGTTCTCATCCATCCACTCCTTTAATTCACTAACACAACTAATTAAAGACAACATCGGAGAAACTTCATCTGATCTAAATGAAAGGTATAACTGGGTGTCATCTGCATACAAGTGAAAATTAATATTATGTTTCCTAATGATAGATTCCAGTGGAAGCATGTAAAGTGAAAACAGTAAAGGTCCCAGTACTGAGCCCTGCTGGACACCATATCTCACTTCTGTGTATAATGATGGAGTGCTGTCAGCACATTTCTGTACGTATTGGAATCGATTTGATAAATAAGAAGTGATACTGGCAAGGAGAGTATCTTGTAAGACCAACATCATTTTCCAGCCTGTGCATTAAAATAGAAATGTTCAATAGTGTCAAATGCTGTGGTTAAGCCTAACAACATAATAACAGTTATATATAACAATAAGAGTTTCCTTAATCAGAGGATATCAGAATGTTGTTTACAACATTCGTTAGTGCTGTTTCTGTACTATGACCAGTGCAGAAGCCAGACTGGAATTTCTCAGGTAAATTGTGATGCATAAGATGTGACTGAAGCTGATTGGCAACTACTTTTTCAAGTATTTTACAGGGTAAATTTGAAATGGATCTATAATTTTTAAGTATCTGTGGGTCTAGGTCTGACTTTTTAAGTAATGGTTTAATGACTGACACTTTTATTGCATCAGGTACTGTGCCATGCAATAATGAACTATTAATAATGTTAAGAATAGGCACTGCAAGAACATCCATTGCACTTTTTACTAGATTTCTTGGTACCCGATCTAGGGAACTAGTAGTAGGTTTCATTTTAGAATTAGAAATTAAAGTCAAGACTTCCTGCTCAGTTACAGGATTAAAATTTCTAAAGTGTTGAGTACAATGTGAGACAGGGTCTGCCAAGGTAATATGTGGTTTGAACTGTGATGCTGAGATCTGGGATCTTATTTTTAATTCTCTCATTAAAGAAGTTTATAAAGTCTGTACTGCTAAAATCTGTTGGTATTAGTGCTTGGCAGCGATTTAAATTTTAATCGTGATTAATCGCATGATTGTCAGACAATCACAACAATCACATTGTTTAGTGCAAAATTTAATAATGAACTCAAACGTAGTGTATTGCGTGTATTTGGTTTGCAAACACTTTAAACAAATAAGGTGCTTTTTAACAGCAGTATTCCCTTTACATAGTAGCAGTTAAAATGTTCCTTGTAAATCTCAACTTAAACATTAATGTAATCAAATCAAATATAATGCCAAAGCTATCTGCCACTGCCAGGGCATTAACGTTTTATCTAGTTTGTTATAGAAAAACAACTTATGTCAATGTCAATGTCAATTTATTTATATAGCACATTTAAAACAACATAGTAATGCTGCGGCCAAATTGCTTTACAATAATAGAATAAAAGAAAAATAAAAAAATAAAAACAATAAACAATAAAACATAAATAGTAATAAAATATATGAACATAAAATAAGATAGATAATAAATAGAAATAATGTTACATAATCACAATGAGGAAAACCATCAGTATTACTGAAGGTCACTGAATGCAAGTGAAAAGAAGTGAGTCTTTAATCTTGTTTTGAACTGTTCAATTGTAGACGACTCCTTAATATGATGAGGTAAAGAGTTCCACAGGCGAGGAGCAGCAGCTGCAAATGCTCTGTCCCCCTTGGTTTTACATTTGGTACGAGGGACAACAAGAGACAACTGACCAGAAGATCTAAGCACTCTGGATGGCTGGTGTAAAACACACAGTTCAGATAAATAGGCAGGAGCAAGCCCATGTAAAGATTTAAAAACCAGCAACAAGATTTTAAAATCAATTCGAAAACTGACAGGCAGCCAGTGTAAAGAAGCTAAAACAGGAGAAACAGAGTCATACTTCCTTGCCCCAACCAGAAAGCGAGCGGCAGCATTTTGGACCAGCTGTACCCTGCGTATCAGAGATTTGTTAATCCCAGAATACAGTGAATTGCAATAATCGAGGCGAGAAAAAATAAAAGCATGAGCAGCTTTCTCAAGATCTTTAGAAGATAAAAAAAGCTTGATCTTACCTAATAGACGAAGTTGGAAAAAGCAACTCTTGACTACAGAATTTACTTGTTTCTTAAAAGAGAGGTTACTATCAAAGGTAACACCAAGATTGCAGACTTGAGGTTTGCAAAAGACAGAGAAAGAGCCGAGAAGTCCAAGACCAATTTGGGCTTTAGCTGATGGACTCACTATAAGCACCTCCGTTTTATTTTGATTTAGATGAAGAAAATTATTAGCCATCCAGGATTTTAGTTCAGACAGACAGTTGTGGAGTTGATTTGTTGCAGAGTTGCAGACGGGAATATAATCCTGAGTATCATCAGCATAGCAAGTTACCCTCATAGTCCAGAGCCACGATCACAACATTATAACAGGCACCTTCCGAGCAACAACAAGTTAACATTTCTAAATCCGTTTTCTTTTTTCTCTTAACAGATACTAGCAGAAACATTTTCTTTTATCAGGGAGAAGCATAAATAGTCTCTGTTCAGTAGCAACACTTTAAGGGCTAGAATTTTTTCCATAAAACTCAGTTTTCTGAAAAGCGTACAAAGCAATGGTTTCACACATAAATCAACATACAAAGTCTGTTGCTGCCTATTGTGCCTGCTGTCGGCGCCTGTTTGCAGTTTGCAGCAGCAGTAGCAGCGCAATGGGTGGCTCGATGGCCCGCAGGGATGCACGGTGGGCTGGCTGCCTGGCTGTCCTTGTGAGACAGGTGCGTGGGGGTGGCAGTTGTAGTGAGACTGGAATATGGTTTGTAAAGTGTCTGTCCTCCCAGGCAAATGTTGCCATAGGTGCATCAACTACACGAATGTGTTCAGCACCACGATCAGCTGGGGACTAATCAGCTAATGCTGGTACCTCACTTTCGTTTTCGATCTACATCTTCAAATCACTTGCATCAAAATCGGAGTCCGACAAATCAGAGTCCGATTCAGCAATAATACGGAAAAAGTCATCCACGGATTATTTTGCTTTGAGCATTCACTTTGGTATCTCTCCACATGCCATTTTAGAAGCTGTTTGCTCTTCGCTACTCTGGCACGCGCAGGGAATCAAGGTCAAATCAACAAGGCTAACTTTCCTTCTAGCAAAAGCATATCGAAAAGTGCTGTAACAAGAAGATCACTGATCTCTATCGATCACCATCGAGACTGAGGTTTTCAAAATAATAATAATAACAACAAAAACCACATTAATGTGCAATAAAATTATTTGCGGCGTTAAATAATTAATGCGATAATAATGCGTTAACTTGCCCAGCCCTAGTAGGTATTTTGCACTGTAGATATGAATTCCCATTTGTTAATTTACCCACTATTCTAAACAGTACCCAAGAATTTTTATTATTGCTATCTATTATTTTAGAATAGTAGTCTAAGCAAGCTTTAAAGAGCTTTTTAATATTTTTTAACACTCTCTATCTATGCAATTTGAAAGACATGAAGCTTTGTTGTTCTCCATCTTCGCTGCAGTTTTCAACACTGTAATTTAAGAGCTCGAGTTTTTTCATTAAACCATGCAGGGAGAGTTTCTATGTGCTTTGATCACTTTTGTTTTAAGGGGAGCCACTGTGTCCAGAGCATCTCCCAAGGTCATATTATAATGTGATGTTAGATGATCTAAATTGTTTTCAATGTTTACATTTGATGTTAACTGATCTAAATGGTTTTCCACAATTACACTTGACTTACTCAAAGTATCTATAAATTTTGATGCAGAATTACAATCTAGATGTTGCACTGTCTTTGTTTTAATCTGTGAGTGTATTTGTAAGGGCAGGACCAAATCAAACGTAATTAAGTAGTGATCGGAAATAACTTCATTTAATGAAGTAATATTTACATTTTGAATTTCAACTTTGTAAGTTATAATTAAATCTAATGTGTGGTTATGATTATGATTTGACAATCCTACTGAATTTAACAAATAAGTAAAATGTTTGCTAAAAGTGTCAGTTTCCACATCAATGTGTACATTAAAATCCCCCATCAGTACTACATGATCATAATTTATAACCAAATCAGATAAAAGGTTGCCATATTCAGTCATGAGCAATGAATATGGCCCTGGTGGTCTGTAGACAAGCACTACAATTGTGTTGGAATCTGTTTTAATATTTAAAATGAATGCCTCAAAGGATGTGAAGTCGCCTACATTTTTAGAAGTGATTTGCATTTTGATACAATAAATTCATTATTCCAAGGCCTCCTCCTCGACCAGAATCTCTAGTCTTATGAAGGAACGAGTATCCATCTGGTGACGCCTTAAGCTAGGGGAACAGTGTCACATTTACTAAGCCAGGTTTCAGTGAGAAGACACAGATCAGATTTTTTACTTAATATAATACCATTTACGAAAATAACTTTAATTCCAAGAGAGCGAATGTTCAATTAGCAGCATTTAAAACTGCATACTTCTTTCTGAGCTGGTGATATATTTTTTGTTTTAATTTGAACTAAGTTTCTATTACAAGTGCCCTTATTTTACACCTGTTTTTTTGGTTATCACTAGAGGGCTTTGCCACCCCACCCCTGGGGGCCACTACATGCCAGCCACTTCGTGTCTCTGTCGCTTGTGGTGTGAAGAGGGGGGCTGAATGCACCCTAAGGGGATGTGGTCGCTCCTCTGAAACCGCCTCTTAAACAGTGATATGATAGGAAACAAATACAGTTTTTTTTTACCTCCTCTTTGCTTGATCAGCTACTGGCTTGCTGCTGCAGCTGTGCCGCATGATCTGCATCTCGCACGGCACTTCGAACCTTTAAAAGCCTGTACATCAGCTGTCCTTTTGTCTCACTGCCTTATCTCTCTTCTCCCCCAGACATCCTCTGCTCCTGTTGGGGGTCCTGCTCCCGAGGCGTGCCCCTATAAAGATCAAGATTTTCTATTCTTTTAATTGAGAGATGGAACTGTCCCCTCTGACTACACACGGAGCTTGATTCACTCCTGAAAGAGACTTATGTTTGTTTGAAGTGTTTGAATAACGTTTTTATCTCTAAAATCTCCTGTGTATCTGTGCTACTCTCTGACCCAAGCGTGACAGTGTACGTGGATTTCTCTGTCACCAAACAACAAATCTTTTAATTCTTGTGGATATGCCTCTTCATTGAGAAGAAACACTACTTTTCCTTGATGGCAACATGAATTAAGACGATCTACAAGTCTCTAACTTAAAGTTTAAATCCAAACAATATATTAGATCTCTTTTTGCTGTTCCGTTATTTCACCGAGTAATAATTTCCGTTTTCTGTTCGCGCTAATGCGTTCTTTACTTTAATTTTTTTGAGACTTTCGAATTTTCGTACTTCCATTATCTCTAACCTGCTCTGCATGTGTATTGCACCAACATTTTTGAATTCTATACAAAGTTTTACTTTGTCATCTTCTCTTTGTCTTATATTTCCAGCCCCGGGTGTGGTTAAATCTCTTGGCACAAAGTCTCTTCTCGTGGGACGTGAAAGTGTCTCTCATCAAAAGATCAGGTCTCGTCACAGGATAAAAAGTGTTGTCTCCCAAGATTTTTTTATTATAATAGAGAGATGTAATTTAAGGTCTACATCATGACTAAATTTACTGGATGCCCCATAACAGGGATTATGGGTAACAGCTTCAGGAAAGTAACAGGTGGGATAAACAACAGCCTGTGATTTAAGATCACATGACTGCGGCCTGGATGGTGCTCTAATCAGTCAACCAGGCAGTTTTGCTGCCATATTTTGGGATAATACAAAAGATACCCTGCATTTAGGATGAAGACCTCTTCTGAAAAATCCAGGTCTTTCCCAAAAATCATCCCAATTGTTCAGAAAGTCTATGCTTTTATTTGCACACCAGGTTTCTAGCCAGCAGTAAAGGGAATGCAATTTGCTGCAAATCACATCCCTTCTATATAGACTTAGTAAGGGGCCAGATACTGGTAAATTCAGACATTTTCTTTTAGCTTTGGTGCACAGAGAGACAAATTTCCTCTTTAATACCTCAGATTGCTGTAAATAAATATTAGTGCTGACATGCAGCAATAAGGTAGTTATTTCATCGTCGGCGATATGGTCCAATGCGGCCTCTATGTCAGAAATCTTTGCCCCGCAAGGCATTTAACATTAACTGCTTGTTTAATATAGTTTGGAATTCTAATATTCTGCACTATAAAATCACCAGTTATGAGCACTTTTTTATTCTCAGTTTCCACAGGTGTGCTGCGGAGTGCTGAGTATCTGTTCTAGGTCCAAATTGGTGACCAGGGTGCTGAGGGACTAAGTTTTCGCTTCTTAGACCCCTATCTTACTGTTACCCACTCGCTCTGTGGCGGAATTGGTGCTGCTGATTTCGACTGTGCACTGACTACAGTGGGACCCGGAGAGAAGTAGCCGAATTGTCTAAACTGTCTGATCCAATTTTCAGTTTGCCTAATTGCTATCAGATTCCTAACACGGTCCTCCAATTCGCTTATTTTTCTAACCAACTCTAAATTAACTAAACACTTTTGGCAGGTGAAGCTGTCTACACTGCCGGAAAACCTGAACTGTACATGCTGCAGGACACACAACAAATAAGTGTGCCCTCGATGGTCAGAGAACAGATGGAACTTACGTTTAGTGCTGATATCATATTCTCTCTGTTTCTGCAGTAATCAATAAGTAACTTCAATTTCTCACAGCTGGTTATTTCTCCTGGTTGGCTGTCGGCTTTACTCCAGTTGAACTTACTTGGTGTTTGCTAAGGGCTACGTGCCTGTGGGAGACACTGCTGCTCCAAAGAGGTGTGGCCTGAAACAGAGAGAGAGAGAGAGGGAGAGGGTAATGATTAATTGACTTAATAATGACCATTGGGATGCTGAAGGAATGGCTGCTGAAAATGGGGCTTTGCAGTCATACGTGAATATTAAATTAAAAAATCAGCCATTTCAAACTGTAATAGCCATTAGCAACACATGTAATGTCTCAGCTGTACAAAGCTGTACACCGTACAAAATCCCACTCCTCCGTGTTTTTCTAAAGATCACCTGTTCTGCAAACCCCACACTTAAGCACAGGTCTACTGTTTGCTTCTTTGGGATATACTTCCAACCACCTGCCTCCACTCTTCCTAACATGGGGCCCTCTCCATCCTGCATCTTTCTTATCCTATAACTTCTGTCGTTTCCTTTTTCCTTGTTCTTGCTTTTTTGATTCTTGATCTGATATCCTTTGCTGTGTAGTCTCCCTGTATAGCCCTAATTGGGTACAGATGCTATCCTCCACCTACTCCAAGGTGTAAATGAGGCATCTGCCTGACCCACTTGCATTTACCCATGAATGCATGATGAGCCAAACACCCCAGTCAATCTCAGAATGGCGTGTGCATACTCACAAGTTCACTTGCACTTGCTTAAAGCATGCACCCTTCCCTTCGCTATGGACCTCTTATCACAACCCCACAGAACAAGCTACAAATTCTGGCAAAATTGCATGCATGTCCTTTATATAAATGAGTATAATTAATGTAGTCCATTTGTCATAAGGTGCAGGCTAACCGAGCAGATAATAATAGCGAGTTTAGCTTCATTTGCTAAAGCAAGGATACAGTGAAAAATCCCATCATACTTCACAATTCACATTTGTAAATGTAGTAAAGTAAAAGTGAAATTAGAAAATTGTCTACTTAAAAGTAAAAATGTTCTCAAAAATACTGAGTTCAGTAACAAATTATTTTAACATTATTAATATACAGTACAACACTAGACTAACACCTGACAAACTCCCAGTATTCAGGTATGTAACCTTGGTGCGTCTTGTTCCCAATTCTTAAAAAATGACTTTTGGAAGGGGATTCCCGTAATCCATAAAAATGGGAAAGTGAAATTACTGGCCTTTACTTGTACAGTAATCAAGCCTATTATTGGAATTATCCTGTGGCAGTGCCGAGGACTTCAATTCAGATACAGATGGAGATCAGCCTGGCTTTAAAAGAAGTTGTTCAGACTTCAGCAGGAAATAAAATGGTCAAAGTGAAGTTGCAGTGGTCATCGGCAGATAGCATTTAAGTGCACGTATGTCATACGTGGTTTTTGTTTACAGACTGCCTTTTGATGTACTGTATGATGCAGTTCCATGCTTGATTTCTAATAATTCCATTTTTTTCTAAGAGAAACGAGAGAAGGATTGTCAGGTCGAAGCGTAATCAAGAGTCACCTAAACCAAGATTTTCTGTAAATGTTTTAGTGAATACATAAAGTATTATCAGAACCAAACAAAATTCTTAATTACTTTTAGTTTTGTGGTGTGTTTCTGCGAACTAGCATTTTGCAAAACTCTTTTCTTATATTTCTGAAAGTTCAAACAACTTACTGAGCCAGCTGATATCTTTTACAGTGAAAATGCATCATGACACTCATCCTTAACACATGTGACAAGCAAGAGATGTTGTTTCAAACAATAGAGCAGTTGTCCCATGACACACAATACACAAAAAGACAACCTCCATAGAAAATATCACTGTGATGACATAAAAAGTGATAAACCCATGCTCAACCCAAATAATAAATCTAGTCCAAAACATCAAATAAAACTGAACCACATAAATATTAAAGGGTTCCCAAGATGCAGTAAATTGAGAGGGCTCTGGTCATTAAATTGTTCCTGGCTTCCTATGAAGATGAAAAGGCAAAACGGATGCAGTGGTCTTTCCCTGATCAATCACAGGTCCTCTTTTGTACGTGGAGTTAAATTTTGGTGGGAAAGAAACACAGACAGGAGTAGGGTTAAAAGGGAAAATCCCTGCTCATTACAGCTTACCTTTAATGTACATGTGTGTAGGTGTGTTTGTGTTTGTGTGATTATTTCATTATTGTTTTATACAGCTTTTATGAATATTATTAGAAAATTAATTTTCATTCACAGTACAACTTCATTAGCCATCATATAGGCAGAAAGCAAATGAAGTAACATCCTCAGTGTCACAAACCAAGAAGGTCTGCTTGAGAAAGGTCTGGTAGTAGAAATGTGGAAGAAACCCCTGCACCATGTGCATTCTTAAAAATAAAGGTACCAGACTGGTTCTTCAGAGTGATGCCATAGGGGAACTATTTTTGGTTCCCAGAAGACCCATCCACACGATGGTACAAGTAAGAATTTTTATTTCTTTAGGTCTGTAATAGGCTTCTGTCACGTACCTGGTTACAAACCTCCACATTGTTGTTCTCCAAAATGGACCTTGATTGCCTGGAGTTCCACTGCCATGGCCTGGACAAAGGATGCCACATCCTGTTTTGCTCCAACAGCTTTGCAACATATCCTACCAACTACGCCACTTTAAGAGAACAGACTGACCATGATAAAGAGTTGGAGCACTGCCCTGGTGACATGGTATAGTGGAATGCAGCAAACACAAAAGAAAACCCACAATAATTGTAAAAACATCTTTCCATACACAAGTTTTTAAATGAGCTGTCTCAAGTAGGTGGATCTTCTGGTCTTAAGTCCTTCCAGCAGGAAGAGGTGGTTCCTGGCAGGCAGAAGCTGGAAGTAATGTGTGAGGTGTTACAGCTGTCAATCAATCTGTCTGCAGAGGGAGGAAGAGGAAAGGCATTAGGACACAGTGCGAACCCTTGGAGAAGCAGGGAATTAAAATCACCAGAGCCTTTAAACTGTCCTCTATGTGCACACACGTGACTATACGTACAGCAGATACCCATGAATAGATGTTGACAGATTTGTGAAATACCAGTGGCTCTTTTGCTGCATATGCCCAGTAACAGTGGCTAAGTACAGGTTTTTTTAATCCGTTAGAGTGCTGCTAAGTAGCCTGCCATACATTAAAGATTTCATGTTTTTTTTCTACATTTGAGCAAGTTTTTCAAAGCCCAAAAAAATAACTTCATATGCAAATAACCCTTCCCAGAATGAAATGGTTCTTCATCAAACAATAGCTTTATGAGGAACCACACAACCCAGGAAAGAACCGTATAGTTCCATTAAAGAACCATATTTTTAAGAATGTAGCTAAAGTGGCCACCTTGTTATCTTTAAAAAAAAGTTCAGGGTGACATATAGGGACATCCTATCTACTGGCTAAGTAAATAGATTTAATGATTATCTTTCTGTCAAATATGAGGTACTGACATATAACGTCATAATGCACATGTGCCGTTTTGATGCTATAAAGTTCACAGTGTGGCTAAGTGATGTAAACTGCAGTTCTGAGATATCTGAAACTTTTAAAATCAAAATATTTCCCTGGCACGTCATATGTTTGTAACTTCTAACAGTTCACACTTAACTCTGATTTTTTTGCATTATTATTGCATAATGTTACCAAAGTGCCACCTGAGGCAATCGTCTCGCTGCTTCACCCCATGTGCTGGCCCCTTGTTCTGGTTAATTAAGATGTTAACACAAAATGAGCACACAAGTGTTTCAGGCACTGAAGCAGCTGCAGTCTTTCATCATTCAGTGCTGCTTGCTATGCTGTTTACCCCAGTGGGTGGTAAATATCATTACTAGGAAACAATTAAGGGAGCAAATGCCACATAAAAAGGTAAAATTATAGGTAAATGACAAAAGAGAGTTAAGTATTTATGTTATACAGTATATGTGAATTTTACACTATTCTGGTTTTGTGAATAAAGAATTAGAGAAGAACAATAAAAAAAAAACATGAAAAATGGCTTGCTTAATGGGAAACTTACAGCTATGGGATTTCCTCGAGGAGGAAACTTTAAGAAGCACTGCCTTAAGCCGACATCAGCAGAATCTTACCAGGGGAAAGATTCTGTTCTGGAAGTCACAGATGTTTATTCCAGTAGTAGCCCATTATAGCTTCTGAAGCATTTATGGTAAAAGCAACATTTTTCCTTTTCATTTTAGTGACCTCACTTGTTTTCCATCCTTATTTGCTTCTTTTAGCCTTAATCAGCTGCATTCTCTCTTTTTGTTGGCTACCAGTTAACAGTGAGATGCAAAACACAACCATCAGACCTGGTTATTAAATGGATGGACAGATAGAAAAGAAAAAAGTGAAGGAATGAGAATTGTTAATCTGCTCAGGTCCATAAATCACTTGAATGATATTTTAAAAATATAGGTCTTTATACATTATATACACATTCTTTTACACTATGAGAATTACCTGACATGGAAAATGAAAGTAATTGAAGTAAACAATGAGTTCCATTATCAGCAAGGGTTGGCTTTTCATTAAGAAACTGGGTGAAGCTTAAAACCATTAATGTTCACCAGGAGCATGGGGACCCCTGCTCCACAGAAACAAAGACCAGGTAGGAATTCAATTCCAGGACCTTGCAGTGGGTAGGCTGCACCCAGCTTATAATAAGAGTCATTTTTATAATGATAATAAGGAGTGAAATTTGAAAATACTTTTTGGAATTGTTTGAAAATAGTAATGCAGCATCCATAATGGAACCCCTTTAATAACAATAACAAAAACAACAACAATAATAATAAATCATTTTTTATTATTATGATTATAATAAAGATGCAACTTTAAAACATTTCCTCAGTTGCTGAAAAATGGCCTAGATTCATCCTATTAATGCCTTAATCCAAGTGAAGGTTGTAAATGACTGGTGCCTATCCTGGAAGCACTAGACCCAAGGCAGGAATGAACCCTATGCAGTGACCCTCAGGCAGAGTCATTTTGAAATCGAAAGCTATTTTTTATTATATTAACTTTAAACAGGTCCTAATTTTGTTCTGTTTTTGAAAATGCTTACCTCCTCCTTTATCCACTTCCTCTCTCCTATTGGGTTCCACACAATGGTTGGTGCGGTTTCTCCCTTATTCTCATGAGACTTTCTTGTGAGAACTGGCAACTCACTAAGTTCTGTCCTTATATATCAGCAGTTCCCAGGCCACTGTGAGTCAGTGCTGTGTAACATTTGAATGAAGTAGGATGGCACCCAGTGGTCTGAAGGCTGTCGTAGGAGATAAAATACTAAATGATGTAATAAAGAGTGTGAAAAAAGATGGGGAATGGAAGGCTCTCATTGTGGATAACACCAGCATGAAAATAATTTCATCGTGTTGCAAAATGTCTGACATAATGGCAGAAGGCGTTACAATTGTGGAAGATATTAACAAGAAACGACAGTCAATTCCTAGCCTGGAAGCCATTTACCTAATTTCTCCCACAGAGAGCTCTGTCCGTGGTTTAATTAATGATTTCCAAGAGTCGTCATCCTACATGTACAAAGCTGCTCACGTATTCTTCACAGACATCTGCCCTGAAGAACTTTTCATTAAGGTGGGACAGGCACGAGTGTCCAAATTTATTAAGACGATAAAAGAGATCTGTATGGCTTTCCTACCTTATGAGTCTCAGGTGTACATCATTGACAACCCAGATGCCTTCAACCTTTTCTACAACCCTCAACGAGCATCAGAAAAGAAAGAAATGATGGAAGACCTAGCAGGGCAAATTGCAACTCTTTGTGCCACTTTGCTTGAGTACCCTGCTGTGCGCTATCACAACGGATATAAGGACAATTCAATATTAGCCACCATGGTGTTGGACAGACTGAATGCTCAAAAGGCAGATAACCCCAGCATGGGCGAGGGCCCAGATAAGTCCCGCTCACAACTGCTCATACTCGACAGAGGCTATGACCCGATTTCTCCAGTTTTGCATGAACTTACATTCCAGGCTATGGCCTATGACCTTTTGGATATTGAGCGAAACATTTACACGTATGAAACCAGTGGGTTTTCAGAATCCAGAGAAAAGCAAGTCCTCCTGGATGAGAATGACGAGCTGTGGGTACAGCAGAGGCACAGTCACATTGCAGATGTTTTGAAGAAAGTAACCGAGCTATCCAAAAAGTTCTGTGAAGGCAGAAGAATGAACACTGAACAAGCTAACTTAAAAGACATGGCTCAGATCATGAAGAAGATGCCACAGTACCAGAAGGAGTTAGGCATGTACTCCACTCACCTTCATTTAGCAGAGGCCTGCATGAAGCGTTTTAAATCCTACTTGGACCCACTTTGCAAAGTTGAACAGGATTTAGCAATGGGCACTGACATAAATAAAGAAAAAATCAAGGACCCAATGAGAAACATTGTCCCTGTGCTTCTAAACCCAGAATTTGAAAGTTCTGACAAAATCCGCATCATTCTTCTCTATATTTTCTACAAAAATGGCATCAATGAAGAAAATCTGAACAAACTTCTCCAGCATGCAAACATCCAGGGGAACAGTGGACTTATCAAAAATATTCAGTTCCTGGGGCTGCCTATTGTAATTCCTCCCAACCAAAATCCAAAGATCAGGCCTGAGAGGAAAGAAAGGATCGCGCCCACTTATCAGCTGTCCAGATGGATACCACTTATCAAGGATGTGATGGAAGACATTATTGTAGAGAAGCTGGACAAGAAACAGTGGCCATTTGTGTCTTCCCCCAGTGTGTCTACAGCAATAGCAACAGCTGTGAGCAGTGCCCGGTATGGCCACATTCAGAAGAGCAAGGCAGCACTGCAGTACCGGACTGGGCCGAGGCTAATCATCTTCATCATCGGAGGAGTGACGCTTTCTGAGATACGGGCCGCTTATGAAGTCACCAAAGCATGTGGTTACAAGTGGGAAGTTTTGATTGGTTCCACTCACATCTTTACTCCTAAGAAGTTTCTGAATGAACTTTCACTTTTGGACCAGCCTCTGGAGGGGACCAGCTAAAGCAAGTCATTTCCCAAAAGATGTATTTCCATGAATTGTTACAAGAATTTTTAGTGGGACGATTGTCAGAACTAACATCTCCTCCATTGCTGTAGTTTTTCAGTTTCTGGCATTCAACTATAAATATAATATAAATTGGAATACTGGTAGTGTATGTTGTGTTCATGTCAACCAGTATGGGACAGGAAGATAGGAAGGGCTGGGAGGGGCTGCAAATCATGCTCTTTGTTGAAGGCTCCTTTACAGTCGGTAAGTATGAATATCGGTACATTTCATAATTTCAAACTTTTGTGACTTCTTATTTTTTGGATTTCCTCCTGCAGGTGAAAGGTTAAAAATATTGTAACTCAGGGTTTTGAAATCAAAGCTGCCAAAACCACAGTGTAACCACTGTCAGCTTCTACATCTGCTTATAAGCAGGGTAAAATCATGATCACCTCTAGACACACTGATAATGTGGAAGCTGTTGGAGCACTGGTGTGGCTCAAATGAACACAGAAGAAGGCATTTACTCATAGGAGAATGGGCAAATTGCCTATCTCTACTTGGGCCAATATGCATAAGTGTCACCCTGCCCAGTCTTCTTCTAGCAAAGCTGGTCAATACATTAGTCACCCTAGGCAGCTGTCTAGTCACCGTTTATGAAAGATGAGGGGAACATACTCTGGATACCAAGGGGTGCTATTTATGTAACTCAAGTGGGGGAACCATTCTCCCCCCTCAGTCACAGGGGCAGATTTTATCTAGCTTGGTGGTGTGCACTGCAAACTTTTACCCTGACTCACCCCATCTCTCTGTCCATGTGCTATGGATACCAAGGGGCACCATTTTGGTAAGTCAAAGTGTGCACGCTCTCACCTAGGACTCCATATGGGCTTCAACTGGTGCTATTAATTAGCCTGGATGGTTAATGGCTGTATGTTGTATGTGTGTAAGTGTGAATTCACCTTGCAATGCACCGGTGTACTGTCCAAGTGTTATTCCAGTCTTACACTCTATGATTGCTGGGATAGTCTCCAACTGCCCTGGAAAAGCAGATTATAAAGACAGATGATTGGAGAGAAAACTTGGTGGCTGTTGAATTATGGATTATTAACAACATAAAAAATATTTTTATATTAAATTGTTCTCTGGTAGGGATGATTTAATTTTAGCATGTGATACATACAAATATATATAAAAAAGTAAGTGAAGATTTTGAGAAAATCTATTAATAATTATATTTGGAATAATGGAAAATCAGGATTTAGAACATTAATCACTTGAATGCAGTGGGCTGGCGCCCTGCCCAGGGTTTGTTTCCTGCCTTGTGCCCTGTGTTAGCTGGGATTGGCTCCAGCAGACCCCTGTGACCCTGTAGTTAGTATAATGGATGGATGGATTAATCACTTTATAGATAGAGCCATATAACATGGTGAAGACAATGAGTTACCTTTATACATGCTTAGAAATGCATTTCTTCCACTCTTTGAGCTTGCTGTGCCTTTTTGGAATTCCTAATTTGTTTGCATGCTTAAAACAGAGCAGTGGCACAAATTGAAAATAGCCTTACTATTAACTGAGAAAATTAAATGAATTCTGTGCATGAACAAATGAATAATATGAGGAGACTACGTTAATTCTGTGCATGAAACAAAGAATATTATCATTTACTGTGATGACCAGGCCTGTCTGACCTAAATACCATGAGATTCCTACTGGGGTGCTGCCATAAGATAAGCAAGGGGTATAGTGAATACAGCTAGACAAATGAAAAGCTGGCTAGCAGTATGGTTCCTGCATACACCAAGTTCATTGGAGTAAAGTTCCCTGCTCCATCTCTTGGAAAAATAATAAAGCAACACCCCCATTCATTCCCTGTAATGCATGCAGTAATGAAATGCATTATCCACAAAAATGCACACAGAGAGTAGAGAACCAATTCAAAACTCTGATCTAAAACTGCCAGTCTACTAGTGTTGTCACTGTATTTTTTCCAGTTGTTTAGTTTATTTAAAAAAAATGTTTTTTTTTTTTTAATACTTGGCTTGTTTACATTTAGTTCTTATACGTGAGTGTAAAAACGTTTCTGGAAAACTATTTCAAATGGATATGTGTTCATGTTTGTGATGCGCCATCTGTTGGAATGACAGAGTAACAGCATCCAAATGAATAAATAGACTGTATACAGATACTCAGACATTTATCTTTTTATTAATGTGGACTCCAGTAGTATCAGTGTAAGATTTCATGGTATAGCTAACAAAGACCAGTAACTGGATCATCTGATTATCATGGAGTATTTCACATACTTCTTGAAATTCCATAAATCTTAGGTATTACAAAGAAAATCATTGGGTACACATTACATTAACATTATGGCAAACTATACCGACCTCACTGAGTTGATTAACCATGTAAGTGCTTGCAACTCTAAAGTGGCCATGCACATTCGAGTCTGGAGGAGTTGGGTGAGTGTTAAGGAGGAATATTTTAAATAAATACTCTAGCAAATAAATCTATTGTGAAACAAAGCAATAAATAAGTAGATACAATATGTGAATATAAATGATTAAATGTGTCAGGAGATATGTTTTTCGTTGTATATATTTTTTCCAGCTATCTCTGTTACTTAAGTGACACTGCATGGAGCATGAAATACATGGTCATTTTTTGCATGTCAAAGGGCTCTAATGAGTACTGTATTTTGATTGGTGAGTGGATGTAAATTTTTAGTCATCGAGTGTGACTTCACACTTCAGATGTAAATTCCAAATGATGAATTCAGAGTTTCTTGAATTAAAGTAGTAACAATTCTGGACAACCTTATTTTCTTGCACTCCTATCAGTCATAACTTTGAGTATGCACATGAGTCATGGGACTCTCAAGTCAAGGAAAGTGCATTCATTCACTCTAGGGACAATTTCACCAACCAATACAGTACATGCCGGAGCCCAGCATTTCAACTGTGGCAGGTGAAAATGACAGTTTCCATTTAAAAGCATATTTTATGTTGCGTGCAGTGTCTACTACATAATAAAACACCAAAGTCTGTGTCCAGTTCCTCAGAGCATTAGTCTTATTAGTCAGTTTGGCTTTGGTGATGAAAGGGGAAGTAAAAGTGTGAAATGCACAAGAAGGAATAAAGGCACACATTGAGAGAGTTACATTCAAAGATGGAAGGGATAAATACCAGGCAGGATGCAAAAGAGGCATCTTCAAATAAGTAACAGAGTCTGAGAATCAGGCTTTATGGGAACACACTCGGGAAAGGGCTGCGGTGGGCTGGCGCTCTGCATGGGGTTTGTTCCTGCCTTGCCCCCTGTGCTGGCTGGGATTGGTTCCAGCAGACCCCCGTGACCCTGTGTTAGGATATAGTGGGTTGGAGAATGACTGACTGACTCAGGAAAGGGAGTTCTGGTGAAGAAGTTCAGACACACGAGAATACAAGAGGAAAGGCTGAAAGTACACATAGCAAATAGTTTTACATTATTCTATTTCCTGACATTGAAAGGTACCATGACTAGTAAATATATAAAGAAATAAGCAACCATACACAAATAAAAAATACACAATCAAATAATGAATATATAGAAGAGGTACTTGATTGAATTATATCCAAGGGTATTATTTGTTGATGGAGTCCCAAGTGAACAGCTATTAGCAAGAATAAGGGGGAGAAAGTAAAGGAAGCCCTGAAAAGAATGAAAAATGGAAAGGACTGGATGAAATACCAGTAGAAGTGTGTGAGAATTTAGGAGAAGAGGGAGTAGATGTGTTGTGGGATTCAAATGCAGAAGATCAATGAACAGGAGAGAATACCAGAGGAGCGGAGGGACAGTGTGAATGTGCCCATTTATAAGGTGAAGGGTGTTATTCAGGATTGTGGAAACTATAGAGGACTGATGGTGATGTCACACATGGTGAAAATTTGGGAAAGGGTTATAGAAAGAAGGCTTAGGGAAGAGACCACCATAGAGGAGGTTTAGTCTTATGCCAGGGAAAGGAACAACTGATGCAGTCTTTGCATTGAGACAGCAGATAGAGGAGCATCGAGAAAACCAGAAAGGTTTGCATATGGGGTTTATTGATTTGGATGATTGATTTGAGTTCCACATCAATAGGTCTGGAAGTGAATGAGAGAGAAAGGAGTAGCAGAAAAGTATGTGAGGATTGTCCAAGATATGTATGAGGGAGTAAGGACTCAGGTTAAAAGCAGTTTGGTGTAACAGGCAAGATCCCAGTTAGAGCAGGTCTGCAACAGTAATCATCTTAAAGTCCTAAACTCTGGTCTGATCTGGTTATGGATGTGATGATGAGTCATGGGATGAAAAAACAATCCCCCTGGTGGATGCTTTTTGCTGATGACATTGTGTTGTTTAGCACCAGAAAAGATGTGGAGAGGAAGCTGAAAGAATGGAGAAGGGCTCTGGAAGATAGAAGGTTGAAGATGAACAGGAAGAAGACAGAGTGCATGAGGTTTAATGATAATCAGCATTTAGAATTTAGTCTGCATGGAGACCTATTGAAAAGAGTGGATAAATTTAGGATCAGTGGTAGCCCGAAAACTAGGTGCAGAGATAATCCATAGAGTGCAGTGTGGATGGAACAGTTGGAAGAAGGTATCAGAAGTGTTAAGTTATCAAAGAATTAAAGTGAAGGTCAAAGGTAAGCAAAGACCAAAATAATGTATGGAGCTGAGACATGGGCAGTAAAAAGGGAGTGCATAAAAAGAAGTTAAATGTGGCAGAAATGAAAATGTTGAGATGGATGGATGGTGTAACAAAAAAGAACAGAATAGGAAATCAGAGACAACAAAATTGGGAGAGCAATCTGAGAAAGTACATGAAAGTTGTTTGAGGAGAGACAAAGAATAATATGGGCAAAACAGTGATGGGAATATAACTACAGGGGATGACAAACTGGAGGAGACCAAAGTGGAGGCGTATGGATAAAATAAAAGAAGATATGAAGGAAGAAGACTTGCCTGGAGAGGAGGTTCCAGGAATGAGGTGTTTGGAGAAGGTTGATCAAGTATCTGTTGCATCATATTCAACCCTTTGTTCATCATTATGGCACCCATATAACCAGCCTCTCCTTGAAATCCATCATTTTGGATACACAGACTCCTTGTCTATCGTGCTGCATAATTAGAAAAATTTCTGTGCGCTGTGTCAAATCTAATGTCATTTTTGCTGACTCATTAAGTATAAACTAGGAATAAGAATTTCATACTGTCACTATGTATCATTCATGAGGTAGATAATTCAATAGGCTGGTCATTAAAAATAATGAAATGAAAATGTAATTATGTGACAATTAAATGATGTGCTTTCTCCAGGATCCTGATGTCACCTATCAGGTTTCTTGTAACACTTCCCATGATCCTGTCTGAATTGTCTCAATGGTAGTGATCTACAGTGGAAGAATGGGAACATCTCACCCACCATCTGCTTGTCACGTTGGTCTATGTATTGTGGACAAGGCTGTTAATATAGAGTATTAAAAATGGATGCCAATAGAATAAACAATGGATGGTTCCCTAGAACTAATTATGGCTGGTAACCAGAAGGTATATTCCTTTACACACAGCCCCAGGTTTTACATTATCTGGTTTCTGCAGGGCCTACCTCTTATATTATGGGGGTCCAGGACTGCATGGACACATTGGATCACTTGGGTGGAGTTCTAGGGAGCTTTCCTGTCTGTAAATGTGGCTCAAGGCAGGTGCCTGGAAGTCGTCTCAGCAGGAGGCTCAAAAGCTTCTTATCAACTGCAGACGACAAGCTCAGAATCAAGAGCAGGTTAGTTGCAAAGGTATATCTGTCAAGAGAAGAGATACCAATAGTATCAGAAGTGGTAAAAAAGAAAGTGTTTTGGTAGACATATTTACTTGTGGAAAAGAGGACAAGTCATCCCATGTTTCAATCTGGAACCTTTATCTGATAAAATAAGATGAAAGAGAGCTATGGGTTTGTCAGTTTCATGGACTATTTTTCTTTTTCCTTTTACCTGGGCTTCTCTGGTTTCTGGGTCAGCTTTCAAGGGCCCCCTAAAGTATACAGATTGAAAAACCCAAAGGGGAATTTCACTTCTCATAAAGGTAATAGGGAAAAGTAACATGTCTGTACCTCATAAGTCTCCTCCTCATAACTTCAGTGTTACCTACCTATGATGTGCTGAAACTGGAGGAACCAGGAAGGTTCAAGAGCAGACATGGCTCATTACTTTTTGTATGCAGCATTCTAGTGGTAAAGCAGAAACTGTTGATCTTTGACTTTGACCTTGAGCATGGGAAAGGTGCTATATAAATAAAATGTATTATTGTTATAGAGATCAGTGGTATGCCATCCCAGGACAGCTTATAAATGGGGAAAAATTGGCAAAGTGAGTCACACCACCAATGGAGTGTTTATAAATAAATAAGAAAAATACATTTTATTTATATAGAACAGAGTATAAACCATGTGATCCTTAGGTGCTTTAAATTAAAATAAAAATAAATGGATAAAATATGCTATAATAAGAATTGCATATTAAAATTTAAAAGGTAGAATAAATAACCATTATAAATCATGCTGAAATTAATATGTTTTCAATGTCAATTTAAAAACAGTCAATGATGGTAAAGCCCATATGGAATGCAGCAGTCTGTTCCACAGGTATGGACCAATGGTGCAGAAGACTCAATCAACATTTGTAGACGTCTTTGTCTGCAGGACAACCACAGAATTAGAGATGCAGATGAGAGAGACAGACAAAACAGATGTGGATGGAATAAGACAGACTCAAAAGTTATGTGGGTGCAGAGGTAGCATAACACTTGTATATGAGAAGCAGAATCTCATATTGGATGTGCTCCTTAACAGGTAATCAGTGTTGGGAAAAAAGGCACAAGGCTTAAATGGGAATATTTTTGTGTGTGGGTAATATGCATGCAGCACTATTTTGAATGTTGTGCAACTTCTGAATGGTCTTTTGGTGGAGACCAACAAACAGACACTTGCATGCGATAACATAACAGCAGGCAGCAGCATCTTAGCATTTCCCATTGACAGTGGTGATTTAAGTTTGGATATGTTCCAGTGGTCTTAGACACAGAGGAAGTATGGCTTCTGGAAAGTGTGTATTGGGTAGGGTTGCCACCCGTCCTTTAAAATACGGAATCGTCCCGTATTTGTGGTCTTGGCCCCCAAGGGATGTGGCCCCCGCTGCAGTATGCGTCCCTTATTTTTTTGTATTAAAAGTGGTAACCCTAGTATTGGGTCAAACATAACACCTAGGTGTGTAACTAAAGAAGATAGTGGAATCATTTGTCTGTTTACAGTAACATTAGTGTTTATATGGCGTGGAGCTCCCACTACTTTGGGTTCTGTTTTTCCACGTTTTAGTTACAAGCTGTTTTCCCTCATACAGCACCAGATATAATCCAAGCATTTGGTGGCATGTGATAATCCTAGATGTCCTTTAGGAGAGGCCTGGAAATCGATCTCTGTGTCATCAACCAAGCAATGAAAAGACATATTGTGCTGGTGTAAAACTGTACCCAGGGATAGCATGTAAATCAAGAAAAGAACTGACCTTAGTGCTGTCCCCTATGAAACTCAGAGGACACAAAACATAGATTTGATTAATAATGTTTACCATAGGAAATGTGTCCTTTTCTTTCACTATAGTGAGATGTGAACTGTTTCAATATAGTACCAGAGATTCCAACATCACTGATGTGCCATGGTTGACAGCATTGAAGGCAGCAGTTAGAACAAGCAGACTACAAACATCCTGGGTCTAAAAGCAAAAGAAGGTGATTTACAACCCTAACTGTCCCACTCTCAGTACTGTGGGCACCTCAAAAACAGATTGAAAAACTTCAAATAAATCATTTGAGTCTAGATGAGACTTAACAAGGCAACTGTCTTCTCAAGCACTTTTGACACAAAAGCAAGATTTGAATTGGGGCAATAACTGAATAGTAGAGCAGAGCAACCTGTTTAAAAGCAACAGGTAAAAAAGACATTTATAGAGAAGAAAGAATCACACAAACTGCCACAAGACAAAGGTTTGGTAACACTTTAGTTTAGGTACTGCAAAAATGGATTTATTGCAAGATCTTAGCATGCACATCTTTGGATCTTGCATTAGTCAAGTGTTGATCCATCTCTGCAATGTGACCTACTGACAAAATGTCACTGTGATCTGAAGAGGCTCAAGTGAGGCACATTTCTCTTGATATTACATATTTAGCATAAGAACTATGAGTCCTTCATATTAACGAGTCATTTTACATTCATGCCAATAGGCCACACAACATTGAGATAAATAACCCATCTACTGATGCTTTATAAGTGTTATAAAGGCCAAAAGGAGAATCTGTTAAGGTCTTGCTGTGTAAGAGTAAATGAATACTAGATGCATTTTTGCAGTACATAAACTAAAGTATAAAAGGTTTTAGCAGGACAGCGGGAATAGGATCCAGGGAACAAGTAGTAGAATTCAGCTGGAGAACACCGTAAGTAAGGTCTTTCTCAGAGAACTTAGAAAAGCTACTAAAGAGTGGAACTGAATGAGTGACAAGATCAGAGATAGACTGAGTCAAAACTGCAGGCTTTAATTGTTCTCTAAAATGTTTAAAATTATTATTTTTTTGCCGGTTCACTTATCTCTCTAACAGTGGTGCTGCAACCCAAGGTTACATGTTCTATTGGTTTCAAAATATATTCTTCATAGATGCCTCACCAAGTATGATGACCTTAAATGCTGTGAGAGGGACATTCTAAATAAAACTTGTTGAATGGCCCTCTTTGGTGGGACATTGAGAGAAAAAAAATCTCAAAATGTAGTTAGTTTGAAGCTAAGCCAACATGTAATATATTGTCTCCCAAAATAATCAAAAGTGTAAGATCATTTGAATTACCAGGAAAGTAGATGAATAATTAGTTGTTCACATCTTTTGCAATTGTTTCTGCTTGCTATTAATCTTTACTTTTATTGTTTAAATTTTTTATTGTTATTTTCCCATTTTATGAGTCTATTTTCAACTTTGCTAGAAACATGATGCATTCTAATAGATGATACAACACATCAGGAATTGTCCACACTTTAAAATTTACAATAATAAAGGAACAACTAAGTGTTCGATTGAGCAATTGAAATAAATGATGAAGGAATTTGCTGTCGACTTTTGGGCTTGGGCTTCTTGTAAACCAACCATTTCTCCTGTTCTGAACTTCTCTTTTGAAGAATCTCTTTAGTTTTGGCATATTTACTCAATATACAGTGGTGTGAAAAACTATTTGCCCCCTTCCTGATTTCTTATTCTTTTGCATGTTTGTCACACAAAATGTTTCTGATCATCAAACACATGTAACCATTAGTCAAATATAACACAAGTAAACACAAAATGCAGTTACTAAATGATGGTTTTTATTATTTAGGGAGAAAAAAAAATCCAAACCTACATGGCCCTGTGTGAAAAAGTAATTGCCCCCATTGTTAAAAAATAACCTAACTGTGGTGTATCACACCTGAGTTCAATTTCCGTAGCCACCCCCAGGCCTGATTACTGCCACACCTGTTTCAATCAAGAAATCACTTAAATAGGAGCTGCCTGACACAGAGAAGTAGACCAAAAGCACCTCAAAAGCTAGACATCATGCCAAGATCCAAAGAAATTCAGGAACAAATGAGAACAGAAGTAATTGAGATCTATCAGTCTGGTAAAGGTTATAAAGCCATTTCTAAAGCTTTGGGACTCCAGCGAACCACAGTGAGAGCCATTATCCACAAATGGCAAAAACATGGAACAGTGGTGAACCTTCCCAGGAGTGGCCGGCCGACCAAAATTACCCCAAGAGCGCAGAGACGACTCATCCGAGAGGTCACAAAAGACCCCAGGACAACGTCTAAAGAACTGCAGGCCTCACTTGCCTCAATTAAGGTCAGTGTTCACGACTCCACCATAAGGAAGAGACTGGGCAAAAACGGCCTGCATGGCAGATTTCCAAGACGCAAACCACTGTTAAGCAAAAAGAACATTAGGGCTTGTCTTAATTTTGCTAAGAAACATCTCAATGATTGCCAAGACTTTTGGGAAAATACCTTGTGGACTGATGAGACAAAAGTTGAACTTTTTGGAAGGCAAATGTCCCGTTACATCTGGCGTAAAAGGAACACAGCATTTCAGAAAAAGAACATCATACCAACAGTAAAATATGGTGGTGGTAGTGTGATGGTCTGGGGTTGTTTTGCTGCTTCAGGACCTGGAAGGCTTGCTGTGATAGATGGAACCATGAATTCTACTGTCTACCAAAAAATCCTGAAGGAGAATGTCCGGCCATCTGTTCGTCAACTCAAGCTGAAGCGATCTTGGGTGCTGCAACAGGACAATGACCCAAAACACACCAGCAAATCCACCTCTGATTGGCTGAAGAAAAACAAAATGAAGACTTTGGAGTGGCCTAGTCAAAGTCCTGACCTGAATCCAATTGAGATGCTATGGCATGACCTTAAAAAGGCGGTTCATGCTAGAAAACCCTCAAATAAAGCGGAATTACAACAATTCTGCAAAGATGAGTGGGCCAAAATTCCTCCAGAGCGCTGTAAAAGACTCATTGCAAGTTATCGCAAACGCTTGATTGCAGTTATTGCTGCTAAGGGTGGCCCAACCAGTTATTAGGTTCAGGGGGCAATTACTTTTTCACGCAGGGCCATGTAGGTTTGGATTTTTTTTCTCCCTAAATAATAAAAACCATCATTTAAAAACTGCATTTTGTGTTTACTTGTGTTATATTTGACTAATGGTTACATGTGTTTGATGATCAGAAACATTTTGTGTGACAAACATGCAAAAGAATAAGAAATCAGGAAGGGGGCAAATAGTTTTTCACACCACTGTACATCTAATCTATTATGGTACATTTGACAAAAAATGACATAGTTTTGTAATTATGTCTTGCCTTAGATGTGGCATCAAATAATTCAAATTCTGACAGCCACATACTTGGACATAATATGTAACTCCCTAATGGATCCTTGAATAAATGAAAACTGGCCTCCTGTCCAAGTTGGCTCCCACAGAGTTTGCAGGACTCCTACTATAGATTAGGAGTTGGTTCCTCATGACCCCAAATCAGGCAAGTGGATTAGAAAATGGATGGAAAAGCATATCTGCGGAAAAGAAAGTACAAATTGACAGTGACAAAGAATGTCAGCCAAATGGTGCTGACAACATTTCCAGTGTTTTGTTTATCGAGTACGAGACTTCTCTGCTTTAAGTTAAGTTTTAATTTTCATTAATTCTTTTAGGTGTTGACTTATATTCAAATTTCTTAAAATTTGCAATACAATATGATAAGCATCATGGGTTAGTCTCTCCTTTTTTAAGAAAATTTCAGTTAGTTTAAAAGTTAACAAATGCTCATCTCCTATTATACCATGGCTGGGAAGTAAACTAGAGCTCTCAGTGAAATAGCAGAGGTACCAGCCAAGGCATCCTGTTTAACAAAAAAGACCGCTGTTACAGCCCAAACTACCAAATGAAAGTAACAGGCTTTTTGCCATGACGGTAAATAAGGTTGTAGCTCTGTCCTCTTTGATCGTCAGGTGAAAATGTGATGCTGCCTTCCAAAAGTGCCTCCTCTTCATGTCACAGAACTTTCTCCGGGTTTTGTGGGTGTGGCCAGGCACCCCCCTTGGGCAGTTGTTTGATGCTGCAGGGAAAGAAGAATAGTACTGTTAAAGAGTCAGCTCCCCCTCTTGGCCCAAGTTCATACTCAGAGTGTGGAATGTGGTCTACCATGTATGACACTGTATAAAACCTCCCATTCGTTTTGTGAACCAGAAGCCTATCAAGCATCAACAGGAGTGCAAGACAGGAACCAACCCCAGCCAACACAATAATTAACAGCCCAATTAAACTGTACATCTTCGAGATATTGGAACAAAGAGTAAAAAAAAAAAATACACTGAGAATGGACACAGACAACCCTGGAAGAGCTCGGTTTGGATGCTGAAACTGTGAGAAAGCAATGCTAACCACTGCAGTACTGTGCTGCCCTATAAAAAAGTACTTTGGCTGTGTATTGGTGTTTGGGGATGATATTCATTATAGAAAGGCACTATGTTAGGTAAGATCTGTTTTCACCTTCACTGCATAGGTTTTCTCTAGTTTTTTACCATATCACAAGTTCATGTGTGGCATGATGCAGATGTGTGTCAGTACATGTGTATATCAGGGCTTCAATAGCACTGGTGCCAGGGAAAATCTATTAATTGATCAACCTCTGCTCAAAAAAATCCAGTCATATCCTTGACTTTCTACAACATTCACTTTCCTTAAAACCTTGCTTATTCAAAACATATTATAGCAACCTGAGGTGTTGAACTGATACCCAAACACGAGCAACAGTTAGTGACCTTTGAAAATCTATTTTTGTGATGGAGACCCAACATCAACCACTGTTGCCTGTTAGTCTTGGGAAGCCCCTAGTAAAGTACTGTACTTGACCCTTTGTGGGGGACTCTCCATCTTTATGAGTTCTCAGTGTGCTATCCATCTTCCTGTTCTTTCCAGTCTAGCTTACTGTGATGTTGCAATAAACATCCATCAGGCCCCACCCCAAATATCCAGATCTGCCCATTCACAGACTACCTTGAGGACAGACACTGATGTTCAGCACAACTACACGTGGCTCTGCCATACATACACCTATAGATTTTCCACCTGCACAGTTCATTGTTGGTACAGTATTTACAAATGTTTTTGTAAGATTAACATGGAATATCCACCATTGTTGTGAAGTGATGCTCAATATGATTGCTAAATAAACACAACTAACTCAAACTGAACCAAAAAAAACAGTAAGCATGACCATTGATAAATTACCTCAAACTTGTTTCCATAACAATGAAAGCTTCTGCTTTTATTACTTTGTGCAGAGTTTAAACATGTGTAACAGGTGTAATGGAAAATAAAAAATGCTCAGAAGTGATTGGTAATATTTAGCATAAAGGTCAATAATCTTTTTCTTTTTACTAATGACTTTAAAAAATAATCTCTAAAAAAATAATGATGTTAAAGGAGTAGCTTTATAGGTCAGTTCATGCTTGAAGCACATTTAAGCAGATTTCACATTAAGAGACTTCTAGTCATGGGACATATTGCTGATCTAGTTGCTGGACCATGTCACTTTAAATGACTGAAAATCGCTGGCCATGTCACTTACTGACTGTGTGCCAACCTTCCAGCACAGTTGTTTTTGTCCATTTTTATGACAGTAAATAGCAAGCTGCCTGATAGAGCCGGGCGGCACATTACAAAGGTGTAACGGCTACAGTGAGTTTAGCTGCAATCTCAGATCTTTTCTTTCTTTCTTTTCCATTCTGCCATGGTATGTAAAATACAAGATATCAGACAGATTCTCTTCGTTTTTGTGAGATCCAAAACACCCCCATTAATAATTCCTTACAGCTGCATTATATTCATTGTACTTTTGGGTGGGCAGTCATTGGTTCTCATGCACCCAGAGCCCACCCTAATGACTAGGTTCTGTGTCACCTGAGTCACTGGGCATGTCACATTAGGCAACCAAGTTCATGGGTGTGAACCTTTGACTGCTTCCAATTTGCTAAGAATATGTAAATGAAAGCTACAACTGAAAATCTCAGAAAATGTTGTGTATTGTGACATGGCCTTTAGGACCATACCATGATAAAAAAATGTGGATAAGCAGTTGGGCTGTATTGAATTCTAACAGTGCAAGTTTAGTACATAAAAGTTTGACCAATATTCCCAAAACTGAGAGGGCAGCACAGTGCAGCTGCCCAGAGATGACAGTGACAGTTCCTCCTTTTGCCCCCCCATGTTGTCCCGAGCATGGCCCAGATGACAAAATATGCCACATCTAGGCCTGGTCCTTGTCCTGTGCTCAATACTAACTGCAAGATTAGAGTTTGTTTCCTCCTGACCCTGACCTGATATAAGCTATGTCTAAAATAGTTTGTGAACTTATCGTCTAATTGTCAAAAGAAATTTCAAGATTCTGATAGGAAATTAGGGATTAAAGAAATTACACATAATGATTTTCAAGTCTTCCGTTTGCATTTTGCATGTCCTTAAATCTTGCTAGTGTCTCAGTTTGCATATATCAAACATGACAACTTGCAAAGCAAAACTTTAATTTCCTCAACAATTTCCCATTAGGAAGGTCACACGTTTTTAAATAACATTGCATACATGAGTATCTTAGAATGCAGAATTAGAGCCCCAATGAACAAAGTAACACATTTTGTTAAAGACAAAATTCCCACATCGCTTTTACCAGTGATTAAGACAGGTAAGGAAATCTGATCACACTTAAAATTTGATCTTTACTTTTATACCAAAAATACTAAAAAAATAAAACCTTATTTAGTTTGTATCTTTATTCACACTACTAATCCCTGTTTAATCCCTACTATCCATAAGATTAATGGGGTTTTATTTGACTATGTATGCATTATTTAGCTTATCTAATTTTAATGTGCTTTTCTTTACATGTAATTACTTCTTTGACGTTTTGTAAAGCACTTTGAGCTACGTTGTTTGAAGATGTACTATAGAAGAAAATGTTCTTTTATTCACAAATAGTCCTATGAAAATTATTTTTTACAAAAAATGACAAATTACAATGACAGTTAAACATTGTGTGGAATTGAATGGTGGATTATTTAGATTTTTTTTTTCCAAAATTGACAAGTGGTCCAACATAAAAACATTATTTTGCCTTAGAAGCCAATTTGAGACCTAAGTGAATTTTTTTTTAAATTGAAATTTCAGATTTTAATTTTTTAAATATCTTTTCAAGAAAGCTATATAACATGCCACTGGCAGATCATTTTTATTAAGTTATATAACAGACCATTAATTTACTTTTTTTTTTTAACATTTTGACTTGTTACCATACCATTTTTACACATATAATAAATTATAACAAAAAATGCTGGTTGGACATTGCCAGGAGTTTCATTGACAACCCTGTTTTTCGCTATCTACTATATAATAAAACACTAATATCTGTTTCTCCAGTTCCTGAGAGTAATCTGATTGGTCAGTTTGGCTTTGGTGATACGAGGAAAGAGGAAATGTCAGTGTGTAATGCACAAGGAGGAGCAAAAACACATGCTGAGAGGTTTGACTTTAAAGAGGGAAGTATGAAACCAGAGAAGAAGCGAGAATGGGACCTTGAAAATAAGGGGGAAGAAGGCTTTACAGGAAAATATTTGTGAGAGATGTTCACATATACGCAAATACAGAGGAAAGGTGTTGAAAGTACATGTAGGGCAAGAGATAGCAAATACTTTTAAATAATTCTGTTACCTGTCTTTGACAGGTATCGCGGATAATATATAAAAGGATAAAATGTTTAGTGTTTGGTGTCCATGCCTGGACAGAATGTTGTCCGGCACCCACAAGAAGGGTTAGAATGTGTGATGAACAAAGGCAACAAGAAGAACAAAGAAAGGGAGATATAAGAGCTAGCATATCTGGTTTAGAGATTCTTAAATGATCAAAGTGATTGAAAACAGGTGGCCTTACCATTGTACCATTGTGCCTGTTTTTAATAAACAGGTATTTCTTTCTGCTAGTATCCTTTGTCGTGTGTATTAGGAGACAGCTTAAGGGCTCGAGTGATGGTAATTACCCACCAAACTAGGGGTTGGTGCGGTTCTATAGTGCCTTTTCTCTTCCTCCCTCTGCAGGATGGAAGACTGATGACCTCACCATTTGTGACATCACTTCTGTTGTCCTCCTTCCTGGACCACAAAAGACCAAATACTCCACCATTTTTGAACTAGTCTACTTGTTGACTCCCATCTGAAAAGACATTCTAGTTGTTTTTTCTTTTTTATTCTTTATTTTCTCCAATTGTACCGGGTTCACCACAGTGCCTCAAACCTTTTTCTGACTCATTTCTGCTTTACTACACCTTATGATAGGGTTCAAACACTCTTTGATGTTAGGTTTTCTTTTTAGCATAGCATATAAAGCTATTTGACTGTTGAATTGTAAATAGTTAATTTGTTAATGGCATTTTTAACATACTCAGAACATGATTGTCATTAAAGAAGTCTTATATATAACATAACAGCATTCAATCAACTTTTGTAAAGTTCCTGGCAGACAATGTAGCTCAATTCTCAAAATAAAGATGTAATTAAATTGTATGCTTAACATAACCAAAGGTGAAATAAACCATGTTGGTTATAAACTATCGAGTCAGTATTGAGACTAGAACATTTCATCACCATTTGTCAAACTGGGTTAACAACATTCAAGAGGTAGAACGATTCTAATATTACTTAAAAGAGGGTTTCCAAGAAACAGTTAGATGTGAATTTTACATAAGTTCTATTAAGTTAATGTACCCCACCGTAAAAAAAAAAAAAAAAAAAAAACCTATTTACAAGATAGGCTGGCCAGCTCTCTACTATGAACTGAAAAAAAGAAGATTCAGATAGCGTCAAGTCAATGGACAATTCAACTCCTCCTCCCAAAGATTTTTTATCAAGAGAATAAAGATCTGATATTTAATCATTACAAGTTAAAGACAACCGATTGTCTATTATTTTATGTCATTAGCATGTAGTGCTTTTTAAAAGATTTCCAATTAATGTGTTACACAAAGATTGAGAACCAATTTATGGACAAAATATTACTTTTTATAACTTGATCTGTCATAGATCTCCTAGTGTGAGATCAGAACATTTTAAACAGAGTTGATCATAAAGGTGGTCAGTCTCCAGAGCAAAGATAGCCATTTTCAAGCAGCTGCTCTTTGCCATTTATAGTAATTGATTTCAGCTGTCCATCTTCCTCAACTTCAACCCTCTCTTGACCATTTTCCACCGTTCTCTTTGTGGTAATTTTTCTGCCATTCACTGTTTTGGTGGAGGATGAAAAAGAGCGAAAGTTATCGTTGGTATTTTTTTCTCCAAATAAATTAGAATAAAATGATGTGAAGCTGTCGCCCCCAGGTTGATTATAAGAGGTATATCCAGTTTCATACCCTGACACTCTGGGACCAGAAGGATGGCTACTATATCTGTATGCTGAAGAGTCTCTATTTCTTCTTCTACTCACGGTTTGGTTTCCTAAAACGTTCTCTTCAAATAGGTCCCCAAAAAAATCTGCAAAAGGATCTCGACCACCAAAGAAATCTCTAAAAACATCTTCAGGCCTGCGGAATGTGAATCCAAACCCTTGGCCACTATGAAATGGTCTCCCACTCCCTTTACCCAATCCTTCAGTGCCATATCGATCATAGATGTCACGCTTACGGGGATCTGAAAGTACTTCATAAGCTTCAGACAGTTGCTTAAATTTCCTCTCAGCTGCATCTCTGCTTTGTGGATTTTTATCGGGATGCCATTTTAATGCCTGTTTCCTGTACGCTTTTGTAATTTCATCTTGGGTTGAATTCCTCTTTACTCCCAAAATATGGTAATACTCTGACATTTTTTATTTACTCTCTAGTTCAGGGTGAAATTATCAGATTTGATGACAAATGCTTCTGCTATAATTTGTTGTTAAATTTGTTTCACTTTTGGTGAACATCTATTGCCTCAGCCACCACTTATATAACCTCTCCTATCCGAGGAGGTGAAAGCCAACAAATGACTCTTAAGTTTAATACGACAGTTATTTATAACGGTGAAAATAGTCAGTGTTAGCCAAATCTCACAAGATAAAAAATGATGCCTTCTAAATTAACTCCACCCGCCCCAAAATGAAGTGAAGAACAGTGATGGAGAAAGGAGATGATGGAGTCAAGGGGGTGTTTTTTACTGAGAACTCTTTGGAAGCTTGTGATGCTGCTGCAGTGGCAATTAACACTAATAGGATTAGCTCTTGATTCCTTCCATCTGTCACAATTAATGTACCAAACATCTGTGATATTAAGTGTCATCTCTACAGTTACCAATACTTTTTTCTAGTATTCCTACCAAATACGTTGGAACTTCTTGTAAAAAATGCAACAAACATAAAAATGTTGAACCCAATGTAAATGTCAATGTAAATGTTGGCTAACAAAGAAAACAATGATTGCAAAAACTCAGATGTGAGTCTAACAATGACTGCCATCATCTGGTGGCGACTTCTTTTTAGGTGGCTCTGGGAAGAAGAGGAGGGTCTGTTGGAAGTAAAGTGGAAGTGACGTCATAGCTCCTCATGCTGATGGATCTTATGTTCTGAGGGCAAGAATTGTGAGAGGCTGCCAACCCCTGGCTTGGAGTGGAATTACCATTCATATATAAGTCCTGAAAATGTCTCCCATTCATGCATGTGTGACATGGCCACCCCTTCAACCCAGGTCAGCCAGGCCAGGCGACTTGAACCAAGAGTAAATAGAAATGAGAGAGAGTATCAGCATTGGCACAAGCCCTAATTATGTAGGTCCTAAAAAATTATATGGCTGAAGGTTCAAAAACCATCAAGACAAATGCAGGTTTGATTCTTTGTGTGTGGCCTTCCACTGTAGAAATGTATGGTCAGTGACAAGGGTAAACTTGTGGCCCAGTAGATAGTACCTTAATTATTGAATTGCCCACTTGACCACCAGTGATTCCCTTTCAAATACCACGTACCTGGTCTCCCAATCTAATGGTTTCCGGCTCAGGCACATCATGGGGTAGCCAGCATCTGTCATGTCAAGAGTGGTCAAGAAGCCTGCCTTCCTGAATCCCTTGAGCAGCTCATCCACATTTGGATGGGAGTAAGCATTGGGTAGGCATCAAAATGGAAGATTTGATAAAACAGATGGAAGCCATTGCAAAAGGACCAACTACCGTCTGGCTTTGATGTGACTACAATAGGGCTTGACCAGAGACTAGTACTTTCCTCAGTTAAACCATTTGTTTCACTTCAAGCTCCATTTTTGCTTTCTTTGTATCTGGGAGTCAATACGGTTTTTCTCTGACAATCCATTACTTTTTTGATAGATAGGATGGCTGCTTCAAGCTCCAACCATTAGTCAAATTAGTCCTAAAATTCAATATTAAACTATTAGAAAATAAGGACTGAGATACACCGGAGTCAGACACGGGGCCCCTTTCCTTCCACAGTTTTAGCAAATTATGTAGTAGGCTCTCTCAGCTGGTCGGTGATTCAGTTACTTCACACCAAATAGTCTACCAGAGACTATTGAAGAATTTATTTTAACAGCAATTAAAACATTGTGTATCAGTATTTTACCTCATCAGAAGTTGCATGTTCTCAATTAGCTATTTTTTTTTTCACAATTATCTTTTGATTCTGTCAGAATGACTTTCAGAAGACCTCTACTCTGGTTTTAAAGTTTTATGATTGACTAGATGTGTGGTTTTTGTCTCAAATGCTGTTTTAGATGGTCAACTTTACAGTACATCCTCATTTTTCTCGATGTCCATTCATTGTTGCATCCTCCTTTCAGGCAAATTTTGGAGATTTTTGGAGAGGACTCATGGTGGTTTTCTCTGACCTCTCCAAAAGCATGGCCACTCTGTTTTGATCCAGGGTCTTGATGAGAGTGTCCATGTTCTTCCAGGCTTATTGGTAAACCTGTTGGGTAAGATACTCTGGCAATGAGTTAATTAGATAATCACAGACAACAAACTTTTTCAGCTGTGTTTTCCACTTGCTCTACCTCAATGTGCCATTTTTCTCCATTATTTCTGAGAGTGCAACAGCAACAGAAGCCCCACTTTGACAATGACATGCATGCTAATCCAGGAATATGCTGCCATACCTAGCAAAAATATCAGTTTTGTGACAATCATATTTATCAGTGGCCTGCTCGTCAAGGTCATAGAAAGCCCTCTGTTCCTCCCTCGTCAGGAATGGCATGACAATATATGCTCAAGTCTTTTTTGCCTCAGCAATGTCAGACTGCTGTTTTTTCAACAATCAAAATAAATGATTCAAAGGGGTACCAATACATGCAAAAATCCAAAAGCCCTATATTTCCTCAATGCCTCCCTTGTAGACCACTGACCTTCCGCAAAGCTGGCCTTCTGATTGATGACCTGTACCTGAATGGTCTATAGCTGTTCAGATAATTCAGTGATGACCATGGTGAGGTTCAGTGGTTCTGACATGACTTAGTAGTGAATCCTGCCAACTACACTACTGTAATAAACACAAAGATAAACAGGCACCAAATGGTGAACTCCATGTAATTAGCAGATTGGTTGGCCAACAAACAAGACAATAATTGTCAAAAACAGCCAGCATTGCATAGTTATGTCTTATCAGATGCGAGTCTAACAATTATTGGCGTCTTCCAGTGGTTGAATCTTTTTAGGTGCATTCTGGGTGGAAGAGATGGGTCCATTGGCAAAAATGGTAATGACATCATAGCTCCTAATGCCAATGATCTTCTGCTCCAGAAAGATGAGACATTGTGAATGACCGTCCCAACCCCCAGCTAGGGAATGTAGCTACCATTAACATAGAAGTCCTGAGTGTTCAACACTTTTTAAGTGAAATATCTACATTGGGTAGACTTAACAGTGGGACTCAGAGAACCCAAGGTTCACATATAATCAACAATCAAGACAATAAGCACATTTAACATTTAACCCCAAACTACCAGAAAAACCACAAAATCTGCATTTCCCCAGTTTTTTTTTTGCACTCAAATGACAACATATCAGGTGAACAAAGGTGGATCATAAAAATTCTAAGTTGTACAGTTTGTTCGTATTTCACCAGTATGATTATGTATTTGATATAACATTTTTAATCATGACACCCAGGTACCATTGAATCCAGTAATTACCTCATGTGCAATGTAAGAAATAATTCTGTTCCCCAGATATTCAGGACTACCCCGTAGACATCCCCAAAAGCCACAAAATAAAAATTGTTAGGGAGGGGTTCCTGAATCTATTGTATTGCTTGGCTTGTGAGAAATTGTGCTCAAATGCAAAATCAGAAGGTGGTTAGTATTAATGGATAAATTAGCCATTTTAGCTAGTGACATTTTGTTTGGACTAACTTTATTCTAAAATGAAGACAATAAAATAAAGGACTCTGAGCCCGTCTAGATTTCTAGATCATATTTTTTAAACAATAAAGACAGAGTAACAGCAACAGAAGTTAATGGTGCTTGTGATTAGCTAAGTGATCACAAAGGGGTAAAATTTGAGGTAATCTTTGAAAACATACAAATATACACCAAAATGAAGATTTTTAAATTAAGTAAAGCAGACTTTATGGAGATGTGGAAGTATCTATACGCGTAAATCATCAAATGGGAAAGCAAAAACTCAGCAACTATAAATAACAGTTGGTATCACTTCATAAGATGAGCATGCTCTGTTCAAGGAATGTCTGTCCTTGGACCGTTACTTTTCTGATTTATATTAATGACATTGATTTTGGTATCGTTAGTAAACCTGTCAAATTCACAGATTATACTAAAATTGGAGGGATGGCAAGCACTGAGGAGGCAGCAAAAAAGAATTACAATGACCCAAACAAGCTTCATAACTGGGAAATACACTTGGGCAAAAGGAACATCAATTATAAATACAAGGTGGTAGACATTATCATACAGCAAGCAACCTCTGAAAAGGATTTAGGGGTTTATATTGACACATTTTTATTGATTTAGCAATCCGCAGAAACAATTAAAAAGGCTAATAAAATTTGGGTTATATCATAAAAACTGTTGAATGTAAGTAAGGGATGGTATGCTCAAACTACAGTATATATTGCACTAGTAAGATTGCATCTGGAGTATTGTGCGTGGTTCTGGTCACCACGCTACAGAAAAGATATAGCAGTACCTGAAGTTGTGCAGAGGATAGCAAACAAGTGCATCCTAGGACTTAAGAACATGTCCTATTCTGACAGATTCAGAGAATTAAACCTGTTTAGTCTTGAGCAGAGGAGACTGCATGGGGACCTAAACCTGGTATTTAAAAACATCAAAGGCATTGATAAAGTAGATCTAGCAACATTCTTTCAACTTAAGGGTGAATCACATACTCGAGGACATCAGTGGAAATTAAGGGGAAGTGCATTTAAAACTGAAGCCAGGACGCACTTCTTTACGCAAAGATTTGTGGGCCTCTGAAGCAAACTACCTCACCATGAAGTTGAACCAGCAACCCTGACATCCATTGAGAAATATCTGGATGAGATATTGGGATAGTTTAGCTATTAGCTAAACAAACTAGCTTGATGGACTGAATGGTCTCCTCTTGTTTGTCAAATTTCTTATGTTCTTAAGCTTGCAAATTTTAGATATACTTCTAAAAAAATTTTCAAACACCACAATGAAAATGTCCCAAATGAAACTATGCTAATCAAATGATTAACTGTTGTGAAAGCTAAGACCAGCACTGCTACAGCTGAGTTGGTGGCTTCTCCCTCAGAGAAGTGGAGTGTGTACTGTGGATTCAGAAAGTATTCTGACTCCTTCACTTTCTGTACACTTTATTGTTTTGTAGATTCCATTGTGAATTGATAAATTTGCAATTTTTGCCTGTCAATCTACACTAAATAACTCATCATGACAGAGTCAAAACATGTTTTCAGAAAACAAATTTATTAAACTTCAAAAACTGAAATCACTCATTCATAGAAGTATTAAGATTTTTTCCTGTGGCACTCCAAATTGTGGTCAGGTGCATCCTGTTTGCTTTAATTACTCTTGAGATGCATCTAGAACTTGACTGAAGCCAACCTGTGGTAAATTGACCTGATTAGACATCATTTATAAAGGGACATGTGTTAAATGTGTATATAAAGTCCCACAATTCACGCTGCATGTCAGAGCAAAAACCAAGCTATGAACTCCAAACTACTCTCTTTAGTCTTCCATGATCAAGTTGTGGTGAGGCATAAATCAGGGCAAAGGTATAGTGATGGGCGGAGCGAAGCCTCACAAAGCACTGAAACATTTGAAGCCATTATGTCGGAAATCATGTTGGAACTTTGAATCATTTGACACTCACCTGTTAATGACATCTCTTGACCATTTGCATTAATGTTACGTAGACTCAAAACAAAGTTCAATTGATGTCAGTTAAACTTTTCTTTAATTTTTCGCTGCTATAGATTGGCAGTGAAAAGGAGGGTTCATCAGCGGCTTCCAGTTCCTGATGTCTAAAAATATATAACTAACAACAACAGGCAGAAAGTACTATATGACAAACAAGAGTTTTAATAAAACAAAATAATATGCCTCAATCATGGAGCCCTGTCTCTTTTAATAAATATTCCCCTTTTACATTGTATCATTATTATTGCTTCTGTTATATTAGTATTATTGTTAACCCCCATCTTTTCTTGAGATCACTTTTAATTGATCGTCGTTTGGGATTCTACAGCCACAATGTTGTAGGTTTTAAAATAAATACATTATAAATAAGCCTCGTTGTTTCTCCTCAAATCTTTTCTTCGTTTCACCTTACTTAAAATCGAGTAGACAGAAAATAAAGGCTTAACCCTCCACTTCGCCATAATATAGGCGAGCATGTTTAAGAAAGATTACATCATGGATTACATCAGGGATCGGCTCTGAGCCCTTTCTTATTTGCAATGGCGATGGACAGGTTGACAGACGAGATTAGACAGGAGTCCCCGTGGACTATGATGTTTGCTGATGACATTATGATCTGTAGCGATAGTAGGGTGCAGGTTGAGGAGACCCTGGAGAAGTGGAGATATGCTCTAGAGAGGAGAGGAATGAAGGTCAGTAGGAACAAGACAGAATACATGTGTGTAAATGAGGGGAAGGTCACTGGAATGGTGAGGATGCAGGGAGTAGAGTTGAAGGTGGATGAGTTTAAATACTTGGGATCAACAGTACAGAGTAATGGGGATTGTGGAAGAGAGGTGAAAAAGAAAGTGCAGGCAGGGTGGAATTGGTGGAGAAGAGTGTCAGGAGTGAAAATGTGCAAGAGTGAAAGAAAAGGTCTACAGGACAGTAGTGAGACCAGCTTTATTATATGGGTTGGAGACGGTGGCACTGACCAGAAAGCAGGAGACAGAGCTGGAGGTGGCAGAGTTAAAGATGCTAAGATTTGCATTGGGTGTGACGAGGATGGATAGGATTAGAAATGAGTACATTAGAGAGAGGGTCAGCTCAAGTTGGACGGTTGGGAGACAAAGTCGGAGAGGCGTTGGTTTGGACATGTGCAGAGGAGAGATGCTAAGGATAGAGCTGCCAGGGAAGAGAAAAAGAGGAAGGCCTAAGAGAAGGTTTATGGATGTGGTGAGAGAGGACATGCAGGTGATGGGTGTAAGAGAACAAGATGCAGAGGACAGAAAGATATGGAAGAAGATGATCCGCTGTGGCAACCCCTAACGGGAGCAGCTGAAAGAAGAAGATGATGATGTTTGAGAAAGAAGACAAAATCCTTAAATTAACATACATTGTTATTCCATCCAGTAATGCAATATTTAATTTATTAATACTTTATACTGGTTATATTTTGTTGGGCTCAAAATTAACAAGATTGCTACAAAGAATAGGCACCATCACAAGAAAATCTGTCACAATTGCTGAGTATGCCATTCTATGGCTCAACTAACTAAGATGGTTGCTTTTTGTAGGGTTCAGGTCTTATTAAAGAGTCACCTAAATGCAATGATTAAATTGTGGTAGGCAGCTCATGTATTTACCACAATCCCTCTTCTCTTCTATTCATTGCCACTTGACATCTACAAATCCAGCCATTGAAAAGAATGATAACAAACCCACTGTGGTAGATCAGGCTAAGTTCATTCTTCTGCACCAAAAATTCAAACCCAACCATCTGGAGCACGTCAAAGAGGCTGAAAGACATGGCACAGATGAGTCACCACAACACTGTCACAAACATAGGACACTCCAGTGAGCACTGTTAGAATTCAGTGATCTGCAGTTTGTAGTTGATATCTGCCGTATATGTAAAGTGTACTGTGAAAAAAAGTATGTGCTGCATAGCTAATTACAATTGTCAACTGTAAACCTTAACAGTATCCTTCAAATCCAATACTGTTACTGTCAGGTATTGTAGTTCAGCATTTCTCCCTTAATTTTACATCTGCAACACCAAGCAGTTAGACAGAATACTGCAACAGACCTAAGAGAAAGCTACACTTTTATTTAGCATTATTCAAATAGAAAGTGCCATAAAGAAAAAGCAAAATAATGTGTAAAAACCATACCACCTGGTACTGCTAGATATGGATTCACTTCCCACTTCCAGTTTCTCTTTTATCAGCTTTTTTACTGATATAAAAAAGCTAATATGCTTCTGCCGTTACAGTCAGGATGTCATACTGAGGTGTGTTTGTGTAAATTAGGAGTAGGGATTATAAGAAGCGCTCTTGTGCCATCATCCAAAGTTCATAAAACTAAAATCATGTTGCCAAAATTGGTTGCTTTAGCTCACACCTCTGACATCATAAATTCTAGCCAAAACATGTAAAGTTTGTATAAGCGGAGTGGTGGCTAGCAGGCTGGGAATTTGCACTGGCAATCGGAAGGTTGCCGGTTTGAATCCTATAAATGCCAAAAGGGACTCTGCTCTTTTGGGTCCTTGAGCAAAGCCCTTAACCTACAATTGCTGAGTGCTTTGAGTAGTGAGAAAAGTGCTATATAAATGCAAAGAATTATTATTATTATTATAATAATTTAGAAACAGATTTTGAAATAGCAGTTATCAACTAGAACATGCATAGCCATACCTTAGACTCACTGTATGGCAAAGCTAACTACTGAAAGTAATTATCAAACAGGTAATTCTTAAGTAAACTCCAGAACATTAATAGACCAAGTATAATTTCACTAATCAAGTAAAATGACTAGCTGCTTTAACATAAAAATAAAGCACCTCTGCAAAAAATAAATCTTAAAATCTTTATAAAGGTCTACTTTTTATATATTACAAGAAAAAAATATTTCATTCCAAAAAAGTTCTGCTTGCTTCTCCAACACAGAGTACATAGAGACACAAAAGTTCTAGAGCACCCTGATTTTTTAAAGGAGACCAGATTTCCATTGTATTTGATTTATTAATGGGAATATATATCAAAATAGTGTTTGATCTCCCTGAAGTTCCAGAGTGTAGGTCTTCCTATTCTTCAGAGATGTATGCTCAAGAGTTCATTATTAAATACTTCAACATCATTCCTAAAAAGATAAAACATGCATTTTAATGTTACCTGTTATAATATTAATGTCAAAAAGAACAATTATCACCTAGAAATGTCCATAAGTATTCATCTTAAGAAATATTTCTACACATTACTAAACCTAGCCACAACAATATGTTCACCTGTGAAAACGTTTACGTAAACACAGAAAGCGGTCTTTTAATACAGTGGCCTCCTTTGCATTATGCTTACTGCCAGAAAAACAAGTCAGAAATGTTGAATTTCTTTCAACAAGAAAAACTGTTTTTACTTGTAAAAGAAACATGTAAATACCAAAACGTAAAGATAAATGCAGTAGCAAAGTTATGTCTAGTGTCCACTATTTTACTTATGCAGGTTTAGTACACATCTTTCATGTATTATGTTTTGAAACAACTCACCAAAGTACAGCCTGATATTGCAAACAGGACAGTAGAAGCCTGTTCCTTGTACATTTTTTTTTCTGTTGCTTGAACATGAGAGACTCGAATGACAGTGCCTGATCCACATGACTGATGCGCCCCTTGTGTTATTGCAGGCTACCACAGACCTAGTGACTTCCACTTTTCTTATGACATGAACAACAGTTGCTGTAGTATGAATAGTGAACAGGGGGCTATCTTTTCTGTCTTTCTACTTGATTGCAATCATTTTGCCTTTTGGCTACCAAATACACCACACATATCAAACCAGTTCAGTCATACAGTACCATATGCATCCATTTCACTATCCATGTCAACGTGTGATGACCAATTCCCATTGTCATCAGTTTTGTTTGATTCAACTAATTGTTCAGTTTCAGTTTTATCAAAACTAACTTTATAGCTTTTGTTTGCATGCCATTGTGTTCTGGGTGAAAGCTCCACCCCACTCATGAATACTGACAAGTTAACTTAGAGTGGCAAAATATTTGTGTTTTTCTTGCAGCAGGATGTTATTTTATTCAATAGATAGCAGCAGAATACTGTCCCAAGAGTTATTAAGATTAATCACTCTAAAGCGGATCAAAATATGTCACCCCAAGTCTTTCTCGGGTTTACCCCTAATTGCATGGAATTCCAAGGTTGATTCAAGCCTGGTGTTAATGCCAAAGAGGTTAAAAAATATTAACCAGATTCACTGCATTATTATCATGATTTGGCAAACCTTGATGAACAGAATGTTTAGCCAAATAATAACTGGTGTATTGGAGATTATATTATAACCAGTAACGGCGTACTGCACGATAACGTGCAGTGAATACACTTGACTTGAGCATTCATATTTTTCATACACTTTCTCTGTCTCTGTTTAGCATTCATTTGCTCAGAAGTTGATGCGCTTGCTGCTTCTTGAGCAGCTCTTGTTTTCTCCACCCTAGCGGCTCGCTGCTTCTCTTCTTTCGTTGGCTTCTTTTCGTGTTAAAACTGATTAAGTTAGTTTTTGTGTTGCAATTACTTAGTACATTTTCTTAAATTTTTCACTTAAGCTGTCACTTAAGTCTTCAATCTGCCTCAAGAATGATTAGCGAAGGTGGAAGGGAATGTGAATGGCGCCCATACGCATGCACCGCACGGCCGCCCTGCTGCGTGTATTGATTCTACAATAAAATAAAAATAAAAAGAGTAATAAAAATCATCACCCTGAAAGCGGATAGTAGACGTCACGTAGTATATGTGTACCAAATTTCAAGTCAATAGGTGAAAGGGTTTGTGAGCTACAGGTGATTTAAAATCCTGGACAGACAAACAAACAGCCACGGTAGCGTATTATATAAGAAGATTGCTAAAAAATAAGAAAGCAATGTTTTTTTCTTAACAATATAGTAAGTACTGCTTTAATCTAATATTCACTGTGTCATTAAACATTCAGGAGCTAATCAAACTTGTCAAGACATAATAAGGTTCCACTATTAATGCTTACCTTAAGCATAATTATTGTCAGTGCATTTGCTTACCGGAGGTTCCTGTCAACTGTCCCTATTCACTGATTCACTCTGATAACATCACCATCACTGCAGTCAACGGGGGAAGAAGCGTTTCAGGTTTAAGAAAACTCCTGTAGCTTAGCATGCTCATTTTTGAGTGTGATTTGTTTGATGGTCTTTGCCTACATAGTTTTATAAAATAGAAAAATATGTATTTGAATAGCAATGTACAATATTGTATAATAATCCGTGATGGTATATCTGACTAACAATGTAATATATATAGTTCAAGTTCAAATTTAATTTTATCATATGTTTCTTGCACATTTATTTTTTTTTATGATAAATAGAATGAACAGATAATCTCTCAACTGTAATGCCAAAGACTTTGACACAACTGTGGCTTACTGATTTTGTTATGGAAATGAACAGTCTTGAATATCATAAAAGAAATCTTAATGTTAATAAAGGCTGTAGTGGAGCTATTCTTTTTAAGGCCAGGGAGAGACCATGCCACTCTGGTCCTTACCATATTCAAAATTTTATAGATTAAAAGATTGTTTTAAATATTGTATTACTTTTAGATAGATTTTTTCTGGAAACTCTCATTTTTGTCACATCTTACATATATCTACTTCCAGCTAGCACTTACAAACTTTCAGATATCTTTGATCAATTGATCAGAAATGTGGCTCCTATCACCATAAATATTGGATCAAACCTAAATGAAAACAACCTGACGTTCATTTATTTTAGGAAGCTGATTACAACCAAATAAAATAATATAAAAAGACATTTTGAGAGTCTAAATTTTCCAGGTATAAGTAAACATGGGAGTGAATGTGAGGTATACTTGTTGGTGAACTGTTGAAGGTTTCTGCCTAATGGTTCTTTGAGAAAACTGATACTCTTCTCATCCTTTAACTGAGCAAAGTAGCCTCAGAAAATTGATTGACAGATATTTAGTCACCTGCAGGTGATTGTGAAGAGCCCATCCATTACACTGAATAGGAAAAATAGTGCACTATTGGGCTCACTCATATGCTGGGACTGTTAAAGGTTGCCACCCTGCAAGTTTTTCTGATGTGTGAGAACATTGGAGTACCAAAAAAAGGTCTCATCATGTTTGTTAAACTTCTTATGTTTCCATCGAAATAGGTAGTATGTGCCATTTCCACAAACATAGTGTAGTGTCTGGTCTAGGAACTGATTCTTTGTAACTGCAACAGTGAGGCAAATGAGATAACCCCTTCACCACTGCCCATATATGCTAGGTGTATTAAACTCAAATACAAAAAGTAATGACTTTAGATTTATCCAAGCCCTCTAGCCCAATACTCAAGTTGAAATAAACTGAAAATCGAAGTTAAAGCATACTGATAAGCATTAGTTCCACTGAAAATTAAAGTATTCTGAAAGTTAGGAAGAACTTCCACTTATATCATTTCCTAGTTGTCAAGGATCTTTAATGAATTTGAGAGCAATATGGCAAAAATAATACATTGTTGTTGTGATGGGTTAGCTAGAGTGCTAAGGGCACCAGGAAGAGAACATCTGTATAAGATAGGAACATGACACATCAGGACAGTAAACCTGTGGGGTAAACCCACACAGATAGTGTGGAAGGAAGTAAATACATTACTGTATAAGACGTCTTGATGGGGAAGTGCATTAAAGACTGAAGTCAGGAAACACTTCCTTACACAAAGAGTTGTAGGAATCTGGAGCAAACTACCTAGTCATGAAGTTGAAGCAGAAACCTTGACAACCTTTGAGAAGTATCTGGGTGAGATATAGAGACAGCTTAGCTATTAGCTAAAAAAACAGGATTAATGGATTGAATGATCACATCTTGTTTTTCAGATTTTTAATGTCCTTGCCATGGAGTCCTACATGCATACTAGTGACCCCAAGGAGGAAATAGGCAGAGACTCTTTTGAAGGAAAGAAAGGGAGAGAAAATTGACCTGTGAGGAATACAGTAGAAAGTGATGACCAAGCAGGTAACAGGGATGTCTGATGTACCTTAGAGTCTGCTGAATGAGATCAGTACTCCCGGTCAATACACAATGAGACCCTGGTGGTGGCCCAGGAGGACATGACCACGGCCCATTTATTTTTTTTCCATTCCATCAGGTGATAGAATATGATCACTGAGTGGAAGACGTGGCAATATGTTGGCCTTTTAAGCTACATAGCCCTTTGAAAGCTTTTGAAATTTCAGGAGCACAGAGCTTTCATGGCTCTCCAGTTGCACTATGGCTTAGTAGATTTTATATGCTTGTCCCTGATCCTAGAAACAATTTTATCCCTAGCCAAAGTCTAGAATTGAGAGGTTACAAAAACAACAGTTCAACAACAATTGTATGAAATCAAAGATTAAAAGTTGAGTGACTAGTGTGATACGTTTTGGTGGGTAAGTGAATAAGTCACGCCATCTGAAAGCCAGAGTTTCCAGACTAAACAGAAAGACCCAGTGAGAGGAAGGAGTTTGTGTTTCTTTTTTTTAGTGTACTTTGTGTTTCTGTTTGCTCATTCCACCCTTCGGCTTGTTTTTTGCATAAACATATATTTTTATATATTTTCAATATCTTTTGGTTGTTTGGGATTAAAAGAGCACCCACAAGAGCATCTTCTATGGTTACAGTTGGGATTAATACTCCGCAACGTTAAAAAAACTTATATGCTACTCTGTTCAGCCTCAACCTGTGATCCAAATACAGGAATTTATATTTCAATAATGTATTGCCTTTTGATCTACATAATACATTTATAATAGTTTTTTCCAGTTACTTTTAACAGTGGAAAGTGCTTGTTTAGCAACAATGCATCTATAAAGTTTACTTACATGGTTGAACCATTAGAAATCCTCTTCTCCCATATGTAACAGGTCCACTTAGGTTAGATATGAAATCAGCATTTCTTTGTTAAATCTTCCATCTCTGATCCCTTGATCCACCAAATGTTTTATGTAGAATTCTTGTCTTCCTCAGATGCAATGCGAGCAATCTCTTGAAAATGAGAAGCTAGACTATCTGTGCCATGCAGCATTTCTTGGAAATCTGTCAATAACTCATATCTCCAATATGGATTGAGACCTTCATTTAATACTTTTAGAGTCTGATATGAAGCAGATCTTTGCAAATCAGAAGGCATTTTTGCGATATGATCTGAAAGACTAACATTCCACAGATCTTGGCCAAAAGTACCTATGTATGTGCCTGAGAGCCTCCATAAACGAACATTGCAGTCTAAACTTGCTGTGATTATGATCTGAAGCTTGTCAATATATTCAATGTGGACTATACCATTCAAGTGAGGTCTCCAGGAGCTCAGAAGGTCAGGTGGGCCTGTAACAACATTGAATCCATCACGAAACAGTTCTTCAGGCTTAGTTCTGGTCATTTTTCCCCTGAGTCTACAGTGCTTAGGAATCAGATCCTGAAGCTTCACTGCAGTTACGAGGTTCCTAGCACTGGAATCCTCGTCTGTTTCTTTACTGCCATGGCAGAAATTCTCTATGTCCCAGATTCTAAGATACCCATTTGTGTCACCCGTGAGAAGTATTTGGTCATTTTTATCCGTGACCATTGTGCTAATGAATGTCTCTTTAGAACTCACCGCTTGAAACTTTCCTAACAGGCCCCCATCAGGGCTGATGGACCAAGCATATATATGGCCATACCCAGAACTGGTAAGAACGATGGCAGTGTCTGAACTCTGTTTCCGTGAGCGCAAACAATGAACTTTATGCACAGGTAATTTGGGCTGGTCTAGCTTTTCTTCAGTGGTATTCAAGTGATCTTTTGTCCCTTGCTGAGACCAGGAGGGATTGGTGTCAGTTATGATCTTATTTGACTTTTTGTCCAATATGCTGCTCACTGGTTTAGAATAATAGTTTTCATCATTTTTCCTGCTATGTTTTTCCTGACTTTTAAAAGAACTTGCTTTCATCAATGGCTTATGCTTAGGTAATTGTTTCTTTTTGAGATTAGTAGTCAAGGGAAGTTGCTCCACTGTATCAAAGACCCTGACTGGAACAAGAGTTTCAAGGCTCTGTTCAGCATTAAGTCTACAAAAGGCCTGACCTGCACTAATATGCCAGGCAATGATATCACCATTATAGGAGGCAGTGACCAACTGTTGGTCATCATATGTATTCATAGCCCAGATATTGTCAGAGTTGTAGCATTTCCACTGTTTGCAATCCATTGCTTCATTTTTTTTAGCATCCAAATACCAGAAGACTCGATTACACCATCCTGAGACATAAATCCTGCGATTAATATATAATATTCCTGTTACCATTGCGCCTTCAATGTTGGGCAATTCAGCAAGACAAGAACCATTCATGAAATTCCACAGTCTGAGAGTTCCATCTTTGCAGCCAGTGATTAAACGTCTCTTGGGCCCATCAAATGCCATGGCTGTGATCTCCTGTCTCTTTCCCAATGTGATCATGAATTTCACCGCTTTTTTACCTGTCATTAGATCCCATACAGTGACCATGCCACCACGGCATCCACTCACAACCTGCTTAAAGGAAGAGTTGTACAAAGCTGCACATAATGGATAATCGTGTGAGGTTTTTTCACCTTCTTTGATTTTTGCCATACTAAACAGAATGCCAATGTCCATGCCTGTAAAGGCAAGAACTTTAGTGTCATCATCATAGTGAATGGCAAAGAGTGGCACGTTAACTAAAGATATACGAAAATTCTGAATACAAACTGCTGTTAAAAGATTCCAGACACGCAAGTCATTGTCTCTTGAAATGCTTATGGCCTTGAAACCTTCAGTATCAACTGCAATATGATCAACAGGGCATTGGTGACCTTCCATCTGGGACATACTATTGCTAGAAATATGGGGATTCCATTTCCTCACTATACAATCAAATCCTCCTGTTATTAGGCACTTGCATTTGGTTGAGTAATCGAAACAAAGTATTCCTCTTTTGGAATAAAATCCTGTTGTTTCAACTTTATTTCTGCAAGAATAAGGTAGTTTTGAAATGGCCATGCCAGTGTCATCCAAAGAGGAACAAGAAACAACTGCATGGAGGTCTGAAATATACCTGATCTGCTTGCACATGTTATCATGAACTGCTGATATTTTATAACAGAGGTGGTTCATTGACTTATTTCTAAGTAGGTCACGAACTAAAATTTTTCCTTTACCTCCTGATTTTGAAGGACATTTTAAACTGAAAATGCCATAGAGATAGACATCTAAAGAAACAAACACCAAGACACAACCTTTGCTGTCCCCACAGCAGAACACTCCTTTTTGGCCATCTGACCAGTAGTGCATAGCAAGTACACAATTATCTAGTCCACCTAAGGAAAAAACTTTTTTACACTCATGAGACAGAACATCAAAAAATTCAACATCCCGATATGTAGAACAGACTGCTATCATGTGCAATTCAAACAACCAAGTCATGTCTATCACTAACTTTTGATTAGTATGAAAGTCTTCTTTCTGGTAAATGTTAATAGTGCAGAGCAGTTTAAATTCATCATTCCACTTTTTGAGTATACCATCTCGGGTAATTGAGAGGTATTCTCCAAGCTTTATTCTGGATTCAATGACATCGCTTAGATAATTCTGGGGAATACGTCGGAACAAAAGTCTCACAATAGGCTCACAATAATTAGTGTAAACAACTTCCATTGGCTTAGGAAAATAGTGGTTCTGAATATACTTTTCTAAACACTCTCTTTCTCTATACTCCTCCACCATGTAATCAAGATACTTGTGCCAGTCAACTGTGCCATCACAATTTATATCCAGTTTCATGAACAGCATATCAATTTCATCATTACCAATATCTTCTCTAATACTTTTAACAGCTTGCCTAAATTGATTCATATTCAAGCTTCCACCTCCTTCATTAAACATATTCTCAATCTTCTGGAGATCCTCTTTATAGGTCAAATCTCCCAGAATTTCCATAATTACTATTTGAAAAATCTGAGAAGCTGGTGATATTACTCCACAAACCCAACAGACTGAAATGAAACAGATGTGGAGAGTGACTCATAATAGACTGTAAAATACCTATTTATGCAAATCTCATGAGAAAAGAGCCCCGCCCACATTCAGAGGCAAGAGGAAGAGTAGGTAAGCAGCCAATCAATTGTTCTTAATTGTGTGTGTGGTTTTTTATTTCATTCATTTCAGTTCTATTTATAAGCATTGCCATACTAAACCGATAAGTCCAACTGAGAGATTGGTATTGATTTTGGCATCAGCACAAATTAAAATGAATTAGAATAAATAACTTTCATTTATTGATTTTTCAAAGATTTTTTCCTCCCACTGACACATTCCAATGACCAATTTCCCCACGTCATCTCTACTACTTTAACAACTCCTTCAACATCAGCTGGAATAGACAGTGACAAGTCCACCTCTGACAATTGGTATGGGCTGTGAAGACAAAGTAAGGAGACAACTGAGGAAGCTACACACAGGAAAAGCTGTGGGGCCAGATGGAGTCAGTCCTTGAGTTGTTTAGACATGTGCTGACCAATTTGTGGTATCTATGCTCTGTCACCTGTTCAGTCTATCCCTAACATGCAGGTGGATGAGCCTGTGGTTTCCTGGATAATGGACTATCCTTTGGGCAGACCATAATTTGTGAGATAAAATCATGGGGCACCCATAAAAGAATTTTTAATTCAATTAAAATGCATAGATTCGTTAAAGTGAAATTTCTAACCAGCTTAACTATGGAAAGAAATGACACATCATATAAAAGTTGATTAAAGTATGTACAAAAACTTGACTTGGGTGGAAAGGTGATTTGACAGAAATGACATTAGCGACAGACAAACCTACAATCTTAAAGTAAAATGTAACATTCATTCATGTTCATCTCTCATTTCAGAAAATCCTAACCATGTTAAAACCTTACATGTGTGAAGTACTGGAAATGTGCATTTGTCTATTGGAAAATCAAACCTTCAATCTTAGAAATGCCCAACACTTTATCCACTGCGCCACTGAAAACAGTATTTTGCACAATATATATATTAACGATGAAAAATTGGTAAAATTAAAAAAAAAAATTTGATTGAACGTCCAACACACTAACAACTTGACCAATGCTGCTTAACTGTCATGTTGAAGTAATCTGACAAAAGTTCATTATCAATTAATCAAAAAGATTTTTCTTTTTAAGTAATTTGTCTACATTGGTCTTGAACCTTTGACTATTTGATTTAAAGTCCAACATGCTAACCACTTCACCAACACCACTAATTTTTCATATACAGGGTGGTCCAGATCTAAATATGCAAATCCAGATCGTCTGGATGACGATGACAATTTCAGTTCGGCGCGAAGACGATTCTTTATGTCGTCAGTTTGCACACTTCTCAATGGTCTGGGATTTTTCAGGTGATTTTCTATGTAATAAACTTAATAAGTTATAGCGTAATGAAAATTGCATAATTAGATCTGGACCACCCTATATATATGTGTTAAATAAAATCACTATATATACAGTATGTGTATTCACTAAAAGTATAAGGAAATGAGAAATGTAAATTTGAGTTAATTAACATACAGATCCCAGGTCTAAACTAATGAAATAGTGTTTTGTCACCGGAGATTAACATGCATGCAAAGTTTAAAGGAAATTGGTTTGGTAAAAGTGGGTAATGAAATTGATTTGAACATGTGACCCAGATAAACAGGGAGGGCAAGTTGAATAAAATTGCATAAAAACAGAATCATATAAAAAAAGACGTCTAGATTATGTTCACCAAGCACACACTAGGGCCAATTTAGAATCGCCAATGCACCTAACCTGCATGTCTTTTGACTGTGGGAGGAAACCGGAGCACCTGGAGGAAACCCCTGCAGACACAGGGAGAACATGCAAACTCCACGGCGGGAGGACCCAGGAAGCAAACCCAGATCTCCTTACTGCGAGGCAGCAGCACTACCACTGTGCCATCGTACCACCCTCATATTGTGGTACTATATCAAATCAGGCACATATGAATTGAATGTGACCTGCTTTTAAATGCTTGAATCAGAATTGTCTGGAAATCTACACTCCCCATCTAATTTTACATGACTGCTGATGCAACCTTTGTCATATCTCAGCATTGAGAACAAAACTGGAGGATAGTACAAACTCACTGTGCCAATGGAAAAAAAGTGAGGTGGCAAACTTAAAAGCATTTAGGACAACTGCCACCAGCCTATATGGCCCAGTTGCTCCCAGTTCTGTGATAGAAATGATGAGTTTTTCCGCCCAGAGAATCTTGCATACAAGCATTGACACGAGTAATCAATCCCCCTTAATGTTCTGAAATTGTCAAACTACTATTTTGCATTAAAACATTCTCCCCCACCCAAATACTCATTCCTCTTTTATGTTCACAGGTTTCTACATGCAGGTATGGCAGTAATAACTGTGATAAAAATATCAGATTTGATCTTTAATTTTCTATTTCTCTTCCTAGCCACCATGAGATGAATTTTCTCTGTATCCTGTGCTGAAAATTATGTTAATTAGGTCAGTAGACAGCATAGTATTGGTGCTCATGGTGGTCTAGAACATTGCATGTGTGACAGATATTCATTTATTTTTTATTTTGTGCACGTGGGGAACATTCAGAACTCATATCCTACACGTCACTTTTAGATTAAGGTCACTCGTAATGTTAATTTGAACAGTCAAACAAAATATGAGCTACAAATTGGAAGCTAGTCACTTTTAGCTGCAGTGTGATTCTAGCTTATTAACAATGAGAATAGCTGTACTAACTGTAAGTCACGTAAAACAATTTACTGAATTAAAGAACTTTGACGTCAGCAATGTCTTATACAGCAAGTGTCACTTTATCACTATGTAAAAGAAGTAAACTATGTTAAATTCATTTAATCCATTCTTTAGACTAAATCATTGTAAAGTTTTTAATATTTGCCAGTTGAAGACTATTCCTTAACCTAACCTTTCTTAGCCTATTACAACTGAAAAATGTGCTTAAAAAAATAATAATAATATGCAATTCATCAAAAGCTATCAGTTAGGCAGGAGCATAAAATTTCTCACTTTGCATTTCCCATGGTCTGTTTTATTTTCAGTTAGTCAGTCATTGTCTAACCCGCTTAGTTGTGAACAGGATCACAGGGGCTCCCGGAGCCTATCCAGGATAGCAGAGGGCGCAAGTCCATCGTAGGCAAATACACACACAAACACACATCACTAACTAAGGCCAATTCAGTAGTGCCAATCCACCTAACTGTCTCCTTACTGTGCCACTGTGCTGTGCTTTATTTTCAATTAATGCTATTTGTCTTGTATACCATAGCTGTACTATACCATTCATACTATTTTTTATATCATTTTATGAAACCATGGGGCTGATATCCTTTATTTCTTTCAGAATTATGCATTTTTTAATAATGGCTTCATTAAATACGATGCATTTGCAAAGTTTTTAATATTTGTTTTCAGAACTCATAAATTACCTTACCCACTTTGAGATTTCTGTTTAAATACCATAATTTACTTTTATATAATTTTAAGTATTGTAATTCAAGTTTTCAACTTGTTTTCAATAGCTAAAATATTTCATATGGGCACAATGAAGGTGCAAGGGTTTGAAATGTGTGAACAATTTCAAATATCTAGTAGCACTGTATCTTATTTATTAAACCAGCGCATGCCAGTCTGCACCTCTTGTAAATCCACTTCAATAAAGAAGGTTGATTTTAGCTTCAGTTAAGACTGGTAGACCAGTTACTGCCTCCTTTCTCCATTCACCTAAGATAGGTGGGGCCACAAGTCATATTGAAAAGATTAATTCATACATTATTAATACGTCTGTTAGCCTAATGTGTGTCATTCAGGGGTTGGTTTTCATAAAGGAAGGTTTATGGTGCAGCACACATAGACATTATTTCATTTTTGATTAAATGTTTTCAGTTTAAGCAAATTTTGTTATAGTCAAAAAACACATTTTAATTACTCCTGGGAAGAGGATAGTGTAGAAATAATAATATGGATCTTCTTGGCAACCTCACTTACAAGGAGGACCTTAACCAGATTAAAAGCATCTTTAGTGAAGCTGAATTGGACAAAGGGGGTTTCTTGGATATGCTGGAGTTTAGGCAGGCTATAAAGAATTTTAGGGATGATTTGGATGAAGAGGTTATTGACACAGTGTTCATGAAAGTAGATGTCAGCAATGATGGCACAATTAACTGGTGCAAATATCTAGATTACACAGTACAAGAGTACCAACAACAAGAAGCTTTACAAAAATTCAGTTTGTCTAATTTTTTCCCGAAACCAATGGAATTTGCTGCAAAATGTCACTCTGATATCATTGTAAAGCTTCTGTTCAAGGATATTCCTAAAGATTATGTAAGCAGTATGTCCACTAATAGGAATCCGCCTGGAGAATACTTATCGATTAGCCGGGATGGTGAACTCATTAAATGGAGTGATGAGTTCACATTGCTTCATAAGGTCAACATTAATAAGACAGATGACAACTGCAAAAAAGATAAGTGGGTAATAGACATGGCTTGGCTGTATGAATTGCACATGGTAGCTGTTTGCACAACATACAGCGATATTGAATTTTTTGACCTTGTTTCACCAGATTGTAAAAAAGAGTTATCCCTAACAGCAATTGACAACTGTGTAGTGACCATCAACTACTGGTCAAATGGCAAAAAAGGAGTGTTCTGTAGTGGAGATGATAAGGGAGGTGTGATGGTGTTCATGTCTTCTGATATTAATATTTATGGCCTGTTCAATATGAATGCTGAGAGTACAACAGGGAGATCCAATAAAATTTCTGTTCGAGATCAGCTAAAGAGTAAATCCAGAAACCATATGTGTTTCAGAATTCCAGGCCTCCATGAAGGCTGGTGTAAACAAATAAGGTATATTCCAGATCTCAATGCAGTTGTCACCTGCTCTGCCCTAAGTGACACTGGCATGGTAGTAACAAAGCTTCCTTATTCTAGACGAAACAAAATTCGAAATAAGTTGTTTGATTCAAAAAAGGGGATACTTTGCTTTGACTATTCCATCAAGAGCAGAAGCCTATTCACAGGTGGATTTGATTGCATTGTGAGAGAATGGAATCCCTATATACCCAATAATTGCATGTTTCAGATGGAAGGACATCATTCTCCAGTTCAGCATATTGCAGTCAACAGTCAGAGCCTCAAGATTATTAGCATTTCAAGAGATGATGAATTACGTGTCTGGGATTTGCTGACAGGAAGTTGTCTTCAAAAATTACCATTAACTGTAGGAGGACTGCCTATCTTTTGTTTCTGTTACCATGAAAGCACTAATTTACTTGTTGTAGCTGCTACAGAGATTGGTATTCTCTATGGCATAGAAAAAAGCAGGGAGTGGGAATACACATCACATGAAGAGCCTCTTTGTACAATTCTGTACTGCAGTAGCTTTAAGCAGGTTGTTAGTGGTTGCATTGGAGGCTTTGTTTGTGTATGGGATATCCTGACAGGGAAGAAGGTAGTACAATTCATGAATACAGAAGATAGGAAAGTAGCTATCACAGCAATGGCATTTGATGACCTACAAAGACGCTTAATCACGGGCTGCAAAGATGGGACTGTCAGGATTTGGAACTTCAACAATGGAGAACTCCTTAGTGACCTGCAGAAGGTGGATAAAACAATGGTGACTGACATAGTGTACATTGACAAGAAGATTTATATCTCCGGGTGGCTTAAACGACTTGTCTGGTATTCGGATGCTAAGAAAGATGAAGAAATTGATTCCAAGCAGTGGAAATGCTACCACAAAGAAAATGTTCGGTTTATGGTAGCCTATGATAGCCAGCTACTGATGACAGTTTCCTACATTGGCAACATTATTGCATGGAGTACTGAAGTGGGTGAACCCCTTTTCAGATTTAATCCTGAACGTAGCCTCCGACCCCTTGATCCTATCCGGGTTTTTGATAAAGTGCTTCCTGTCCTAGATACTACTACCAATCTCAGTCCAACTGATACTTCCACTCACCTAAGTTTACTGAATCATAAAACTAGAGCCAGAACAAGAGAATCATCTTCAGCTGCAAGTGAAAGAGAACTGACTTCTTCATTTACCAGTCAGTCAACCAGACTCATTCCATCCAAACATGATAAAGAGCTTTATGGGAGTTCATTGGATGATAACTCAAAAAAGAATGTGAATGCTAATAATAGCATTTTGTCTTCTCCACAAGTGACAGAGAAGTCAGGCACTGACGAAATTCTAGACAAGCCCAAAATAACTGTTGAGAAACTGTACTTTTTACACTCACGGAAGCTTGGTCCAGATGTTGCAACTCTTCTTACAAGTGCCTCTGATGGTTATATTTTAGCCTGGTCTGTACATCCTGATGGGGGCCTTCTGGGAAAGTTTAAAGCTGTCACTTTCAATGCATCCTTTATCACCACAATGACCACAGATGAAAATGATGAAATACTTATTACAGGGGATACAAATGGTTACATCAAGATTTGGGATATTGAGAATTACTGCTGTAGTATGGAAATACTTAAGGAAAAGGGTGATAGTGTTGAGATTTCAGGGAGTGAAGTGAAGCTCAAAGACCTGATTCCACTGTACTGTAGAGTTAGGGGAAGCAAGTCCCATATAAAGGGTGAATATGAGGCCCATGGTGAATGGAACGTCTGTCTGGACACACCTGACTTACTGTGCTCCTTTAGGTCACATCTGAGTACATTGGTTCAAGTTCAGTTTGTGGCCCGATTCCAGCTTATAATCACAGCAAGTTTAGATTGCAATATTCGTCTGTGGAAGATCTCAGGCCATTATATTGGTAACTTTGGCCAATCTCTGTGGCAGCTTGGTATTTTTGATGCCAATGGAAAAGTACCAATAGATTTAAAGAGAGCAGGCTCTTACCAGACTCTGAAAGTACTGAATGAAGGAATCAATCCCTTCTGGAGGTGTGATTTCCTGGCAGATTTCCATGAGCTACTATTGAGTGGAGAGAGTACCACCCAACATTTTAAGGAAATTGCCAAAATTGCCTGTTTCCCTGAGGAAGAAAAGGGTCCTGTGGATGAAATAGAGATTGACATTGAAATCCCTATTTTGTATCCAAGTGAACTGTCCCAACCAAGTCAAACAGAGAATTCAGCAACAGAAGATGCAACCATCAGTGTAGAGCAGGAATCTTGAAGAAGCTAATTGAAAATCTTTTTATACTGTAACCCAGGCAACTAGGGCCAGTACCATTCAGAAGCACTATAAAATACATGTAAGAATTTAAAAAAATTAAGCTCTGGTAAACAACTGATAATTTACATCTGAGAAGATACCCTCACAAAATGAATATAAAAGTGAACAAAGCAAATAGACGTTTTTAAGAGGTAATCTCTCAAATCACTAATATAGTAATGTAATACAAAGAACATTAATAATTTGAGTGAGATGGTTTAACCATATACCATTTTTATATTAATGATATATGATTAGGATGATTTCAGAGAGTGCTGGAATAAGTTGCAACTGAACTCGGCATTCACTTATTGGATTTTGTTGAAGATAAGTATAAAGGGTAAGTAAAGCACTCATATCTACATTCTGACAGCAATGAACTGTAAAGAGATGGCATCTTTCTGTTAGAATTCCTATTTTATAATGTGGGTTGAACTATAGGATAACAATTCCATATAGCATAAGTGATTTTATCTCATCCTCTGCTCCCTGATACTCGTAAGCTTTTAATTTTGTTGAATTTGTATCAGAGGTGAAGCTTAACAATTGTGGCATATAGGCCCATGCTAAAATTTGCCAAGACTTGTAACAACACCTCAAACCATATTGGTTGCCATGACCTTTAATAATCAGTATTTTGTACTTGAAAAAGGGCTAAAGATTGTTTTGATTTACCGCATACCCAATATTTATTCTACATTTTCAGAAATATATTTAAATGTAAACTGTTAAAAAACTACTTCATGGTAAAGGGAATGTGCCCTACCTAATATAACATTCACTTTCACACTCATTATAGGCTGGAAAGTGCAGTGTCTTTTGCTATTAGTCTTCAAGACATGAAATAAAATGGAGATGGCTTGAGCATATCCTGTTATGAAAATCATATCAACCAGATAGCATGCCAACACCCCTGTGTTTCAAGGAAGGAAATGGGCTTGTTTACAGAGAATGTTCAAGGGGTTCTGACTCTAAAGGGAGCAGAGTATAGGTTACATTTATTATAGTGTATCTGTTGTGTACAGTTTGAGGTACCAACATAAGCCCTAAGTGAAGGAGAAGTATACCATTTTTGTGCTTATTATAAGACAATAAGGTGACACTATAAATCCTAATTGAATTGGTCTATACTATTATTTTTTTAATTAAATTCTCCATAATTCAAAAGATCACTAATCCTTGTGCTTGAGTTCACTTCTGCAGGGCCACAATACCTGCAGGTTTTTGTTCCAACTCAGATGCTAACTTACTATAGATGCATATTCACGCCAATAACAGAACTTATTTAAAATTTTATGGCATTTCTGTCATGTCTGATCATTCTTACTGTATTTTTTAAGATTTTTCTTTTCTCAGATATCATCCAAGTAAGTAGTGGACCGGAGTTAGAAATTCTCACTCCATCCTTCATTTTTTGTAGCCGTAATCTTGCCAAATACTGTATTTCATTAAAATGAATACTTCATGATAAGCACACAAAATGTTTAAATAAAACCAATTTATAAAGTGAGCTGTTGGCCCCTTTGTCATGTGCATCTCATTGCTAATTGTCAATTAGTTAAGAAAACAAGAAACAAATAAAAATTGAGAATGCAGCTCTGTTCAAGGCTTGAGAAAGCCATCAAAGTATGGGAATCTTAACAAGTCAGTTAATGAAAATGAAGTGCAAAGATGTTATTTGAGAAACGCTGACTTTTTCATCAAGAATAACTGGCATTTAAATAAGAACTTTGATTGCAACAAAATCTCTCATCCACTGCAGCCCTCATGACTGAACTTATACATCCTTGCACTAAAGCCTTCTCTCTATAATGTGACACACTTTGCGTTAATTATGTGTAATCATTCAGTCAGTATGTAGCTTTATATTCACTAATATGTGAATCCATCAGTCAGTATTTTAGGTGTGTTGTTACAAACCAAAGTTTAATGTTTAGAACATCCCAGTTTTTATTTAGTGAGTGAAGAGGTGAATGATAAATAACTAAAAAGTGCTAATATCTACAAAATATTTGGAGGATATCCTCACACATGACACCCTGTTGTGCCCAAAGCTTGGGTCCCTCATCAAAATTAAATCAGCTGGGCCTTCAACCCAAAGCCAATTACTGTCGTGTAAATCATGTGGTATGTGCCATCTGTTCAGGTATTATAATAAAGTTATTGGATTATGTTTAAGTTCCTGTAAATACAAATAAATATTGGTGTTTGGGTGAATAATGTACTTTTATTCACTGTGTCAGTAGGTTGGTTCTGGCTAGTGGCAATGGTTAGTGGAGTGAGGCAGAATATTTTGTGAGGCCCAGGGGCTCATGGACTTGGGATTTATCCCTAGGTACCCTGTGTAGCCACCAAGGGGCACTCCAGCTCCCCAAACACAAAGGCTTAGACACAAGTATAAAAGCACAAGGAGAGTTGTTACTATGCAAAACATCTCTGTAATTGCTTCACACGCCAAAGCCACAAGTACAAATACACAGCAATGTATAGAACTTTGTAATACTCTTGTGTTTCTCTTCTCTTTTTCTGTCCTGGTCACTGCCTCCTACACTCCTCCTAGCAAGGTTTGTCCTTCTTCCTCCTGACTCTGGCTCTCTGGACTATGGCACACAACTCCTCTTACATTGTCCCTGGAAGTACTTCCAGAGTCCCAAAGGCTTGGACCGGAAGCATTTCCAGGTGAGGCTGGAACTCCAAGAAGTAGGAGTCCCCAGTCCCTGCAGCACCCCCTGGTGGAATCCAACAGGTTTGAGCTGACAAACTTCAAGTCCCATGATGTACTGTGGAAATCTGTGAAGGTGATACAACCCAGGTGGGCTGCCAAATAGTGTTCTGGGGCAGACAATGCCCCATGCATGCTGTATCCCCCTGTCCTTCCCGACTGAAGGCGTGGGGTGGGTAAGCCAGACTCCTGGGCATCCCACACACCTGTTAGAGAGGAGAAAAGATAAGGGCCGACAACTGTTATGTTTGTCATAAAATGGACAAACAAGAATTTAATTGAGGTGATTAGAAGAAAAGACATCAAACAAAAAAGTGTGTCAAAACCAGGAAATCAATCTTTTTATAAATAAAATCGCTAAGCCAAAAATCAAACTCGGGGCACAAAAAAAGGTTAGAAGCACAAAAGTAATTCAGGTAATATGCTAAAGTCTTATTAGATATCTGCAAAACTCAATTAACATGTGGATTCTCAAACAAACTTTTAAACTGGTCGCAACTGGTGTCAGATGTCATGAGCTCCAAATCACACAACCTGGAGGTGTATCTTGCAAAAGATATCACAACATGGTGTGGCCAGCAACAATCAAAATATTCAAAACTTGCAGAAATAATTAATAACCCTTATAAGATGAATGAGAATCAAAAAGCTGATTTTGAATTTGAGCTCTCAGACCTCAAACACCTATATCAAGATACCGAACATGACACTGCCAATGCAGTGATAACAATAACGGTAAGAATAGGAGAAATACAAATAAACGAGGGAATGCAGCATTGGCAGCAATGTGGCAGAGCACCTCACGTGAAGCAGTGACATGGATGTGCACTGGTGCTGCAGAGCAGCACTTATCTCTGACATGAAAAACCATAGCAGCGTGTGTCACTGAGCACTGCAGGCACTCAGTGTTGCTGACAGGAAAAAAACACAGGTATCTCTGGTGATAATGAAGCACATTGCACAGGTCGACTGATTGTTTAAATTGCAAGCTTCAGTAGTACACTCCGAAAGAAAGGGTCTTTCGAGGTAGAGCATGAGTAAGCATGATGCACCATCTTTCTTGAAAAACCATAGGTTTAAATGTTTCTAGTATTGATGGAGAATAGCAGACCAGAGAATCTGGAAATTTTTCAGTTATGTGGTTTAGCTTGTTTATTTTTCTTGTAGTTTGATTTTGTTCTGAAATACCTGATTACACCATACCAACACCCTCACAAATATGAAGGATTAAGATATAAGGAACAGAAAACTGCAAAATTCTATTATTTTAATGTTTATACATAAAATTATCCATTGTCCAATACTATAGACATGGATGAGAAAACTAATTTCTGTATTTTTGTGTTGGAAAGGCGTGTGAAGATCTTCTCTCTCTCAAGTTTTTTTTTTATTAATTTTAATAATTTTAATAGACTGAAGCTCTTTTTTAGGGTCCAAGTACTTCATTTGTAAAACTGTTTAAATAGTGATTATGTGGAAGGATCTGTTAATATTTTTAGTGTGAGGTTAAATGAAGAAATCTTACCACTAACAAATAATGAGCACCACCTCACCTGGCTGCATGTGTATGTGTTCTTCACAGAGATGGGGCTTCAGACAACATACATATCCTGTAAAAATATAACTTAACACAAGCAAATGCCTCTTAAACACTCACTGTCATGTCTCTGCCAGGTTTCCTCTCCTGGCTGGGGTTCAAATTCCTGTTTTCATTTTTTTATTATTTTCCTTATGTTTTTGTACATCAGTCTTTACTTTTAATGTATATGTACCATGTATCAGTTGCCTTTGCTATGTTTAATGTGTTTTGTGGATGGTCCCCCAACAGGCAGTGCCACCTGCCAGTCACTGCCAGGTACTACCCTCCTCCCATAAATCTGAAAGGTCTTCTACAGTTCCTGACGGTTCTTTTTGAACAACCCTGGGAGTGTTGAGTGTCGATTTTAATTGTGTTTTGTGCTCAGGCCTGTGGAATATTGACCTTCATGCTCTGTGTTTGACTCGTTTCTGGATTACTGTATTAAGACTCATTTGAATTGGATTGTCTTAGTGTTTTTGGGCAATTCATTTGCTTCTTCTGCTCCACAGAGCTTCATTGTTACTGCAAGAGATTACTGAGAATCAACTTTTTATTATATGTAGATTTGGTTCTTGCCCTTATTACAAACTGGAGTTTGACAGTGTTATTCCCCCTGGTATTTTTAGAGGTACTTTTGAAACTTATTGGGACTTATGTGCTTTGGGAATGTTATTTCTTTTCTGAAACAGGCTCTTAAAACCAGTCTATCATAAGCTTTTCTACAGCTCTGTGTCCTTCAGGCCTCCATTATAACTTTTCTCTTTCTTTCTTATTTCTCTCGGGGCATTAATCACACACCCCTCTCATTCATTGTAGCACTGAATTGAACAAAGCCCTTGGATGATTGGACATACTGTATGTTCTTAGAATCTATATTGAGGTCATTAGAAACCATCCATCCATTCCTCATCCAACCCGCTATATCCTAACTATAGGGTCACGGTGGTCTGCTGGAGCCAGTCCCAGCCAACACAGGGCGCAAAGCAGTAAACAAACCCCGGGCAGAGCGCCAGCCTACCGCAGGGCTCATTAGAAACCTTTTATTATTATTTTATTATTACATGTGAATCCTACTAGTGTTAAAAAAATCTGTTTTTTGTTGTTAGATACCTTGATATTCACAGCTTATGATTAACAATATTGTCATTCTATTTTCCTTGTTACATTCTTAAAACTTGGATAGTTCTATATTCCATTAAATGAGTTTTAAATTAGTCATGCAGATTGTCAACAAATTAAGAAACTGCATCAAAATAACAAGAAAATAAGTCCTCATTGTGGAAAAAAATTCATTTTCTTTAGTTAGAAGTACTTTCACATCTTGTATTTTTTTACATTTTGTAATGTGTGATTACATTTTATAGCTATCCTTTTCAGACTCTCTCTTCTTTAGATTTGTAAGCTGCCCACATCAGTTCCTTCATGGACATGAAGCAGGTAAATATGCAAAATGGTAACTTAATTTCAAGAGGTATGTGTTAATGACACATGATAAAAATAGTTAGAATTGACACTTCACGTCCTGTTGCTTACTAACTAAAACACTGAGACCAAAACATTACTGTCATTTTGATGGTAGTTTCTGCAGAATGGCGACTACTAGAGCAGTAGCTTTAGAATACTCCTAGGATATCTGAGATAGCATACCGACTGCTACAGTATGAACATTGATATTTATATAGAACCTGGCCTGTACCAAGGAAATCTGAACAGAAAAATCAACCAGTAATTTGAGTGAGTGACACTTATTATGAAGATTTGATGTAAACCTCCTTAGATTTTCCAACTTGATACAGTATGTATGGCTTTAAAGTAATGTAGTCTATTGAAAAACAGTGTCCAACATGCCAACCTGTTAAGTTCCACAGGCTACAGAAGTTCTTCTTTAACTCGACCAGAGTGTCTGATTTAATGGCTGAGCTTAAAAAACACTAATGGCAAACCAGATCTTAGTTACAATATTTATATAAACAGAGACACCTCGTCTTGGTATGTTTGACTTATACACAGAGTTCTGGAAACTCACAATATTTTGATCTGCATTTTGTCTGCCCTTCTCCAAGGGATTTGCCTCAGATGCTTTCTGTGTCACATGTTATTCCCACTCATCTGCCAGCACTGTACTTTTACCCCCAAGCTTACCCATCTTTACATTTAAAGTCTTCATTTCTTTTGAGATAACATTTCATTTTGTGATATTTATGTATATTGTCAGCAGAAAAGATTTTCATCCATGTCTGCTGGTCTTTTTGCTAACAGTAATTTTGAGAGGAAGATATTTTTTCTCCCAGACACTTAACTGTTGGACAGCAGTACACGAGGTGAGTTGACATTTATATGTCAATTTTTTAAGTTTAGCCTGTGTGTATGTTTAGTCAGAAAATTACTGTGTCTCCACCTTTATACAATATATCGTATTGTTATATTTTAAAATGAGGTATGTTGATTAGTAAAGCATATATAAATAGAAAAACTGATTAGAGAATCAACTTCTTATTGATAAACCTAATTTGTGATTGCGGTATTCTTCCTTGTTGCTTGGTTGTTTCTATGTATTGTTTAAGTTAGATTTTTATAATTTGTTTAAATGCAATGGACTCAAAGTAAGTGGAATATTACAATAGAAACCCTGCTTTTCTGATTCGTCACCCTTCATGTTTCTGCTTTGCTCACTGCAACACTCATATGACACTCATGTGACATATGACATATGAAATGGAGGGGCTGATATATATGGGTGTAATGCATTTGTCTTGTGCTTGCCTAACTAAAAACTTGTCATTATTTGTATTTATGCTGCTCTCTGCTCTTGCTAACCTACAATTAAAATGATAATTTGACTGTTTACTAATTTTACTATTGACTATTTACTAATTAGTGTTAACAATAATGAAAGGCTGGCATTAATCTGTAAAATGCAGGGGCAAGTCAGATGCAGGTGTCCGTTTCCACAGTACATTCTGTATCTCTTTTTAATAGTACACGTTACATATCATAGTATAAACCTTTGAATTTAGCAATTGAGTTATATTTACTACACTTTAAATTCATATTTAAGGCCATGACACATACCTGGACAAAGTATTAAAGCAAAATGCAGTGAAATTACACTGAAAGACAAGCTGAGGTAGGTCACCTCAATTGCTATGGTGGTGTACTCGAGTTTAAGAAACTTACAAATGATTAAGTTGCTACAATGATCAGTACACACATTCTTTTATTTACCAGTCTAATAATGTAATGTGATTATGATGTGTAGATTAAATTATTATGGGGAGCTGTAGCTAATTCACCATAGTAGATTCACAGAGATTTGTGACTGAATAACCTTTTTTCCCATGAACAGTAAGGCATGGTTAGCCATGTAGATAATCTCTTTGACAGTATAAAGGAATGTGGATTGCTGAGCCATGTTAGGATAACTGATCTGTTCTTATTAAAAGACATAGAGAGATAGATAAAGAGGGAGCAATTAATGACAGACAGACAGACAGACAGACAGACAGACAGACAGACAGACAGACAGGTAGGTAGGTAGGTAGGTAGGTAGGTAGGTAGGTAGGTAATAAGCAGCAATACACAATGCACAGACAGTGCAAAACAGTAAGCACAAAGTGCCAAGAAATACAAACGTTCAAGACGTGCACTATACATAAGCTGTGCTGTGTGCTCAGTATACATCAAATGTGGTGTGTTGATAAAGAAACAATATCCCTAATAATGGGCATGATGGAAGGAGGCAGCAAAGTGTAACTAGTGGTTAAATGTTCACTAACATGGCAATGCAATGTCATCAAGATGGACAGCATTAGACATGAAGATAACATACAGTACATATAATGACACATCTGAAAATGAACACGCAATTCAGCCAGCAAAGCTCAATTAATTCAATTATTCATTTAATGTTATCTGTAGGTCACTAAGAAGGTAGACAAAGACACAATCCCTGGTAAAATGTTCCTTCTGTTTTGTGTGAAAAAATATTTTCTAATGTTGGACTGAACTTACCCATAATAAGCTTCCATGTACAAGTATGTCCTTATTTTTCATTCTTTTTTTTTGTTGGATAATTTTAAATGTCTCCTTTTAATGAATTTAATTGAGGTTGTAGATCAAGGACAGCCCTAAATTAAGCAGTCTCTATTTTACCCTACATGCCATTTTCTCTCTGCTCACATTTTTCCAACATTCATCTGTCCCCAGTTTGCAGCTATGCATAAGCCTCCTCCTCTCAAATCAGAGCGTCATTTAAAGCTGTCATTGCTAGGTCAGGATGTTACCTCTTTATATCAAGCTCTTTAAAGTTTTAAAGACTATTGAGGCTCAAAAACAGTTTTAAAGTCTTTTTTGTAGTTATTGATATTACAGTTGGCATTCTCCTTACTAATTCTCTGTATAGTTCTAAACATTGGTATATCTTTTTGCTTACACTGGAAAGATTCAACTTTTTAAATATATCCCTTCATATACTACATTGCCTAGATAGGTTTAATAGCTTGTTTCTGAATTTTCTCTAAACACTTAATATGGCAACCAAAGCTGGCACATAACCGCTCATGAGTTGCACCCTATAACCTAACATCCTACATTTTTTTTGACTCACTGATGAATAAATACATTGATGAGTCCACTATGAGTTTATTCTTTTGCTAGCATTATCTCTTACTAACAAAATTGCAAGGTAGATTAAAATTGACAAAAAAAATATTTTTTTTCATTCAGGATGAGGGAATTTGCCCGATTGGTATCAGGATCTTCACAGTTCAAGGAGGTACCAGCAGTAAAGCAGGACCCAAGGATCCAAAAAGATGACGGTAAACCCCTTGTACCTAGTAATGGAAAGTGTGTATCAGAGATGCTGTGAAAGTCAGTAATTGGGAAACACTGCTGGTTAAATGAGTGGAAGTTGAAGTGTTAGCTGTAGTAACCTTGAAGCAGAATGACAGACATCAGTAAGAATACATAGGTTATCCATGGCTTGGTTAATGTGACCCTCCTACGGGCATCAGTGCTCATAATATGTCTTCAGAACATGATATGGGGATTCTTAGGTTTAAAAACAGGGAATATAAAGATTTGTTGAATGAAGTAATTATTACGTTAAAATCTGCTGTTTGATCTGTATGTGAATAACATCTTTTAATGGTCTCCCCTGGGTAAGTTATAGGACTGTCTATTTCAAAGTATGAGAAATATATACTTATTTATAATAAAATAAATTGAAATATATCTTTTGTCATGTCTTTCTTTCATTTTAGTCTGGCTGGCATCAAGGTACTACTTTGCCCAAGCATATTTTATTTGTAGTAATGTGTATTTATGTGTGTCAATAAAATTGTCAGGAAAACGCAATGTTTTACTGCACCACTGCATTTTTGTGAGCAGAGTTTTATAATTATCTGGTTAAAGCTCAGGCACCTAGGGCAGCTACCTGGGGTTCCTGCCTTATTAACTCTTGATAAAGTTTAATCTGTCTCCTATTGGCCATCTCTGATGCTGTATAGTAACTGAAAAACAGCTGCTGGCTTCTTCCTTGTATACAATAACTATAATCAGTCCTGGAGAGCAGGTAGAGAGCCTATGAAGCCTCCTTATGGCAAAATGTGCAGAACTCAGTTTCCAACACTAGGTGGAGAAAACTGCCATCTACCCATTGATCCATGCCTGTACTCACCTTGAGGACAAACTGCTCTTTTAAGTATATTTCACATTTTAGAGATTTCAAAATGAGTGTGTTTCACTTATATAATTATTTATTGTTATATATAAAATATGACAATATAACAATTTAAAAGACTTTCAAAGGTTGCACGCTTGTTTTTAAATGCTATACAATAACATCCATGTAAATTATGTGTAATTGATAGTGTTACTGTGATTAGTTGGTGTATTGAAGCATCAATAATAAGGTTCAGGAAAAAAATCATCCCGATGAGATTAATTACTTTTATTATATTTGTTCTGTGCTACACTATGTGTTAAACAAGTTTAAAAAAAAAAGGTCTGAAAAGCTGTAAGCAGTTGTGACATTTAGGGACTGATCTTTATTTCTGTGTACTGTGTATACAGGGACAGCCACAAGGTAAATCAATTCAAATAAAGTTATAAAATACATTTCTTTCACATGAAGTATAGGCATTATAGGGAGCAAGCAGGATAAAGAATATGTAAGGGAATGTCAATCTGCAACTAGTTGCCAGGGGCAACAGTATTACTAGAATGGTATAGGGAAGGGTTACGTTCCATAGATAGCCTTCAGGCAAGAGAGAGCCATAATGGCAACAGGAAAGATCCTGAAAATACCAAGGAGGAGACACAAAGATTGCTAAGGCCAGCAAGCCATCCTATCAGATAAACAGGATTTATCTGTCTAAATTCGTTTTCCCATCTGCATTCCAAAGACAGGCAGTTTAGGTTATACAGAAAATTCTGACTGGCCTTGTGTGAGTGTGAGTGTCAGTGGCCCCTTTCCAGGGCTGTTTCTGGTCTTGTGCTCAGTATTGTTGGAATAAGTTTGGATTTGAGTTACAGGTTTGATAATGTGTTGTAATACATAAGTAGAAAGGAAAAAATCAAGCTTTCTTTTAATTCGGCTTTGAGTTGTGTTTTGTCATCTCTCTCAGTATAGCTCAGAGGGTTGCTAAGTTTTCCATTACAATAGAATTCCAGCCTGTCTCATACTGCGAAACCAGCTCATGTTCATAAGCAACCCTAAACGGCCTCCGATTCTCTCAGCCTTTTTTCCTTTTACATTCACGCCAACCTTTAATAAACTTTTCTCGCCATCAGCTGGCAAGGGACCTGGTTAACCATTCCCCTGTCACGCGTACTGAGCCCCTTTACATAAGAAAGGTAACTGCACATGCGCTCTCCCCTGCTGACGAGCTGTGGTGCGTGCTCACGTACACCTGCTGACTCCTGCGCACCGCATCCTATGCCTAGTGTTACTCCCCATCTGGCAACAAAGCTGTAAAAAGCGCAGCCTCAAAAACTTGGCCATCTTTTTGCTTCTTGCCACCTTCAAGGATTGACACCCACAACGTCGTAATGATCATAATGAACCTCTATCTTGTAGTTGGCAGCATTTGTTTCTGTGGCAGGATTTTGGTCTGTGTAAAAAACGTAAAAAAAAAAAAACCCTAGTATGATGTTGTTTATATCATTAAAATAAGAACTTTATTAATTTAATAGATAAGCAATGTCCAGGGACATTAAGTTATTTTCTTTCATATTAATAAAAAAAAAACCTTTAAGCAAAAAAACTATCTCTACTTGACAATTGATTTCATCCCAATGTTAGGATGCAATATTACAGGTAATAGAGAGACCAGTGACATTTGGTGAATTAATGATGTCTGTGTTTAGCTGAGATATGTATATATCTCTCTATTATAAAAAAAAATCCTGGGAGGGAAAGACGGGAGACAAGACACGATCTTCACGTTAAGATCACAAAGACACTTAAAAGATACTCCGTGGCCAATCTTTTGTCTCGCAGGGACCTTACACATGAGACTTTGTGCCAAGAGATTGTCTCAGGACCGTCTCGCGGTGACGTAGAACATGAGATCCTTGCAAGGCACGCCCTACTTACAACCAATATTAAATAAGACCACGGGCAGCAAAACACTCAGTCATGTAAAGGCTTTGAGCACACAGAAATCCAGGGCTCTCAGCGCATATAAAGCGTATAAGGACAATACATTATAAATGAAACGTTGACGACCAAGCGAGGAAGAAAGAGCAGCGTGGAGAAAAGAGACTCAAAAGCATTGGATAGAAAAAAAGAGCGAAAAAGAAAAAGAATAATCTAGGTGCAAATTCAGAAAATAAGGAAAGTAATTATCAGCCCGGAACAAGTGGAATTGAAAAAAAGCATGTCCAATCAGGCTCAGAATTAAAAGACAGTGAGTAAAAGACAAAGACGTTCACAAACATTGGCGCTATGCACATGCAGAGCAGGTAAGAGATTATGAAAGCAGTGGAATTCGAAAGGCTCAAAAAAAAAAAACGGCGCAATACACATGTGGAGAAAGTTAAAGAGTATGAAAGTAGGAAAATTAGAAAGTATAAAAAAAAGAAAGTAAAGATTGCAGTAGCACAAACAAATGGAAATTATTACTCGAAAAAGGGAAAATAATCACCACAGACCAGGTGGCATTGAAACAAAAGCAGGGCAAAGCGAGGTCAGAAATAAAAGACAGAGTAGAAAACAAAGTAAAACGTTATAAACAGGTTACAGTCTTCAACTGTCCAATTTTGGTGAGCTCGTGCAAATTGTAGCCTCTTTTTCCTATTTGTAGTGGAGATGAGTGGTACCCGGTGGGGTCTTCTGCTGTTGTAGCCCATCTGCCTCAAGGTTGTGCGTGTTGTGGCTTCACAAATGCTTTGCTGCATACCTCGGTTGTAACGAGTGGTTATTTCAGTCAAAGTTGCTCTTCTATCAGCTTGAATCAGTCGGCCCATTCTCCTCTGACCTCTAGCATCAACAAGGCATTTTCGCCCACAGGACTGCTGCATACTGGATGTTTTTCCCTTTTCACACCATTCATTGTAAACCCTAGAAATGGTTGTGCGTGAAAATCCCAGTAACTGAGCAGATTGTGAAATACTCAGACCGGCCCGTCTGGCACCAACAACCATGCCACGCTCAAAATTGCTTAAATCACCTTTCTTTCCCATTCTGACATTCAGTTTGGAGTTCAGGAGATGTCTTGACCAGGACCACACCCCTAAATGCATTGAAGCAACTGCCATGTGATTGGTTGATTAGATAATTGCATTAATGAGAAATTGAACAGGTGTTCCTAATAATCCTTTAGGTGAGTGTATATATACTGTATATATATATATATATATATATAATAATCTCTATTATAAAAGAAAATTTTGAGACAAGACTATTTCCAAGAGATTTTTTCAAGTCCTGCCCTCCTCTCAACCATTTACATTTAACGGCCCACACCCACGGTCCTCTCACTTCTCATTCGTGTGAATGCTTTTGTCAGACACAGTTCCTGCACTCTGAGCTCTTATAAATTTTTACGTTTTCCTCACTTTGAGTTCCCAAAAAAAGAAGACTTACTATGTCCAAATCTTAATGAAGAATTTCATCCTGAAGGGTTATCAACGGAAGAAATGAGTACGCGGGCAATCCTAGCACTGAGAAACGATGAAGTCAAATGAATTAACGGCTAATTGGTCAAATGCGTATCAATACACTATGCTGAAACAGTTGGTGGTATTGTTGCGGAAGATGAAAACATCAACTCACAACATCCCGTAGAATATTTACAACCATTAACACCATCCAGTCTTTCACCGGTCGAATTACTGTTGAAAGAAGGATGTATCATAATGTTATTGCGTAATTTATGTATGAGTGATAGGCTATGCAATAGCACAAGATTAGTTGTATTCAAAATTGGTCAAACAATTCTGACATGTAAAATTTTAACAGGCGACAAGAAGGGTAATGTAGTATATCTGCTGTGGAAAACATTAGACACCAAAGGAGATTGTGGAAACTGACCCAGACACAGACAGACGGACATCGTTTAAAGTCACCCAACACACGTTTATTTACAATATTTACAAATAGTATGAAGCACACAACCCAGTGTCACAGCACCAATCACCCCAATCCAGGCCCTCAATAAAATGCCTTCTCTCTCAGGACCACCTCCACTCTTCTCCTTCGACTTCCGTCCTCTTCCACCCGACTCCTGCCATCGAATGGAGGGAGGCGGCCCCTTTTATATCCACCTGGATGTGCTCCAGGTGTCCCCCAGTAATCTTCCGCCGGCACTCCCCTGTGTGGCGGAAGCACCAGCTGTGTACCCGGAAGCACCCTGGGTGTCCCTGATCCTCTTCCCCCCAGCACTTCCGTGTGTGATGGAAGTGCTGAGGTCCAGGGCTCTCCAGGCATTGGAGTGCCCCCTGGCGGTGACCACGGGCCCCTACAGGGTTGAGGGTCTTGTATCCCTAGTGTTTCTCTCCAGGATTTTTTTTTTAAATAGAGAAATATATATATGTGCATACATGGTCAAGAGGATTAGTTGTTCAGCCAAATATTAGAATAAATAAGACATGTGATTTAGGTTAAGATGCCCACAACAGGATTTTGGCACACAACAGTGTGGCATCAAAACTGAATGACTGAAATGTGAAAAATTTGGTCTGATCCGAATCTCAGTTTCCTCTGTGACATGCCAATGGTAGGATAAGAATATGGCATAAAGAGTCTCAATTCATAAGTAGGTCCCACCTTGTGATAATGGTCTGTCAATAGCAGTATGGAGAAAGTTATCTTGGTACATATTACTCCTCTTAATGACAACTGAGCATTATATGTGTACAGTATATCATATTCATCCTCATCATCACCACAGGTTAAACACACATTTTCTGGGTTTATTCAGGTTAGTCGGTTTTTCAGTCTTATATGTTCTTTGGAATGCGACCCAATCTTTGCATATCATTTGACACCACCTCCAGCTATGACTTGTTTGGACTCCCTCTTGGCTTTATCCCCTCCACTTCTGTTTTTCTCTCATCATGTCCCTACCACCTCAATTTGATTCTTCTTAGCATAACACCTATTGCCTTCATTGCAAATCTTTCTCTAAACTCAGCATTCATTTTCCTCTAACTCTGTGATACTCCACACATCAACCTCATCATCATTTGCTTAAGTTCCTCTTTCACTGGTTCTGTCTCACTCTAAATAGCATACTACTCCTTACACAGCTTTCTTAAACTTTACCCTCCAGTGGCAGAGAGAAGTCAGAATGAGGGACAGTTCCCAGAACTTCTTTCATGAAACTGCTACCCTCACTATCACTGTTGCACTAACATGTCACCTAAGTTATAGGACTTACCAGAAAAAAGGAAGGTGAGGTGATGCAAGAAGGATTATTAATAGTGTTAACGTCCATAATGCCTTGCCCAAGTCCCAACAGATAAAACCTCAGCATATGCAGATTTGTACCATCATTTTCACCAAAGTAACTCTCAACAAAGGCACCTGAGAAGGTAGTTTACAGAGTCCACTTCTGCTCTCCTTGATCACATATGTCCATGTGGTCTCACAGAACTCCAACCTCATCATTAAAGTTGCAAACACCACCACTATTACAGGCTTGATGAGTAACAATGTCAAGATGGAATACAGAGAAAGTATTCATCTTCAGATAAAGTGGAGCCAGGACAACAGACCACATGCACCTCAGAAAAAGTCATCCTCCTGGAAGTAAGCATATTCAGGCCCAGCCACCACTTGGAAGAAAGACCATCTAGGAAAAGCTTGGGTTGCTGCTGGAAGAGGTGTTGGTGAGGCCAGTATGAGGTGCTTACCCTGTGATCTGAAAGTGGATCCTAATGCCCCACTGCAGTGACAGGGACACTGCACTATAAAAATGGCACCATCCTTCAGATGAGACTTAAAACAGAGGCCCTGACTCTCTGTCATCATAAAAGATCCCTCGGCATCCTTCATAAATAGTTGAGTGTATTCCAATGTCCAAGCTCAACTGCCCTCCATGGCCTCATCCATTCTGGGCCCCTAATCATCCCCTGTATTTGTACCATTACCACTAATTGGCTACTTATCTCTTACCACCTAACAGTTAATGTGTGGTGAGTGTACTGGCACAAACATGGCTACCATTGCATCATCCAGGTGGATGCTACACATAAGTGGTGGTTGAAATGGCTTCTTATTCACTATGTAAAGTGCTTTGAGTAGAGGGAAAAGTACTATATAGATGTAAAAAAATATTATTATTAAACAACACATCTCTGCTATTTTCAAGAAGACTCACCAGAGGTATCTGAGAAAATCTTTGATGTCTACTACTATGCTCAATAACCTTTCTAGGTGCACAGTGGACCCCATCCTCATTGACTGCATCAAACCTTGGAATGGTACCAGATCAGCTCAGGACCACAAGGAACTGCAGAAGGTGGTGAAGCTGGTTCAGAATATTACTGGCACATAGTTTCCTGGTGTTCAGGACATACAGTATATTCCACATACTGCCTTAGAAAGCCAAAGAGTTATTACTTAAGATGTCCCACGTACTACACAGTGACTTTTCTCCCTTCTCCATTCCAGCAAATGGTACAGAACCATTAACACTTGCAGCATCAGATTAAAAAACAGCCGTTATCCACAAATCAAACGGTAACTGCAAGAGTATTTCTTGTATACTGTATATTGTCTAAGGTTGCGTTTAACATCCAGTTGCTGTTAATTATTGTGAGAGAGAGTGCACAGGGCATTATTTCCCCCAGATTGCTAAATGGCAGCCCCCCTGGGTTGCAGTGGTGCCTCGGATTCCCACAGGCATTATGGGACATAGAGTTCTTTGGCTCAGCCCTGTTGGGCTCCATGGCTGTTGCCAGGGGATGCTGGATGGACTGGGGAGCCCTACTTCATGGCGTTTCCATCTCACCTAGAAGTGCTTTCGAACTACATCAATGGAGCACTGGAAGTACTCCTGGGTGGAGGATAAAAGGAGTTGCCTTCCCCACATGGGCATGCCAGTGCCAGGAGGAAGGTAACAATGCTTGCGAGGAGGATTAGAGGAAGTAGTAACAGAGAGAAGAAAGAAAAGAGTGCTTTATTGTGCTGTATTGTGCTTAACTGTACCTGTAGCAGTGAGAAAGAGTTTCCCACAATAAAAAACTCTTTGCCTTTTAAACTTGTGTCTGAACTTGCTTCTGTTGGGTGGTTGGGGAGATGAAGCGCCCCCTGGTGTCCACACTATGTTTTTTTCACTTTGTCTTGTGCTATTGTACTAATGTCAATACTCAATGGGAGACATGCAGGTAAGAAATTCATCGTATTATTTACACATAACAATAAAGCTGAGCTACATGGAGGTTTAAAATAACTATCAGCCAGAGTCTCCATGGCTTTCCCAAGGAGACTAAGGAGTGTGAACCCTCTGTACCTGGCAACCACTAAAACTGGGAAGAATCAGTGTATTGACTCAGTCTTGTACTGAATGCTTTAAGCAAGCACACCACAGTGTTCGCAACTTTAAATATTTTCTAGTAAATCTCCCCATCCTGCTACAGTGACTTTTTAACCCTTGCAGTAGTATCAGCCAAAGAAATGGTTCAGACAGAGCATATCCCTCAAGTTGAGAAGTTCCTTAAATGCTTCTTCCACCTCTCAGCTATACTCCTAATCAGAAGCAATGTTTGCCTTACTTTTAGCAATAGCCAGAATAAAATCCCACTTGTCCTTCCTTTTTGTGACTCTTGGCTAGCATATCTAGGTAGGATCTAGGTGTGGGTAGCCTTGTGAGTACCTGTCACGCAGGCTGTTTAAGCTGTCAATGTTTAATTTTACTACAAGCTTATTTTAACCATCAAAAGGAGAATACTAAAAGATTCTAATAAGAGTCCCTCACTTCTAAAATATTGAAAGCAGTGCTTTATTCTATGAAGTTATTTTTAGCAATAATAATCTGAGTAAAAAAACAAATAGTCTAAACCAGAAGCAGAGGTAGATTTGCATGAAATCAGGTTTACAGAACAGCTATCAAGCGAGTAAGAAATTATGAATTTTGTTTTATGCTTTGTTTCTTTTAACCTTTGTATTCATTTCAGAGTACAGCATCCAGTTGTATTGGTTATTATGCAATTGCGTTTTTTTTATTTTTTGAAATAAAATGAAATCATTTCAAAAATAAGAGCAAAGCAAAAATGTATTGCTTCAAATAGAAGTTACGCTCTAGGTTTACTAGTATTGGGTAAATCCCCTATAGTTGGTTATAAAAGCTGCACACTGTCAAGACATGGAGGCATTAACCATAATAAATGTTTTTTTTTTTTAATTAAATATTAAAACAAGAATTGTGCAACTGTTTCATTAGCAATGGCCCACAGAGGGGATGTGAAGCTGGCACCCATTACTGTCTCGTCCTTTTAGGTTTTTTAGAATATAGTGAAAGGTACTCATGTCCCCTAAGCAGCCTTATGTCTTTGGCACTGGCACCTGAGAATTTTGAAAGCATAAAAAGATGTCCCCAATGTATCTTTAAGTTTCTAAACTGCTCCTAAGAAGCATTAGAACTGATCATCCATGATAGCAGATTGTATCCGACACCACAACACTGGACAAACAAATGGACTGTGAATGGGGTCCACCTTTGTTGATCATTGACCCCTGGTTACCAGCCAATCCAATCAAAGAAAGGTGCCACATCTCTAAAGATGCTAGAAAACACCAAGGTGATGATTTGCTGTTATTTTTCAGAATATTTCCAGTGATTATGAGAGCCTCCCTGAGACCACCATCAGCAACATTAGGCCACTTCCCATTCATATGCCCAACATATGACATCATACAACAAATGATATATTTCATCCAGTTGTTTGTTCTCTTGACAAAGACATCATCAGCATAATTTTGACATGTCTTGTTGTCCTGAAGACATCATGTTTTAGTCACAGTCTGATGCATGCCTCCATAATGCAAGTTGTTAAGTGTAATGGACATGCAAACTGTGTTGTTTGCATGTCTAAATAGGTTCTGCTTTGCCAGGTTTCATGCAAATTGCTTCATTGACATTATTCTTTTTATCACAGAGATAATACTGATCCTGTACAATTGTATGCATTTATGATAAGGAAGGTTTACAAACAGGTCAAGGCAGCCTCACTTTTTGGTGTTCTTAAACTTTGCCTTTTCTCTATTCCTTGCTCTAAAATTCTTCTAATTTAAACATGCTTATGTCCAGCTTGCACATTAATGAAAATTATTTTAAAAAATGCACAATATATTGATTGCCACTGGTTCAGTTCTTTTCCAGATAGATAGATAGATAGATAGATAGATAGATAGATAGATAGATAGATAGAT